>JAWNMO010000550.1:0-135857 GCA_035043915.1 Drosophila paramelanica | reverse complement strand
ATTTAATTTTTTGTAAATTTTGCATATTTTTGAATTTATACAATGTGTTATTATTTTCTGTTTTAGGTTTTGGAAACCACTCACAAAGGGGTTACCTCCCCCCGGCGCCCATCGATTAGTATCATCCAGCATAAGACCACAAAGAAACGACAATGGACAAAATTTTGGATATCAAAATAACGGAAGGAATTCTGTAAATTATAACTATCAGCCAAGGCAAGGTAAATTAAAAAAATAATTGGGGACGCCAAATTGATATTGCGTTTATAATTTATTCACATACGAACATAATAATGCATAGCATATAATATGCCTTAAGCAATGACAAGTCCAGAACTTCCCTATTCATATAATATATATATATATATATATAATATATATATATATATATATATATATATATATATATATATATATATATATATATATATATATATATATATATATATATATATATATATATATATATATATATATATATATATATAAAGTCAATCTAATATTAATACTAACAGTTTAAAACGGTAGAAATTGACTTAACCATTATTATTTAAGAAAAATATCGATTTTTATAATTTATGATATGGATATATAGATATTTATAAAGTGTTGAGGGTCTTGTAGTTTTCTTGCTTCAATTAATATCCCAATTTATTTTTAAATGCCTACTTTGCTTTTCTGAGGTATTTCCGGTAGAATTTAAATATTATTTATCATCAAGACCTGGGATCAACAAAATAGACTAATAACACCAAATTAAAATTTAAAAAAAAAACCATAAGCTATTTGGCGCGTGAAATGCAATCGTTACAAAGGGTTCTCGAATGACTTTTACGGAAAATGGGATAAGTAGGGGTATCTTTCATTCGGGCACTCCCGAACTCATACTTTCTTTACATATTTTAAAATGGCAAACAATGGGTTTTTATACAATCTTATTTTCTATTCATAAATTATAACTAAATACAATATTATGTTTATGTATTTCAGCGTACTATCCAAATCAAAACAACCAGAGGCCTTACCAACAACGATACAACGATTCAAATTATCAACAGCGTAATAATTATAATGCATCAAGACATTCTCAAAACCAACAGGCACATCGAGGAAATTATCACCAACAGGCGAATTATCGACGATTTTAGATGTGTCTAAATAGCTATTAGCTATTACCGTTGCATTTGCATACAATTATTCTTGCTGATAAACACAAGGTTGACTTTTTAGATATTTTTATAAAGTTGATGAAAAATAAATAATAACATTTAAGTTTCTCGGTTTTAGACATGCAAATTGTTTAATATTCTACAGTATTTTCTTCAACCTACTTTTTATTATAGTTTCTATGTCTTTTTATCATGACATGTGTACCGAATACAAGAATCGTATAGAGCATATGTACATATGTTGTCGTCTGTTGAATGAATTATTTATATATAGATAAGTGGGTAACTATCGGTCGAAAACATAGACTTGAAGGAGCCAGTTTTTTGTTGAAAAAATATCATTGTGAAGTTAATTATATTGGGTGATACAGCAGACGCATAATGCATTTTTATCTGATGACGACAAGAGCACGTTTATATGGGACGTATAAAGCTCTCAGCACTTATATGCAATAATACACTACAGCACAAAATATCCACTTTGGAGATGCCATTTAGGAGTTATACCACTATGGAGAAAGAGCAAGTGCGTTCGCGTCACATCTAATAAATGTGTTCCAGAAAAATTCCGCTAACAACTCATTTAAGGTTCCAAATGAGAGTGTAAAAGGCTAGTAGAACTGTTGGTGCTTGTTAAATTCGAGCCAAGCAAAATTGTGGAAACCATCGAGAGTAATTAAAGCCCGAAAAATCACCTGATTTTCATTTAATAACTCCGCGGTGATTTTTGTACTGCCAAAGTCTGCGGTCCTGTATATCTGCTGGCTTTTCAATGCAATCGTTAAAATTGGCTACCTCCTAAAAGTTGCAACGAATCGATTATAGGGATGGTTTCTAAACAAGGAAAATACAAAACGCAGCCAATTGTCATAGAGACCGATTAGTTTACTACCCTGTTTTTCAAAGCTTTTTGAAAAAGTCAAAGTTGCGCAGACCACCACCACCAATCGCATCACATCACAAATTTGCATTGCGCACTATTCTCGATGTCGCAGAAGCTTGAGTCGTATATTTATAAAAGTATCTTTGCAGTGGACGTAATACAAGCATCTCACACGATCACACAATGGAAGCACCGGTGTCCGTCCTCGGACAAATTCTATATGTCCTGTACACGGCGGAAATGCCTACACAAAAAAGGAAATCATTTTTATGGTTGACTTATAACAATGCAGTTCTTAGTCGTTCTAGATGCTCAACTAGCCAACCTTTTGTTGCTATTTTTTAGCAACACGTTTGGTGAATTAAAAAAGAAACCTGTTATGGTATTACAGTTTATTTAGGTTTTATTTATAATTTAATACAATGTTGATAATTTATAAGAAAAATAATATATCACAAAACGAGCTTATATAATGTTTTTATCTAAATTTATCTAACATTTTATTTATACCTTTGTAGATTAATTTGTATTTTATGTATATTATATACGTTGTAGCTAACAGAGTCTATTTTCTTATTTGTTTGTATAAATTAAAGATCTTCACGAAGTATCTTTCTGTCTATCTGTTTAAATACATATTAGTTCTTAGTTCTAGTCCAATTATAAAAGCTGCAGGCATATTAATTTCAAACAATATTTAAAATTTGTACTGGGAACTATCAATTAAAAATGTAATTCATTTTTTTCTCGGAATCACCTCGAAAGGCAATATATTATAGCTTCTAACGGAATATCACTCCTAAACTAAAAAGAGTCACTGTTTTTCTGACATTCGAGCAAAAAACAAGTTAGATTGCTCTAGTCGGGACCGCCCGACTAGAAGATACCCTGAACCCAGAAATGAACACATACACACAAACTCTCGGCAGTTGATGAGTATTGAGCCTGTTAAAAATAAAAAATAAAATTTACTAATAATTACCAACAAAAAAATAAATACTCCACAAGCGGGAGTTGAACTCGGTACCTCCGTGATAAGATGCACAACTCTTACCAACTGCACCACAATACCGCATTTTTCGCTAATGATATAACATTACTTAAAGTCGCAAAAAGTCAAGGAAAACGAAAATTTTGCACTTGTCATCAAAACGATACAAATTAATAATAATTATATTTATGAATAACGAAAAAATAAAAGAATTCAACATTACTCTACCATACCAGCGCTGAATTCGAACCCAGTCCTCCGCGTTATGAGGCACAACTCTTACCCACTGGACCACGCTCTTGCTTCACTTCGTTGTGCTAAAACTCAATTTAACCGTTGCAAACAAAATTCCTAGAAAAACGCAAGACAAATTTTGCATATGCATATGTATGCGTGCACATGTACACAGAAATTTCCAAGCAGCTGCGCTTTGCCCCCACTACTGAAAATAGATTCTTGATTTGTTCGTAAACTAAATGTACGATCGTTATGAAATTTTCAGGACTTATTCAGATCATCGAAATGTATCTACAAACCAATTTGCACGTGTGTAGTATTTGATTTACTTTGTTTTTTTGGTTTTATCAATATTGTGGGCGATTGGGGGAGCTATCCAAAATCTGAAACATTCAAATTCTTCGTATGTTATACGCGAACATAAAAAAATAAATTTGGTGGCTCTAGCTTTTATAGTTTGGAAGTTATGCTTAAAAAACCGAGTCAAAAAAGCGATAAATATCGATAATAAGAAAACGGAAGGAGTTATCGATGTTTTGAAATAAACTTGATCTGCGTATGGAATATACGAACCGAATGAGACCAAGATCAGCTTTCTAGCTTTTGTAGTCTCTGAAATCGACGCGTTCATACAGACGGACGGACAGACGGACAGACGGACAGACGGACAGACGGACAGACAGACAGACGGACATGGCTAAATCGACTCGGCTAGTGATGCTGATCAAGAATATATATACTTTATTGGGTCGGAGATGCTTCCTTCTGCCTGTTACATACATTTGCACAAAACCATTATACCCTTTTTTACCCATTTTCAATGGGTTCAGGGTATAAAAACACAAACATCGAAATGTTTTAATATTTTGCATCCAATACCACACTATTATTGGGCACGGATCTTATGTGAATATGTGTATTTGATTTGTATTTAATCTGCAAACTGTACTTTCTTATTTTAATTTAAACACTATTTTTAAAACTTATTTTCAAATTTATCAAAACACACTCTCCTTTTCTAAAATAAAACTACAGTAAATATTGAACATTGCTATGTATGCATACATCTGTAAGGGTATTTAACGTTCGGCACTCCGAAGAGAACTTTTTTGCTTTGTGCTTTTATTTTTATTAAAACACTGGTAGCGGCTCATAAAAATGATCTTGAAGCTCCGGCAATTGCTTATGCTTATAGATAAACATTGTGTTTATTGAGTGTTGCGGATCATATAATTGATACGACATCGTTGGAAAATAAATTTGTTGGTGTGCGATAAGTTGATTTAGATTTGATAGAAGTAACTGATGTGTACTGCTATCAAAACAACGGCTATTTGTGACTCCATGTTTTCTGCCAATATATTGAAATCTTTCATGGTAGGTTGAGTTTGTATCTGGCGCAATCAGGCTTTCAATGGTAAATGCTCGTTTGGGACGTGCTTTGATACTTTCGGCAAACTCACTTTCTGTTGTTGAAAAAATTGTTTGTGTTTTTTCTGAGGTAGCTTTGAATGACATATTTTGGGTTGGTGCCGCAATTGATGTATTGATAATATTCCATGGATCATTCATTTGCTCTGTAATTAATTTTTTCTGAGTACATATCGAAGTAAGCTGAGCATCATAGAAATTTTTTTCAAATTGCTTGACCCGAAATCGCTTCCGTCGTCTCAACAAACTGCCGTTTTCAAACATGTCGAAGGCTTTCGGATGGAGGGTCCAATAAGAACCCTTGCCGGCTTTACTAATATTACGTGGCACTTTTATAAAACAATCGTTGAAACTTAAATTGTGTCGCAATGAGTTTTGCCATTTTTGCGTGTTGTTTTGATAATAGGGAAATTGTTCCATTATAAAGCGATAAATATCACTAAGTGGCAGCATTTTCTGCGGCGAATGCATTATAGCCATGGCAGTCAATGAAATGTATGAATATGGAGGCTTCTGGTCACCATAAGTTTTTTTAAAGGACGTGGCATTGCGGCGGTTTTGCTTTTCACTATGTTTTCACTTATAGTAACGATGTTCTTTCGGCGGCAGCAGCGTTAAAACTGGCAAAAGTGAGTTCAAAATACGTTTTAATAAATGGTCGTCTCCATGACCACATGAATACCGTCTCATTTGCGAGCGATAGAGTAAGATGTACATATTGATGTATGATTTGTCTCGCTTTTATACCTTGTTCGGTTAAATGCGAGTGAATGCTTGCCGTCTCGTTCTTCAGTTCACACCAATAAAATTTTAAGGAGGGATTAACTGAGATGGTTTTATAAAAACGGTTGACCAATCCTAAATAATAATAATGCGTTAATAATATACATGTATAAT
Organism: Drosophila paramelanica; assembly: GCA_035043915.1. Classification (NCBI taxonomy): domain Eukaryota; kingdom Metazoa; phylum Arthropoda; class Insecta; order Diptera; family Drosophilidae; genus Drosophila; species Drosophila paramelanica. The sequence continues at coordinate 130,249 of JAWNMO010000550.1, read as the reverse complement.
AAAATCAAACTAAATATTAATATTTAATTTTCTATGTGAAATTTTATTATTCTGAATGTTGATTATCATTATAATTGTAATTTTGTTTATAGTTTGTCGAAGGCATCCAACCCCATTATTCATACATATTTGTGAATATAGCTGAGTAGGGTATACTTCTGTCTATTCGTCTTATTTAAAATTATAAAAAATATATATATTAATATATATGAATACTTAGGAATTACAAGTTTGTGGTGTGCTATAGTAGTAAACTGGCTCGATTTTTTTTATTATTTCCTTTTTTTCATACTCTTTATCCGTTAAAATTCGTAACAAGGGTATTATTATTTTGTGCAGATGTATGTAACAGGCAGAAAAGGTGAAGTCTCTAGCATACAAGTAGAAATGGCTGTTGATCCTGATTAAGAATTTAATTTATTTATTTAATTTAATAATGTTACATACTAAAACAATACCCAACTCTTTTTTTATTCGTCTACAATGTGATTTTGTGTAGTAGTGTATTTTGTTTGTGCAATGTCCGTCATGCTGTCCGGATAAACACACCTTTTTTGCGAGACTCTTAAAACTTTGTATTAATACGTGTAAGTTTTAACTATTGTTGTTATTTTTAAATATTTGGGGTTTTAGAAATTTACAAATTTTGAACTGATATTTAAAAGAGGTGACCACTAATCCTCCTTAAAAATTGTCTAGATTCAAGGGGCGGAAAATTTGGGAGCGTTTTAGTAAGCGTGACCGGAATATTAAGGTCAAGGGATGGTCATAAGCTATCTACATACCAAATTGTATGACTATCTTCAAAACTGGCGGGAATATATACGTTTAGGTCAGGTTTATCGGTTTTGTAAATATGCGGGCGGGAGGGGAGAAAATGTTGAAGATATAGACATCCGATATTGTATGGCGGGGGCGGATATATTCACCTTGTATCGATTTTAGGTGTTATCGATTTGCTCCGTCCAAGGTGAGCGCACCCCGAATTCCCGAAAAAATATCGTCCGTCACAATCTTTAGGGCTTTTATGTGCTCTCGCCACTGAATGTTTACTTCAAACGTGTTTTAAATTGAGATCGATAAACAATATTACATCTGTTAAATAGCACCTCGGCACCCAAAATATATATATAATCCCAGAACAGGGTAATTTCCAATAGCTTTTGACTAAACTCTGGATTATGTTTGTATTGTTTCTGGTTTGAATCGCTTTATAAGAAATAAATATTTGAAAGCAACAAGCCGCCAATTTATTGAAGGGTAACACACTAATTTCAGAAGTTGAGTTGTATGTTCCCTGAGGATGTATGTATGTACTAATCTCTGTATATACTAAGGTAAAGGTGCGAAACATTTTTCATCTACCTACGGGATAAGTTTGCAGAAATGAATGGCCCAGTTGGAACATTGCATTATGGTTTTTTAAGGCAACTTTTGTATTTTACCAATTATTATAAAAAATATACTGTAGAGATAAAAAACATTTATTATTACTTTCATAAGTAAAAAGAAAAAAATTATATATTATATATATGTATATATTATAATTATAATATAATTATAATATTAATAAAAATAATAATAAATATTTATTGTCAAGTAAAGTAACTGTAATTAGTGAATAAGTTTTATATTGTAAATCAACAACTTTAAATTATTTGATTTATTTATTTTGACTAAAAAAAAAATACCTGTGTGCTATGAGTTTTCTACCGTCCTTTCGAGGCAGGCCTTGACCACTGCATCAAGCCACGTTGATCGTTATAGTGTAGTGTGTACGAGGTGAGAACGATCACAGACAACTCGTCTCAACCGCGAACATCATTAACGAACCTTTTTTGAAAATATCTTAACAGCGGGCCCGAGTGGCCCAAGCCATAAACTAAAGCTTAGTTACATATGTGAATCGAGGGTAAATGATATAAAATTGGGTTAGTCCAGCGATAATATTTTTCCTTATTTCACTTCACATTTAATCGAAATCAAATTAAAGTTGGTGGTGTATCTTTGTATATGACGAAGGCGTAACACGTTGTGTATTTTGCGATTTGAACATCCACAAGTTGCGGCATTCATTCTTTTATGGTATGTAAATGTGTGTGTTTCATTTGAGTGGATATACTTAAGTATAATAAGAGGAGTGTTCGGGCATCAGACTAACAAACAGGCGGCGGACAAACAGCATACAGTAAAATCGCTTCGATGGAAGCCATAATGACTTTAGCTTCTTTCTACGAACCGAGAAATGACTACCAATTTGGAAATACCGCTTTTGACTTGCGAGACAGTGTGGCGATTGCTTTAACTCGTAACGTATATACATATATACAGATATGTATGTATGTATGTACGAATATGCATGCAGCATACAGAATATATGTAGCTTAAAATATTTTTGGACCTTTGCCTTAAATGATGTATGTATGTATGTATATATGCATTTTTATACCCTGAACCCATCGGAAATGGGTAAAAAGGGTTTAATGGTTTTGCGCAAATGTATGTAACATACAGAAGGAAGCATCTCTGACCCCGTAAATTATATATATTCTTGATCAGGATGACGAGCTCAGTTCATTTACCCATGTCTTTTCGAATTTAGATTCGTTCATGGTACACACATATCCAGTTTGTTTCAAACCAACAACCTTAAATTTTCTAAGCTTATTTCTTATTATTTTGAGAGCTAGAGACACTAGATTGGGTTCGCATACATATATATTTATGTATACTATTACACTTAAAGAATTGTTTGGAAAATTTCGTCAAGATCGAAATACAAAAGTTCTTAAAAAAAAACGTGTTGTATTTTGCGATTTGATAATTTTTACAAAGCACTTAATAGCAAGCACTGCATTAGTTTGTACCATAAGCTGATCAATTTTATGGCATACTATCGATAATCCGCCCCGTTTTCTTATTTTGATATATCTTTAAAGCTACAATAGCCACTAAATTTGGTTCAATATGTTTGCGTAAAACAGATTTGAAATATTTTGAATTTTGTATACCTCCCCACAATCATCCCAAATATCGATATCACCAAAGAAAAAATAAATCAAATTCTACAAACTTGTGCTTTGGTTTTTTAAAAATTTATCTCAGTTTAGGGGACAATCTGGCTGGAAGCGGAGCAATTTCTGTAGTCCTGTGCATACACACACATTTGCAGGGCTATTTCCAAAATTGTTCTTCAAATTTGTTTTCGTATAGCTAATCCAAGTTATGTCACAAATATTCGAAAGTACCAAGTTATGGTACTGCCAGAAAGAGTTGTGCAGCTTGAGGTGAAATCGGCGTTTCAAACTCCGGCGGCCGGCGTGTAAATTTATTTTTCTTTGATATTTTTTGATTGATAATTAGTTCTTTAATTTGTTCCTTCTTCAATAATTTTCAAGTGCCGTGGGTTTATGTGTATGTCTGGAAGGCTGAGTCCAGGGTATCTTCCAGTCGAGCGTTCTCGACTAGAGCCTTTTTACTTGCTATATCGTGTTCTATACATGATTTTGCCCGTTAGTTACCTTCCATATAACATTGTTTTATTAAAACATATAAAAGTGATTTACTAGGGACTAATCGAGTAAAATACTTGCTGTACAGAGCTTTAAGTAGCCTAAATATACATTCAAACATACAAATAAAAAACTCTCGTGCAGCAAAAAAAGTGCAAAAACACTGCGCAAATGGTACATTTGGATGAGACCCCAAAAATTATATACATTCGTGTTCCGTGTTAACAGCCGAGTTAATACAGCTGTGTCCGTCTGTCTGTCCTTCCATCCATCTGCCCGTCGGTATATTCTATAAGCCCACTATAATTATATATATTCTTGATCAAGACGATGATCTGAATCGATATATCATCATTGAACCATATCGGACTGTCTGTATGTGTAAACGCAGCGATCTTTTATAAAAGTCAAGAATTTTTAATACAGCATCCTGATTCTAGAATATTAGTACGAATCCTTCACAAATTTCATGTGTGAATTTAATTATTTCTCAATTAGTTTCGTAATGCCTTTTAATACACGTTCACGAAGTGAAAAGAGTATGTTGAGTTTGTGCAACTCCGTCTTGCTGTCTGCCTGTCCCTCCGCCCGTCTGCCCAATCAACACATTTTTTTTGATATTGTTGCAGCTATAGACACAAAATTTGGAATATATATATTTGCGTATACTCGCGTCAGATAATGTGTTAATGATTTTGGTGTGAACCCACTGGGACTATGTAATATACTCTTTCACGGTCCTAGTAGTTATTTATATTTTGGAGCATTTTTGTTATTACAATTTTATTTTCGAAAATCAATATATTTTGAATGTGGAGTCAATATATAGGACAAATCATGATCAAAATGCCATCAAACGTCAAAATCGGTTCACTTTTGACAATGTTATGGCGGTTTGATATATGGGAGTTATGGAATCTGACAACTTTACATGTCAGAATTTTTGTCGATTTTGGGATGGTTTTTGACCAAAAATTTGACCCCCCCAAAATCACTTTTAATGTTGTTTTTTATGCTAATTTTGACAAATAAAATCGATTAAAACTATAAATTCGCAATTCTAAATTTTGAAAAAATATTTTTTTCCAAAATTCACAAGGGGGGAGTACATGCATTTTTGACCAAAAATGCAAAAAAATTTTATTTTCGAAAATCAATATATTTTGAATGTGGAGTCAATATATAGGACAAATCATGATCAAAATGCCATCAAACGTCAAAATCGGTTCACTTTTGACAATGTTATGGCGGTTTGATATATGGGAGTTATGGAATCTGACAACTTTACATGTCAGAATTTTTGTCGATTTTGGGATGGTTTTTGACCAAAAATTTGACCCCCCCAAAATCACTTTTAATGTTGTTTTTTATGCTAATTTTGACAAATAAAATCGATTAAAACTATAAATTCGCAATTCTAAATTTTGAAAAATTTCTTTTTGCAAAATTCACAAGGGGGGAGTACATGATTTTTTGACCAAAAATGCAAAAAAATTGTATTTTCGAAAATTAATATATTTTGAATGTGGAGTCAATATATAGGACAAATCATAATCAAAATGCCATCAAACGTCAAAATCGGTTCACTTTTGCCAATGTTATGGCGGTTTGATATATGGGAGTTATGGAATCTGACAACTTTACATGTCAAAATTTTTGTCGATTTTGGGATGGTTTTTGACCAAAAATTTGACCCCCCCAAAATCACTTTTAATGTTGTTTTTTATGCTAATTTTGACAAATAAAATCGATTAAATCTATAAATTCGCAATTCTAAATTTTGAAAAATTTCTTTTTGCAAAATTCACAAGGGGGGAGTACATGCTTTTTTGACCAAAAATGCAAAAAAATTGTATTTTCGAAAATCAATATATTTTGAATGTGGAGTTAATATATAGGACAAATCATGATCAAAATGCCATCAAACGTCAAAATCGGTTCACTTTTGACAATGTTATGGCGGTTTGATATATGGGAGTTATGGAATCTGACAACTTTACATGTCAAAATTTTTGTCGATTTTGGGATGGTTTTTGACCAAAAATTTGACCCCCCCAAAATCACTTTTAATGTTGTTTTTTATGCTAATTTTGACAAATAAAATCGATTAAAACTATAAATTCGCAATTCTAAATTTTGAAAAAATATTTTTTTCCAAAATTCACAAGGGGGAGTACATGCATTTTTGACCAAAAATGCAAAAAAATTTTATTTCTGAAAATCAATATATTTTGAATGTGGAGTCAATATATAGGACAAATCATGATCAAAATGCCATCAAACGTCAAAATCGGTTCACTTTTGACAATGTTATGGCGGTTTGATATATGGGAGTTATGGAATCTGACAACTTTACATGTCAAAATTTTTGTCGATTTTGGGATGGTTTTTGACCAAAAATTTGACCCCCCCAAAATCACTTTTAATGTTGTTTTTTATGCTAATTTTGACAAATAAAATCGATTAAAACTATAAATTCGCAATTCTAAATTTTGAAAAAATATTTTTTTCCAAAATTCACAAGGAGAGTACATGCATTTTTGACCAAAAATGCAAAAAAATTTTATTTTCGAAAATCAATATATTTTGAATGTGGAGTCAATATATAGGACAAATCATGATCAAAATGCCATCAAACGTCAAAATCGGTTCACTTTTGACAATGTTATGGCGGTTTGATATATGGGAGTTATGGAATCTGACAACTTTACATGTCAGAATTTTTGTCGATTTTGGGATGGTTTTTGACCAAAAATTTGACCCCCCCAAAATCACTTTTAATGTTGTTTTTTATGCTAATTTTGACAAATAAAATCGATTAAAACTATAAATTCGCAATTCTAAATTTTGAAAAATTTCTTTTTGCAAAATTCACAAGGGGGGAGTACATGATTTTTTGACCAAAAATGCAAAAAAATTGTATTTTCGAAAATTAATATATTTTGAATGTGGAGTCAATATATAGGACAAATCATAATCAAAATGCCATCAAACGTCAAAATCGGTTCACTTTTGCCAATGTTATGGCGGTTTGATATATGGGAGTTATGGAATCTGACAACTTTACATGTCAAAATTTTTGTCGATTTTGGGATGGTTTTTGACCAAAAATTTGACCCCCCCAAAATCACTTTTAATGTTGTTTTTTATGCTAATTTTGACAAATAAAATCGATTAAAACTATAAATTCGCAATTCTAAATTTTGAAAAATTTCTTTTTGCAAAATTCACAAGGGGGGAGTACATGCTTTTTTGACCAAAAATGCAAAAAAATTGTATTTTCGAAAATCAATATATTTTGAATGTGGAGTTAATATATAGGACAAATCATGATCAAAATGCCATCAAACGTCAAAATCGGTTCACTTTTGACAATGTTATGGCGGTTTGATATATGGGAGTTATGGAATCTGACAACTTTACATGTCAAAATTTTTGTCGATTTTGGGATGGTTTTTGACCAAAAATTTGACCCCCCCAAAATCACTTTTAATGTTGTTTTTTATGCTAATTTTGACAAATAAAATCGATTAAAACTATAAATTCGCAATTCTAAATTTTGAAAAAATATTTTTTTCCAAAATTCACAAGGGGGGAGTACATGCATTTTTGACCAAAAATGCAAAAAAATTTTATTTCTGAAAATCAATATATTTTGAATGTGGAGTCAATATATAGGACAAATCATGATCAAAATGCCATCAAACGTCAAAATCGGTTCACTTTTGACAATGTTATGGCGGTTTGATATATGGGAGTTATGGAATCTGACAACTTTACATGTCAAAATTTTTGTCGATTTTGGGATGGTTTTTGACCAAAAATTTGACCCCCCAAAATCACTTTTAATGTTGTTTTTTATGCTAATTTTGACAAATAAAATCGATTAAAACTATAAATTCGCAATTCTAAATTTTGAAAAAATATTTTTTTCCAAAATTCACAAGGGGAGAGTACATGCATTTTTGACCAAAAATGCAAAAAAATTTTATTTTCGAAAATCAATATATTTTGAATGTGGAGTCAATATATAGGACAAATCATGATCAAAATGCCATCAAACGTCAAAATCGGTTCACTTTTGACAATGTTATGGCGGTTTGATATATGGGAGTTATGGAATCTGACAACTTTACATGTCAAAATTTTTGTCGATTTTGGGATGGTTTTTGACCAAAAATTTGACCCCCCCAAAATCACTTTTAATGTTGTTTTTTATGCTAATTTTGACAAATAAAATCGATTAAAACTATAAATTCGCAATTCTAAATTTTGAAAAAATATTTTTTTCCAAAATTCACAAGGGGAGTACATGCTTTTTTGACCAAAAATGCAAAAAAATTTTATTTTCGAAAATCAATATATTTTGAATGTGGAGTCAATATATAGGACAAATCATGATCAAAATGCCATCAAACGTCAAAATCGGTTCACTTTTGACAATGTTATGGCGGTTTGATATATGGGACGTATGGAATCTGACAACTTTACATGTCAGAATTTTTGTCGATTTTGGGATGGTTTTTGACCAAAAATTTGACCCCCCCAAAATCACTTTTAATGTTGTTTTTTATGCTAATTTTGACAAATAAAATCGATTAAAACTATAAATTCGCAATTCTAAATTTTGAAAAATTTCTTTTTGCAAAATTCACAAGGGGGAGTACATGCTTTTTTGACCAAAAATGCAAAAAAATTGTATTTTCGAAAATCAATATATTTTGAATGTGGAGTTAATATATAGGACAAATCATGATCAAAATGCCATCAAACGTCAAAATCGGTTCACTTTTGACAATGTTATGGCGGTTTGATATATGGGAGTTATGGAATCTGACAACTTTACATGTCAAAATTTTTGTCGATTTTGGGATGGTTTTTGACCAAAAATTTGACCCCCCCAAAATCACTTTTAATGTTGTTTTTTATGCTAATTTTGACAAATAAAATCGATTAAAACTATAAATTCGCAATTCTAAATTTTGAAAAAATATTTTTTCCAAAATTCACAAGGGGGAGTACATGCATTTTTGACCAAAAATGCAAAAAAATTTTATTTCCGAAAATCAATATATTTTGAATGTGGAGTCAATATATAGGACAAATCATGATCAAAATGCCATCAAACGTCAAAATCGGTTCACTTTTGACAATGTTATGGCGGTTTGATATATGGGAGTTATGGAATCTGACAACTTTACATGTCAAAATTTTTGTCGATTTTGGGATGGTTTTTGACCAAAAATTTGACCCCCCCAAAATCACTTTTAATGTTGTTTTTTATGCTAATTTTGACAAATAAAATCGATTAAAACTATAAATTCGCAATTCTAAATTTTGAAAAAATATTTTTTTCCAAAATTCACAAGGGGAGAGTACATGCATTTTTGACCAAAAATGCAAAAAAATTTTATTTTCGAAAATCAATATATTTTGAATGTGGAGTCAATATATAGGACAAATCATGATCAAAATGCCATCAAACGTCAAAATCGGTTCACTTTTGACAATGTTATGGCGGTTTGATATATGGGAGTTATGGAATCTGACAACTTTACATGTCAAAATTTTTGTCGATTTTGGGATGGTTTTTGACCAAAAATTTGACCCCCCCAAAATCACTTTTAATGTTGTTTTTTATGCTAATTTTGACAAATAAAATCGATTAAAACTATAAATTCGCAATTCTAAATTTTGAAAAAATATTTTTTTCCAAAATTCACAAGGGGGGAGTACATGCTTTTTTGACCAAAAATGCAAAAAAATTTTATTTTCGAAAATCAATATATTTTGAATGTGGAGTCAATATATAGGACAAATCATGATCAAAATGCCATCAAACGTCAAAATCGGTTCACTTTTGACAATGTTATGGCGGTTTGATATATGGGACGTATGGAATCTGACAACTTTACATGTCAGAATTTTTGTCGATTTTGGGATGGTTTTTGACCAAAAATTTGACCCCCCCAAAATCACTTTTAATGTTGTTTTTTATGCTAATTTTGACAAATAAAATAGATTAAAACTATAAATTCGCAATTCTAAATTTTGAAAAAATATTTTTTTCCAAAATTCACAAGGGGAGAGTACATGCATTTTTGACCAAAAATGCAAAAAAATTTTATTTTCGAAAATCAATATATTTTGAATGTGGAGTCAATATATAGGACAAATCATGATCAAAATGCCATCAAACGTCAAAATCGGTTCACGTTTGACAATGTTATGGCGGTTTGATATATGGGAGTTATGGAATCTGACAACTTTACATGTCAAAATTTTTGTCGATTTTGGGATGGTTTTTGACCAAAAATTTGACCCCCCCAAAATCACTTTTAATGTTGTTTTTTATGCTAATTTTGACAAATAAAATCGATTAAAACTATAAATTCGCAATTCTAAATTTTGAAAAATTTTCTTTTTGCAAAATTCACAGGGGGAGTACATGCTTTTTTGACCAAAAATGCAAAAAAATTGTGTTTTCGAAAATTAATATATTTTGAATGTGGAGTTAATATATAGGACAAATCATGATCAAAATGCCATCAAACGTCAAAATCGGTTCACTTTTGACTAAGTTATGGGGGTTTGATATATGGGTGCTATGGAATCTTTTATTTAAGAACGAGAATGAGTATAACGCAGTCGGTATCGCCCGACTGCAATGTTCTTGTTTTTTTTTTTTTAAGAAAATCATGGCTTAAAATTTATTGTATTAGAAGAATTTAGAGTCAAAAATTGATATCTCTTTCATAGTTTATTATTTTAAGATCTAGAGATACCAAATTGGGTATACATGACTATTTATATATACTATAGCACTCAAGACACCGTTTGGAAAAGTTTCAGCAAGATAGCTGTAATAACACAGAAGCTACTGTATCAGAAAGCGGAAGCGGAAGCAGTGTGTAACAGCTGGATTCAGTGTATCTGCGAGTAGGTTACTCCCGACTTGAAACAATTTTTTTTGTTTTGTTAAATTTGGTTAAAAGTGTAGCTTATTAAATCAATAGTTATATAAATAAAGCATCTACATTTGCCACTTACAGATACATTTATACATGTGTAATGATGTATATATGATATCAAAATCGGAACCAGTGACCAGTGACAGTCAATGACGTTCACTTAAATTCGAACGGGGTTATTTTAATAGTAACAGAAATGAATTGCGGCTATTCATATAATTATACTTTATAAAATCAAATACAACTTAAACTTATAATTTGTGATGGGATAATAAATCAAAGGCAAGCATTCCGATTATTGCTTTTAGAAAGCAGGGTCGAGATGACGGGGTAGGTTTTGTGTGTTATTAAGAAAATTATTGCTCTATATAAGTACAATAAGGGGTGGATGGTGTTAACTTTTATTAGTGTACAAGTCTCACAATAGCTCCCATTGTAATTCTTGTAGAAACACACGCTTTTAAAAATAAAATACACTGAATTGCAGCAAGGCACTTCTTCTTTGTTGCCATTAGGACTTAATGAGCCGCAATAGGTCTAAGCAATTTGTTACTGACTCTTCGCATTCCCTTAAATAACTCAAAAACCACAAGTGTCACGTGTTCACTTTATTGTGGTTATTAGAGCATTACTTGCACATATGTTATAAAGTGGTAATAATCAAAAGCTTATTTTAGCTAAAATGATTATATATATATATTATATTTTGCTTTTCGTTATATATAACATTATGCTGGATACTATTGACAATAACATGTAATATATTCGTACCTAAACAAGAAAAATCGCAATCAGTCGCATGATTTGTGATTTAAGCTTTGTGCCCAGTACGTAATATAGAATAATACCATGTAAAATTTGGCGACTTCAGCTCTAAAGCTGTGCGAGAAGGCTGAGAAGCGTTCTAGTGGGCGTGGAGGAGGTCATCAACAACCTATACAACAAATTTGGGGACTCTAGCTTAAAAGTTGTAGCAGATATTGGCATCCAGTTACCAGCAATGTACATTAAATATTACATAGCTTTAAAAATGTGCAAAATAATCAGCATTTATCGATTTGAAATTTCAGGTGTATCGACATGTTATCGAATTACCAACCACCCAGTGGGCTTGGCACAAAAATCTTAACACTTTGTCTGAAGAGGATAACTACAAGTATATAAGGTATACAAGGTTTTAAATCTCTATCTTCAATAGCGCCGTAAAAATTCCGTTCATCCGGACAGCATGACGGACACTGCACAAACCCAATTTACTAGTTTTGCTTTGTGAACGAGTATAAAAAAACATAACTACCGCAACTTGATTACTACAAATTTGCTCTTTGGTTTATACATAAATTTTAGTGCTCTAATCAAGTCCTGAAAATTTCATAGCGATTATACTTTAAGATTGTGTATTTGTGTATGTATGTATGTTTGTATGTATGTATGTATGTAATATTGTATGAATTACCGGCGGTTAAAATGTTTGTTAAGACAGATCGCAGGGTTCAAGATATCTTCTAGTCGGACACTCCCAACTAGAGTCTTATTGCTAGTTAAATATCAAAACGTATAATTAAAAACTGGTTTTTCATCTTAACAAACAATTAAGACCGCTACAGTCGGGCGTAACCGACTGCGTTATTCTCGTTTACATTCCTATTTAATATTGTTATTTTTAAAAATTTGCAGTATTTTATAATTTAAAACTGTGAGAGCTTTTGACTTTTGCGGGTGCCGGACTTGTTAAGAAAAGGGGGTCCTGGCCGAAATTTTCTATCTATATTTAAAAGAGGTGGCTAGTTATAAGCCTTCCAAATTTCGTGACCCTAGCTTTAAAACTGTCCAAGATATAAATTTTTGTGGTTGATGAGGTCGAAAGGAGGAGGGAGGGGTCACGGCAGGAAAATTCTTTCTCTAACATCTGGTGGAGCTTCCCATTATTATAGTTCTCAAAAATTGTAACTCTGTCCACAGCAGCACGGACACTGCACAAACCCAATATACTAGTTTAACTTCGTGAACGAGTATAAAAATGATCTTGACGAAAATCATAATAGATTTATAGAATATAGCTAAATCTTCTGTCGCTGTGGGTGTGTCAATTTTAGCACATTTTACTGCAGCTTAGCGGAATCTGACGGGTTTCCAACAGTCGTAGAACAAAAGTTTCTTGGCTTATAATAACTTTTCAACGAGTTATCGGATTAAAATGAAAAACTTACCTTTCGACGTGTGTTCGAAAAACAAATAAAATTATTTCCGAATTACTTACAGCTCCATAGCTCATAAATCAGGTGAGCTAACACATGTGTCATGTTTTATATATATAGTAAACTAAACATTTCGATCAGTATATAACTCGATCTGATCGGACTATCGAAGTAAAAATTCAAAAGTTCGCGAATATTTTGTTAATCAAAATTTCGTTGTGCTTCGGCGCTTTTTTCTGTCCGCAAGGAAGTAGGGTTAAAATGATTGTAACGACAGCTCGCAGCTGGTTTTAAGGTATTATCTAGTCAGCTGATCCCGCCTAGAGCATATACTAGAAGATATTCTCTACTAGAGATAAAAACATGATCACGCGTTGAATAAATATAAATATATACCTTTGTGTTAACTCCAATTTTCGATAAACGGAAGACTGAAAGATACGCCAAATCTCAAAAACAAATTGAATTGGCTACTTATGTTAGTCGAACGTATGCGTATATTGAAATGCGATGCCGCCTTCCCTTTTTATAAAAGCTCATTCACTTCTTTATTTGTATTTTTGTGTGTACAAACAAATACGTTTGCTTTCTTACCTACAGGGTTTTATAAGGCATACGAGTTCCAGCAATTATAGCAAACAAAAGAAAAACATCACTTCCATTCCTGGTGGGGGGTAACGTGGTTGCTGCGCTAAAATCTTTCATCTTACCGCTAATACCCTATTCCAACTGGTTATAATGGTTATGGATAAATTAATAGTGTTTATGCCAAAACAAATACAATTAAATAATGAAGCGTTAAAAACTGAATTATTTTTTGTGTGCGGCATGTTTCATCATTATTTATCCAAATTAGGTTCGAATGCCGACAAAACGATTAATGAAGAATTTTTGAAGTTAATATATACCTACAAATATACATATGTACATATGTATAATATATTTTGGAAACCACAGCGTCAATCCTGTTGCAACTCGGTCGGTGTAACGCGTTCATTCTTGTTTGTGTTGAACTCGTTTCTTGTGGGTTTTTCTGTATTTGATGATGTCGAGCAGTTTCGACTAAAGCCTTTTCACTTTACGAAGGTATAGTTTCGTGCAAATGGATGTAACAGTCGGATCAGCATCACTAGATATTTATAGCTTTTTTGACGCGGTTTCATAAACTATAAGAGCCATTTGTTTCGATATGTTTGCGTAAAGCATACGCGAATTATAAATATTTCGGGGTTTGGATACCTTCTTCAATCATCCCAAATATCGATACAATCACAAATACCCCAAATTTAATGCTACAAACTTGAAAAATTGGTTTGTATATACATATATTGACTAATAAGAGATTAAGTCCGGAAAATTTTATAACTAAACAGCTATATTATTTAAAGTTTACCAGTAAATTAAGACGAAAACGGTGCGGAATTCTTATCTGTTCTTTTTTACTTGATAATAGAGTAATAGTAATAGAGTAAAATATCTCGACAGTCTAAACAGTGTGTAGAGCAAATGGTTCTACCACCATTTGAAATTTTTACGGTAAAACTATAGATTTGCTCTACAGCATGACTTATATCGGTAGTGATCTATACTGTAAACTTTAAACGGTGGATTTTACCGAAAAAATACTTAATGGTGTAAAAAACGCTTTACTTATATAATAGATTTTTTATGGTACATTTAAATTTAGGCGTTGAAAAATTCTGCAGTGCGATTGCGTAGATGAACATACATATGTATATACATAATTGGACCGAGGCAGTAATAACATATTTCGGCTGTCTTGAAAAAATGGCAAACGACGCTCGGGCAAAGTGTTCCCTTTTTTGCTTCGAACATCAACAAATTGAGTGGTGGATAAGCACTGCTGAAAACAAAGTAAAATGAAGAGAGCGAAATAAAAGTAAAGATAATTTTCCTGCAACGAAGATTATATTCTCTTTCATCTACATCTGTTGATTGTCTTCATCGGATTATATAAGATAATATTGCTGTTTACTGTGTATCTATTGCTGCATTTTTACGCTCGTTTACAAAAAGAAAATTGTAAATTGCTCTTTTGCTGTCCGTCCGTTTGTCTGTCCGTTTAAACGTTTGAAATGTTGGATATATATTCGTGTGTACCCACGACAGCTAGAGTGTTAGGGATTTCGGGCAAACCGATAACACTTAAAATCGCAAATCGATAAAATCCTCAATTTTAATAGATAGCTGCTATGCGACCTTGGCATCTCGGCACTCCCACCCCAAAGGATCGGATATGCCTCTATCTCTAGAATCACCAAATTTCAAATATTGCAAGAATACTCCTTCAAACATCACAGAAACATTTTTAAGCCACGCGTGTTTATTTCCGACACTTTTAAAGCTACTCCCCAAATTTGGTATGTTGACCTCCCCCAAAGGTTGCGACCTTATTTCCCGGCCACGCCCCCTATCCACCCCGCCGCTCACTGGTAAAAAATATCAAATTCTCATTTCTTATAAACCTGAACCTATTGAAAATGGGCAAAAGAGTATAATGGTTTTATACAAATGTAGGTAACAGGCAGCAGGAGGCATCTCCGGATTTATAAAGTATATATTTTTGATCAAGATCAACAATCGAGTCCATTATGCCTCTGCGTCCGTCTGTATGAACACGTCGATATCGGAAACTAAAGGAACTTGGATTTTTGAATCTAGAATCGTATATGGCACGCACATATCAAGTTTGCTTCAAATGATTGATAAATTGGATTGTTTTTGTAAAATCGATAAAAATGTACAACAAACTCAGCTTTTTCAAACATTATTCTAAAGAGTGCCAGAGTTTGAGATAGCATCAAAATCGGTTAAGAAACACGGAAGAATTAAAGAAAACATTTGGGAAAATTAAGCACATAACACAAGCAGTGCATATGCAAGCAGTTCGCATACAAGCAGTGCATGTTTTATGAAGTTAGTTTCTCGTGTTTCTTCTTATTTGATTCTGAGGTGTATTAAGATCGTTCTTATAGAGCCCCCACCACTTCAATGAATAACCAGTAAGGACGCTTCAGACGGGCGTTACCGACTTCGTGATACTTCTTCGCGGTCTTAAATATAATTGTTATTTTGGAACATTTGTAATTTGTGTGCCAAATTTGGTAACTTTAGTTTTAAAACTGGGGGAGATGTGAATTTTTCGCGATTTGCGGTAGCGGGAGTGGGCATGGCTGGGAAAATTTTTCCCCAATTTATAAAGGAGGTATCAGCTATCTACCTTCCAAATTTTGGGACTTTAGATTTAAAACTGTGTGTAGTTATACAATTTTACGATTTTTCGTGGCGGGAGTGGGCGTGACAGGCACATTATTGTACCACTCTAAGTCAGAGGGCGGGAGTGGGATTTTCCATTCTTAAAAGTGCTTATTTGCACCGGTTTTAACATAAAACACTGGGAAAAAAGTATTTGTTGACCTTTTCTATACCTTACATATTTTCCTTAGAAGTTTTAATATTAATTATTTTAATATGTATTTATTTTGTTTATTATTTTTATTATTTAATGCGAGTTTGACAAACTTATTCACTTGTCTATTTTTTCATACACATTCATATATATTTGTATTGCAAATTCTTTTTTGACCTTGTATTATTATTAAGTATTTATTTAAAATAACTCATCTACCTATTTACAATTGTTTTTACTATTTAAAATACGAATTTACTAATTCAGAAAGCAGATATATATACGTATACACTTAAAAAAGGAAATTTAAATTATATTTAATAAATATTTAGTTTTAGTCGTAATGTAAATTGTAAATTGTTTGTTTAATCTAAATTTATGTTCGTATATAAATTTATGCATAGTCTATATGTTATATTTTAGTATAACTCTCACTACGAAAGGAACTACATTTATGTACATCAACAATTTAGATGGTAGACAGCTGTTTTTATGCACTAGGGATTGCTTTACCCCAAAGGATAATTTTATATCGTTCGCATACCAGAGGTTACCCTATTCTGCACTTCAGATCCTCGGTATGGTTGCGGCGGTGGTATGATTGAAAAATTGTTGCAATAACTATTGTTTATGTTTCCAATTGGTGCTGACATCATCAGAAGCGGATGGGCCATAGCCAAATCATACGTGATGGTGGAAATCCCTGAAGACTGAATGTTACTGGAGCTCAGGCCGGATACGTTGACACCGGCAGCATAATGAATAAAAGGTAGGTGAGCAGAAGCTGTTATTGTGTGCAGTGGAGGTAGTGGGCGTTGACGTTGATCCTCGGTTCGGGTAGACAGAGCTATTGGCACACATTCAGAGGATGATGTTCGTGGGCAATCATATATTTTAGTGTAGGAGTTGCTGCACTCCACAACATCGATATCGGTGCGATCATCGTCGTTATCTTCCTCCTCGGAGACTTGCTGAGGCTTGTCGGGTGTAATTAGGCTTTCTATTGTAAATGAACGTTTTGGTCGATAACTATTATGGCATTCTAAGTCCAAATTAGTTGAGCGCAGGTTGCGCATTGTCATTTCAGCCAAATTAGCATTTTCACTGCTCGCTAGCGAAATGTTTCTGGATTGCGGTAAAGTTGCACTAGGTTCCCGTGGTAATGTGCAATGCTGTACCAGACCTGATGATAGGCGATTTCCATGGTGTGCCAACACCGCGGTAGACTCCGCACTCATAGTTGTATTGTTGATGTCCATCGGCGGAATCTGTGATATAGCACTTCCAGATCGGGCGGTAAAGAAAAACCGATTGATGTTCGCTAGTGCTGTCAGCTCCTCATTAAGTAAATTTTTATCATTCTTGTGTAACTTGAAACGCTTTCTGCGTCGCAACAAGCTGCCGTTCTCAAACATATCAAACGCTTGTGGGTGTAGAGCCCAATAGGCCCCTTTTCCTGGTCTGTCCGGGCGTCGCGGGACTTTAATGAAGCAATCGTTAAAGCTTAAATTGTGTCTCAGTGAGTTTTGCCATCGCTGTGTGTTCTTTCGATAGTATGGAAATCGGTCGGTTATAAATTTATATATGTCGCTTAGCGGTAACATTTTTTCTGGTGAACTCCAAATGGCCATTGCTGTCAGCGATATATATGAGTAGGGAGGCTTCTGATCACCGTACGATTCGCGTGAGGGCCTTGGCATTATTTTAATACTGGTGATTTCGCGTTGTGAATCAATTAAATGTCTGTTTGTTCACAGAATAGTATTAAAATTACTATTTTAATATTATTTACTTTCATATCAGGACAAACACAATTGAACTAGTTTAACTTCCTTTTAATCGATAGGCACAATATACGTAATATCGATCGAGTATATAGTAACGACATTGTTTCAGCTGCGAAATTGTTTTTAATGCAAACAGTCTGATTCGACATAGCAAATAAGTCGGCGACGGTAAAATGAGTGCGCGAGCTCGCGTCAAAAATCGTCGCACAAATACAACGCTTCTGATAAGCTTCAGTAAAAGCAACAACAGTGAATGTAAAAGCGCTCTCCAAGGTTTGACCGGTCTGGCGAATTACCATCTAAAGCTGAATACGAATACGTGAGCAGCAGTGGCAACTTTGCAGTGAGGTTGAAGCGAAGATAACGACAGACCCGAAGCAAAACAAACGAAGAACCCGACTCACATAAAACAAAATCACTCTTACAGCAGACTAACAGACGGCGTGTCGGTTATTGTACTAAGTGAGCAATGCAGTACAACCAACCACAGTGAGCAATGCAATCAAAATATAATCACTCACATCATTGCCCCCGTGCTCTCTCCCAATCACCGCCATGCCAATGTATCATCCCTCTAAAACGGCAAAACTTCAAAGGAGAGAGCCGAGAAAAGAGTCAGAGATTTACTAAACGAACCAAACCAGTTTGGCCAGACCACACTACGTCAATACTATGGCAAACAAGACGATAGTATAGTAGTAGGGAGTGTCTACAGGCATGGCTTAGCGACTACAATAAGCGACTACACAAACGACTAAAAACCAGCCGCCTGGCAGCTGACGACCCAATATGAGCACGAGGTGTTGAAAAAGAAAATTACATCCACTTTAGCGATTTACTGATTTTACGTTTTCATAATCTTGTTAGTTAATTTGGATGGTTGAAAACAAGGTTGACTTTGCTGCAGGACAAACTACCAATACAACCAAAAGCAGCTTCTGTACAAAACATATTTATATCGATATATATATAAATATACATTAATATATAGATAAATATATATTTATATATATTGATATTGTCAAGTAATCCTATTTTTCACCAAAACAAGTTATATTAGATTTGTACATGAATATATATACCTAGATAATTATTTATTTAAAACTAACCTAATTTTATAAGCTCTTAGGTATGTATTTCTATAAATATGTATATTTGCATTTTATCTTCTTACTTGGTAATACAAACAAATTCAATTTCTGCTTAATTCGAGTGTTTATAGAGATAACAAGGTACTCATCATCTAAATGCAAGAAAACAAAATACTGACCAAGAGTCAAAGTATTCAGCAAACGCACTGGTAATGGGAGAGGGTTTGTCTAGAAATGCTCTCGTATGAGAGAAAAAGAGAGAACGTGAGAGCAAATGTTAGAACGAGATGAACAATGTCACTTGGCAGAACCAGCACTACGCGCTTTTTTTAAATTGAAAAAGGATGGCAATATGGTGCCCGATATTAAAGCATCTGCCTTGCTTGCTTCCCATTTGCTCAAATTAATCGTGTAATTTGATTGGTCGCCGTAAATTCATACTTATTTAACAATTGAAACTTGTTAACTGCGGAGCATACAAATATTTTTACAATCAAAATATTATTTTGATTCAGCAAATTTAGGAATACATTTTATAATAAATGATATATCTATACAGGTAATGCGAAATATAAGCCTTCGATATCAGAAACTTTAATTAATTATAACGAGCATATCAACCTAAATTTGTATCATTAAAGCTATTTATGAAATCCAAAATGATATGACTTGCACATATATTTTTCTCATACGCAATTTTAAAAAAATGTATTCTCAAATTATCGAGCGGCCACTGTATTATAATTCAATAATTATTTATTTATATGTGTACAAGATTAACTTTGCAACAGATAAACAGTTGAGATTATGCTGAGATGAGTTGTTCTCATCTGAGACTGTTCCAGTCGACTATCCGATTTTATGTCTATAGAAAATGTTTACAATATATTAAAATAAAAAGGAAGAACAACATTTTTCAAAAATAAGGATAGGATTGTGGTTAAAGGACGTGATACGAAATGCAAGCCAAGAATTCAGGCGTTTAATGAAATCCCTAAAATTATAACAAAACAATTATATAATATATAATATATACATAATAAGATAACTAACAAGCTGACTTAAAAACACTAGATACGTAACCCTTCTTTTAAAAATTGTATATTTTATTAATTTCCAAAACTACTTGATAAAAATATTTATTATACCCTAAATCTATTAAAAATAGGTTAAGTTTTGTGCAAATGTATGTAAAAGCCAGAAGAGCAACTCAACCTTATAAATTATATATATTCTAGATCGAGACGATGATCTGAGATGATTTCCATATCCGTCTGTATGTCCGCGTCAATCTCGGAAACTATAAGAGCCAGAGACTAAGACTCGTCCATGGTACGCGCAGATCAAGTGTATTTCAAATGATCGATAGCTTTCACCGTTTTCCTATTATCCAGAAAATCTACAACCACCAATTCTTTGACCTTCTTTCCTATAATAGCACCACATTTGATTCAAATTGGCACCAAAATTACCTATGTCTATCCGTTGTTACTCACTTACAGGTAAAAATTTTGAAAAACCTACATTAGTACTTATTTTCAACTTAAAAGAAAGCTTTTTCCCCTTACCGTTATGCTGCGCATTGATCACCAATCAATCAACAATTAACAGTAAGTAGCAGGTCAAACTCTTGTATAGATATAAATAAGATGTCCCATAATTAATTTTCGTCAAGAAATCCAAAGAATTTTGGGCTAGACAATGTCGAGTATTAAATTTAAATTAAATTAGCAACTGTTGTGTCTCTATTTATTACAGACTCGGTACATTTCATCTCTTGATGGAAATTCAATGTCAAGGAGCCATCCAAAATCTTTTTCTAGAAATCTGGGTGCGTTGACTGGACATGTGAAAAATCGACAACACCGAAAATCGCAAATCGATAAGAAGTGACAATTTTAAATTTAAAGCTTGTTAGCTGGATTGGCACCTTGATATCCCGGCCACACCCACTAGAACGCCTCCCAGTCACCCGCACACATTTTTAGTGCTAGGGATCCCAAAGGTAGATTACTGCTCATCATTTTCAAAGATCGGTAAGAAAAGTTCCACGCTCCCATCCACCAAACCACGAAAATATTAAAGCTAGTGTTACTAAGTTTGTTATGTTGATAGTTTCTGATCTCCCCACAATATTGCGACCTCTGATACCCCGCACCCACGAGTCGGTAATGTCTATAAATCCCACAGTTCTAGAGCTAAAATAATGCCCGACTGCTGCGTTCTTAATTGTTTTAACTCAAAGAGAGATATTTGATTACATTTTAAATGTAATTTTGAGACTTCTTTCAATATGTTTTTTCTAATTTATAAATATCGATACGGAAGCGTTACAAATGATTAACACAAAATTCCTTTTTGTATAAAAGAAATTTTTGGTAACATTTTTATTGTCAATGAGTAACGCTTCATTATTAGTACTATATCTGTTATGGTAATATGATGTAATCACAACCACAATCACAACAAATTTCACGGTAAACAGTTTAAACATAACATGAGACATTTGATGGCCGAGGGTTGAGCTCGCCGTTGAAGCTATGGGCAGCCATAAATCTTTTTCGTATTTGCCGCCTTATTGTTACTCTAACTGAATACCCACCCAGCCGTTTTGACATTTGCTTGTAATAATCGGGATTTCCGATGTTGTGTGCGCATAAACAGTAGAAACAGTACACGCTTTAATGTTATTTGGTTCGGTACACGGTTTACAGTTGTTACAATTATCCATTGTTTGTGGTTCAGTAGCCAAACCCAAACTAACCCTGTGAATAAACATAACTTAAATTTCCATCGGATATAAAACACAAATACCGTTAAATTAAAATTAAACTCTTTTCATTGCTTCCATATTTATGTACATGTATTCGCTTATATTATTTATTGACTGATTTCAGTTAAATAAAAAAAAACAAAAAAATTTATCCATATAAATGCCACCATGAACAAATAACTGAAAGTTAATATAGAAATATTTTTTTTCTAATATAATCTAAAAACAATATTTAAATGTTATTAATTTAACATTTAAAACTGGAATCAATTTACTATGATGACTCGGGTGGACTACAAAGTTGCATAAATGCAATTCTCGTTTAAGTAAATTTTCATTGAATTTTCTCTTTAATATTTGCTTCTTTCAGAGAAATGACACAAAAACAATTAACTAAAATAGTTTAAGATTATTTAAAAAATAATGCAAGTTCTTGGTTGAATTGCATCCACTAATGTGTTTCATATGTTAACTTAAAATATCAGAAAGTTTTCTTCAATTATATAAATATATATTGTTATTTTCAAAATTGTTTTTATCCCGAATCCATTAAAAAGGGTATACTAGTTTCATGCAGAAACGTTTATTTCCTATCACTTAAATAATATATTTTCTTGATCAGGATAACAAGCTGAGTCGGGTTAGCCCTGTTTGTCCGTCTGTATGAACGCAGCGATCTCGTAAAACTTCAAAAAATGATAGAATTTAATGTTTTGGCTTTAAATTCTCTCTCCATATGTAATATCCTCGAAATCTTGCTCCGTTTCATAAATATTTGAATATTTCGTCTTCGCCGCAAATATCACAAAAAAATCAAATACTGCCGACTTGCGCTTTGGTTTAAGAGTATTTACCGTTAAGTCTTGAAAATGTATTTTGGTTCAGAAATTATAACCGTTATAACCATAAGAAACATGCATATATGTATATAAATTTTGAACATTAAAGTCTCTAATTGTTGATCCTGATCAAGGCACGTAACACATGCATGTGCATAATATACTACAAATTGAAACAAATTGTTTTGCTGGTTGCTCTAAGGCTGAAAGTTATAAAACTGAAATGAACTTTGAACTTTTTTTTTACCACAGGCGCTACCTAGAACCATTATTTGGCGCCTGCCTTTTTCTTTTGCTTGTTCGCCGCAGCAAATGCAATCTCAAGAGCCGCAAGGCGCTGACAAGTAAAAAACTGGGTCTTATGTAGCGCAAAATCAGCGTCACAAAGTTGGTAAGTACTTTTGAAAAGCGGATATCGCCGAATAAAATTCGCCTCTAAAACGTTCTAGGTGCAAGGGGATTGAAATGATTGAAACTGGGTGAAACTATGTGGTAGCCATGTCTGACTGTGCGAACGCTTCGATAAAGTTTGTTTCAAATGATGGGATGCTGTTGGGTGATTTTAATTACTTCTTATTTTATATTTATATTTTTTTATTCAGTACAAACCTTTTTGTAAAACCCACTTGCGACAAAAGTCTCAATTTTATTAGAATTTATAATGTGTACATTTAATATAAAAGTATAACTAGTCGATTACGATTAACTTAAGCCCATTAACTTGCAATATTGAAACTGAAATTGATATCTATTGTACCTTTTAATAGTAAAGTATTTTAATTTGCTTTTATATATGCTAACTTCCATGTATTCAGTATACTATAACAATAAATATAAATAAATATGTACACATAAGTAATTTGTGTTACTATTTACATTTTAGTCTTTTTAAATGCTTACCCATATAAAACTGTGACGCCTGCTGTTGCACCACCTGTCGCATAAGACACACAATAAATATGCTCATTGTTCTATTAAAAGACGAAACCTACACATTTCAAGAGGCAACTGTTATGTTTGATGGCAAAGGTGTAAAGATAATTAGGAGATATTGGTTTTAAAAGTAGGGCGCACGTATCCATCTTTACTTTTAACTTGCCGACATCTCAGCGGCACGCCTAATTTTCTCACTGAACCGCAAACAATGTGTTAGAAAAGGCAAGATCCTAGGTAACTAACTTCTATTTTGAAACATAAATATATGTTCTGGTGTAAGCATATACACTCAAAAAAAGCAAAATATTTTTTCCAAGTTATAGATTATTTACATTGAAAACTTCTTAATCATACATATGAATGGTTCATATAAAAGGAGGAATTATGACCCCATAAGAATATATATTCTTGATCGGCATTAATAACCGATTCGATCTAATCGGTTTAATAATATCCGTCTGCCTTGTGATAGATAACCGGTTTCCTTTAATCTGCACGAATCGACACTAACCTCAGATTTGATAGGTTCCTTTCGTAGATTATAAAAAAATAATATATTGCATTATATTGCATATCGTTTCATTAGGGTATTTAGCAGTCTGACTTTTTCTTACAATTTGTTTTGTGCTGTTTGAAATTCGTTTAGAAATTATTCAAGAATTAATTTGTGTGTGATTTCTTTATGTACATATGGATGCAATGGTGCTTAAATATTTGTAGCAATAGCCGGCGGCCGGGCTTTTACCAGCGAGCTTCTTCTTGTGTTTGCTACTAATTGGCTTGTAAGATTTGTTCAATTTTACCAAATGTTTTCTATGGCAACTTCTGTGTTTCTTAACCGATGGATGATTGATGTAATTTTTTGCATAATTACTTTTAGTGCTTTAGTATATCAAAATACTCATTAAAGCAATTGGTATCCTTAGTTCTCATAATATAAGCAATTAACTTATAAAATTCAAGTTTGTTTAAAGGTTTTATCAATTTTAGATAAGCGGTAAGTGTAAAGATCAAAAATTGACAAATTGACACAAACTTGTTTTCTATGTTCAAAAGGTTACCGTCCCTAGTTCCTTAAGTTTCAGAGATCGACGCGATCCAACAGACGGACAAACGCATAGACAGCCGGAATCGATCGACCCGGCTGTTGATCCTGATGTATATATTCATTGTTGGGTCGGATATGCCTCCTGAATTGGTATTTAGGCTAACACCGGCGGCGTATTCTATTACTTGCTGATGACCAATAAATAAAAAAACATGGGAAAACATTGCAGTCGGGTATAAACGACAGCGCAATGATTGTTCATAATAAAGTTCATTAATTAACTAAAATATGTACCCTGTGTAATAATAACAATAAGAATCGATTATAAACAAGTAAAAAAGTCGCCGTTATCGATAATAACAGCTTAAAACTGTCTTAAAGAGTCTTGACTATAATTGTTGTTTGGAAAAAATCCTGTAATCCAAACACCAATTTGTTGAAACATATATAATTGTTGTTTTGAAAAAAGTCGTGATTTTTCGCCAAATAACAATTAAATATATAAAGTGTTAAGGATTTTGGACGGCGCTCACTGAGCCTTAAAGTCTTATTTGGTTTGGACCTGAGCACCTCCGTGATGCGGAGGAGCACCTGGCGCTGGGTCCTTTTCATCATCTTAACGTTTTTGGAATGCGCTGAAAAGTAGAATCGGTCGCCGAGGATTAGGATGGTATGGTATGATCGCTCGCACTACTGAGATGTATTTCCATATACTGCTCAGAATTTTTTGTCATGCTCTACAACGTTCACTTTAAGGTGATGGTAGTCCATAATAGAGCTAAGTGTCAAGGGACATTTCCTAGTGATAGTTATGCTTATGTCGTCCGCATAGTCACTATCTTATGGGCTTTCCTTTGAAATTTCTTTAGTAGTTCGTCACCACTATGTTTTATAAGAGAGGAGATATTTTTCCTACACCTTGTGGTGTGCTCTTATGTGGTACTCGTGTTTTAAAGGTGGTTCCCCACTAAGTCTTTTGCAGCTCAACAGATTATGTATGCTGTAACTGTAACTGGACGACATTGTACTTCAGTGAAAGAGCTTATTGCCGCTGCCAACCAATGTTCCTCAACTAAAGCAGGCCCTGACTCCAGGCTAGAAGGTGCTACACTTATGTAAGCTTGCTTCTATACAAGCTTAGCTGGAGGACCTTCAGCTGCATGGCTGGTTGGTTTCTCCAACCCCGACGGGTCTTCCTCGTTAGGAGCTGCTTCCTCAACTGCTTTCTCTACCTCAAAACCATTTAACCCGATTCGATTATTATACACACAGAACACATTTCGCAGTGTTCAGTTCAAACGTCAGTTTGTTCGGTATTAAATATAAAAGATTTTTTATATTATATATGTATCTTTATTTATTAGCTGAGAGTAGGACACATAAATGTCACTTAAACTAATATACATATACATCAAGTGTTAATGTTCTATCCTAAATTTTATGAGGCCGATTTCTTGGAAATATAAAGACTCTTCTATTCTATGGGTACTAGCTATAAAAGCCTTGATGTTATGTAAAATTGACAGATATTTGACTCGATCGCTTAGTCAACAGTTTTATTATGTGCGAATGTAAGAGTGTGAGTAACTAGTATGGATGAGCATCGATACGGCGACATCGATATTATATCTATACGAGATGCGAAATTCACGTGGAATGCATCGATATTTAATTCGATAATATGAGAAAATATACTCGTCTTTTAAACTACTTTCCCTCCATTTTATTTTCAAAGAATTTAACTGATATGGCCGATATTTATATTTGCGATACTTATATTTCCTATATGATATTCAATGTAATATTTTCCCCGATATTAATATCGTAACTTTATTGAGATATGCATCCCTAGTACCTTTTTCCTTTTTTTTTTGATTTATATTTATATTTTTTACCTTCAATCATTTTTTTAAAATTACATAATTTTTTTGTTTTGCAATCGGAGAATATTCAAATTAATTAAAAATGTGTAGGTAAAAACAGGTAGACTTATATACATTTAAATGTCAGTTTAAAAAAAAAATTGTTTTTAAAATGCTAACTAATAATAAAATATGTACAAAAATAATGGCGTCCGCAATGAGCATTGGGAAGCTTATAGACATATGAGTTTATTTTTGCTGTGTAAGTACTATAAAAAAGGAAAACCTGTGAATTATAGACTACAGCCAATATTTTATACATCGCATTGATTATAAATTTTTTAACATCAAACGAAATGAGAATTTATAACCGTACGCCGTTCAAGAAAAAAATAACGATGACTTCACACAATATATCGATATGCATATATATGCAAGTATGTACTTTTATATTGTACGTGTCTCTCTCTCTCTCTGGCGTGGTGTTTTTTGACTGTAGTATAAGAGCGACAATCGAACCAAGAGAAAATGTGAGACTCAACTCGTTTTATAGTATTGGTGTGACGACTGACATTCAGAATACAAGACTATTATTATTTTGCTTTTGTTCAGATACAGTTTGTGTAAACCATAGTGAATTTATACATTTGGCACCTCATGTTTAGAGTGATATACAATTATTTAAAATAATATACGTGCGCAGCATATCATATGTAAATCAGCAAAGGAAATGCCTAATGTACAGACTAACAAAATTATTTCGTCGAAAGATTGTGAAAGTATCGTTCAAAACATAAATTTTATAGTGAATTAAATCCAAAATACATATAAAATAGGCAGAAAAAAAGTGTTCAGCCAAATGTACTATCTTGTGGCGTACAGCTAGCAACTATTGCAACCGAAAGGTTGTATAACAAATAATAAAAAGACGAAAGCACAATAAATCAACATATCTAAGCAGCTGAGCTAGCTGAATATTCGACGTAAAGACCAAACAGCCTGAACCAGCCTACAATTGCAGCCTACTTTTATAAAATCGATATTATTTCTAGTCAAACCGAATTTTTGTATGGCGAAGTGTTCTAACTGTCAGTATACCTTAAACAACTTAGGCGAATAGCCTATCTGAGCTACTTGCAAATAAAGTTCCACAATTCAATTATATAATCGCCCATAGCAGTGTACCTGCTATAAAAGCTATTTTTTATACGAAATTTGGTTCTGAAATGGTAAAAGGTACCACAGGGACACTTACAATGCGTCTCGTCCGGAACAAATTACGCAAACGCGACGAGCCCTGTACCGATTCGGCCCATATGATGGAGCTAAAAGAGCACTACGACAACGGAGATCAGCCCCAAAAGAATGTCAAAGAACCTGACATCATGACCACGAATAATAGCAGCACTCCAATTAAAGACAATCAACATGTAACTTTCCTACGAACCAGCGGCGTTACTGCAGAAGCTGTTGGCCATTCAAATGGGACCGATATTTCGGAGTGGACGTTTCCTCCAAAAGCCCCAACACCTCATATCTATCATTTAAACCCGGTACGTCAAATACACATTTATGGTGGGTCTTTTATCTACATTAATGTATATATGTATATTATACATATGTGGATAATTGTTAATAAACATACACTGGGTAACAGTTTAAATGAACCAATGCGTAAACAATTTTAAATGACTGGAATTTCAAACATACCAATCAACCACAAATATCTTAATGTAATTATTGTATGCTGTATGTGTGCAGAGTCAGATTATATAAAATATATGTTTCAATTATTCCAAACTATATCCTATGAGAAAACAAATTGCGCAGAGAATCTTGGGAAGCGGTGACACAACTGCATTTTTTTATACCCTGAACCCATTGAAAATGGGTAAAAAAGGGTATAATGGTTTTGTGCAAATGTATGTAACAGGCAGAAGGAAGCATCTCCGACCCCATAAAGTATATATATTCTTGATCAGCATCACTAGCCGAGTCGATTTAGCCATGTCCGTCTGTCTGTCCGTCCGTCTGTCCGTCCGTCTGTATGAACGCGTCGATTTCAGAGACTACAAAAGCTAGAAAGCTGATCTTGGTCTCATTCGGTTCGTATATTCCATACGCAGATCAAGTTTATTTCAAAACATCGATAACTCCTTCCGTTTTCTTATTATCGATATTTATCGCTTTTTTGACTCGGTTTTTTAAGCATAACTTCCAAACTATAAAAGCTAGAGCCACCAAATTTATTTTTTTATGCTCGCGTATAACATACGAAGAATTTGAATGTTTCAGATTTTGGATACCTCCCCCCAATCGCCCACAATATTGATAAAACCAAAAAAACAAAGTAAATCAAATACTACACACGTGCAAATTGGTTTGTAGCTACATTTCGATGATCTGAATAAGTCCTGAAAATTTCATAACGATCGTACATTTAGTTTACGAGCAAATCAAGAATCTATTTTCAGTAGTGGGGGCAAAGCGCAGCTGCTTGGCAATTTCTGTGTACATGTGCACGCATACATATGCATATGCAAAATTTGTCTTGCGTTTTTCTAGGAATTTTTTTTTGCAACGGTTAAATTGAGTTTTAGCACAACGAAGTGAAGTAAGAGCGTGGTCCAGTGGGTAAGAGTTGTGCCTCATAACGCGGAGGACTGGGTTCGAATTCAGCGCTGGTATGGTAGAGAGTAATGTTGAATTCTTTTATTTTTTCGTTATTCATAAATATAATTATTATTAATTTGTATCGTTTTAATGACAAGTGCAAAATTTTCGTTTTCTTTGACTTTTTGCGACTTTAAGTAATGTTATATCTTTCGCGAAAAATGCGGTATTGTGGTGCAGTTGGTAAGAGTTGTGCATCTTATCACGGAGGTACCGAGTTCAACTTCCGCTTGTGGAGTCTTTATTTTTTTGTTGGTAATCATTAGTAAATTTTATTTTTTATTTTTAACAGGCTCAATACTCATCAACTGCCGAGAGTTTGTGTGTATGTGTTCATTTCTGGGTTCAGGGTATCTTCTAGTCGGGCGGTCCCGACTAGAGCAATCTCACTTGTTTAAATCTCCATTTCTATTCTGAAAATGTTTGCCTCTGTGAACGCGTTGATTCAAGAGCTAGAAAGTTGAACTTCGACAAATTTAATTCATATATACTCTACGCAGATCAAGTTTATTTCAAATGATCGATAATCCTGCCTGCTTTCTTCTTTGTATTCTTTTAGCTGGTTTTTTAGGCAGATCTCCAAAGCCAAGAGCTAGTCACAAAATTTGCTTCATATGCAGATTTTTCAAATTTTAATTTCTGGATATCTGCCCTAATCACCTTAAAGATAAAAAGTGGGGGTGTATTTAAAAAAAATTAGGTTAATAAACTTTGGTTCGAACTGCGTACCGTGCCAATAAATATTTGCGGGTGTATTACACACTAACTACACAAAACTATTAAAAAAAATCATGTTTTATTAAAAAAAATTTTTCTTGTTTCAGGATTTGTTGGTAGCTAATGAAAAAAACAGCTTTAAAGGATTTCGTAAGCAGTTCAGTGGTCGATTTAAGCGTTTAGTGGCTCGAAAGCTGGAACCTGCTCCAGTTATACCACCAGAACTAAAGCCGCAACTGAAAACAATATATGTCTATTAATAATAATGATGTGTGTAAATATGTATGCATATGTGTAAAAGTTTTAAGTATTCATATCACATCACTTTAAATAATAATAAAAATCAATAAAATCACACAACTGAAACTTCTTTATAAAATTAATTTATTGGGTGTATATGTACACAAATTTTGTTTTACCGCAAGTGTTAAGAGAGTTTTTTTACCCCTTAGAATGTAATAATATTAGAATTTATTCAGGAGTTGCCTCCGCTCGATATATCTTAGTGCTCTAAATACGGCTTAATGTAACCCACTACAAACGATTCTATAGAGGCCGACCTTACAAAGAGCTAAGCAGAAGACGTGCAAAATATCGGTACCTAAATATCTTCTGCTAGATACGGGCAGATGTAGGACGTCATGTCCTATTCTGTATGCATATACTCGACTGTGCCATCTAATGGACATGGTAATCCTTACGAAGCTGAGTTCAAACTTGTTCGTTTAGCCTCTA
Source organism: Drosophila paramelanica (assembly GCA_035043915.1). Lineage (NCBI taxonomy): Eukaryota > Metazoa > Arthropoda > Insecta > Diptera > Drosophilidae > Drosophila > Drosophila paramelanica. The sequence goes on along the minus strand of JAWNMO010000550.1, from coordinate 99,677 downwards.
AAACTTAAGGCTGTACACAGAAACACTACAGAGACAGCGAACCAGGCTGGTAGCGACGTTGTGCTGGTAGCGCACGTCGAATGAAAAGAACTAGTTAAAATTTATAGAGCGAACAAAGCCCACGAATTAATTAATTAGTGATTAATTTCAAAGTTGTATCCAAATAATTCGAAATTGCGAGAACACAATTTTTACGAACTACCGGGATTTTCGAATTTATCTAAATTTTGATTTAACGAGGTTAAAAAAACTTCCAATTAATGGGGCTTTTAAATTTTACCTGATAATCGAAAATTAATAACGATTAAAAGAAAATATGAATTACGGGAAATACGACATTTTACAAACTACCCCCATTTTTTCAAAGCACCAGGAGTTCCATGAGAATTATTGAGGTTTTGGACTTATTATCGGGGTACAAGTTATCGATAATTGACTGTACACAAAATTGTACGGTCCGTTTTATGAAAGTCTTAAATGATCGTTAATACATATAAATAATCTCAAATAACATAATATTTTGTAACAAAGAATTTAATCCTAAAAAGTTTTATGTTTGTTCGATTTACTGCTGACGTACATAAATAGACGCAAGACAAAAATCTGGTTCCGGCCCCGGAACGTAGTTCCGAAAATCAACGCTAAGTAATGGTTGCTAACTTGACGCACATTACAGTAAAGTAGAAATATAAAATGGACCGGACAAAAGAGATATTTAAAGTTAATTGCAAAAATCGGAAAAAGATTGATACGAAATGCAAATTCATTAAAGTGGATTCCCCCATAGCCAAATATCCTTTTTAAAATACCATTATGCATAGCGTGTGAATTCTTGTAAATTTTGTACTTACATATTTGTATTCACATATGTATGTACATGCATGCACACCAAAATAATAAATTTAAATAATATTAACTTTCCCCGTAATTTCTCTACTTATTGGTTTACTTAATAGTTGTTTACATATGACTCTTCAGGTAATTTGTCCTGCATGTTGTGCAGAATCCCTATTAAGCCGAGTGTATGGAAGGTACACTTGAACTCAAAGCAACACAAGCAAAATGTTGAACTTGCCAAAGGACAACGGATTGGTGTTAATAATTGTTCGGATAACTCGTTAAATACAAGCAAAGCTAAAGAAATACCGCATAAAGTAGAATGCATTCCACACTCGGAGGTGCAGTTGCAAGCTGATAATTCTGAGCATACGTCTCAAATTGAAATAAAAACACCGCAGGTATTACCCGAAAAGTTCTTTGATCACGAAAAGTCTGTAAATATTGGAAAGGATAGCGATCCGGAAGCGGAGTGGATCAAATTTCAACGTGAAATAAGAGAAGCTGCCACAGAATCAAATAACATTGTCTCTGAGGAGCAGGATAGCTTAAACATTAAAAGGCATCTAAAAGAAATAGATGAACAATTGGAAAATTGGAAGAGATTTATAAAAATAAATGATAAGAAAAATGATCTTTTAAAGCAAAAGCATAGAGACACTAAATCCTTCGAGAATGAGGTTGACTCCAGCTCGAGCTCTAGTGAGGAATGCAGTGTTGATGACTTATTAGATTGGAGAATTAAAAGTGTCCATAAATGATGTAATTTAAATAAATAATTCCCTTAAGTCCAAGTTAAATTTTAGGGATTTAACAAAAAATGCTAATCTATGTATACACAAATTCGCAAGTCCTGTAGGATTTAAATTGCTTTTTCTTTTCATATTTGGGGCGATAGTGGGAGGTATCAAAAATCCGAAACATATTGAACCAAATTTGTTGTCTCTAACTCTTAAAATTTCAGACATATGCTCGAAAAAACTGATATATATATAAATCAGAAATCGGTGCGCGTTACCGATCATTTGGAGTGCAAGTACTTTATAATGTACAAAATTCCTGTTAGGTGACTGAGGAAGGTGCTTTCGAGGAAACCAAGTCTGGTGTTCTTGGTTTTGCGGCTGTTTGTGACTGATGTCGATTATTTTGTTTTCGATGTTATGGATTTGATAGCTGCTTAGCTGTTGCTGTATATTACTTTGCTGTCTGAGTTTGTTTTAAAATGTTGAGGAATTTCCCATCGATAGTTCTTCGGCTGCAGCGAGCAGGCTGCCTACCGGAATAGTGCATAGTGTTATAGCAGCCCCAGATATTTAGTGCTGTCGCTGAAGGAAGGGACGCTATCCATTAAAATAAGGCGATTGCTGCTAGGCCACAGTTTTCCCAGTTGATCAACTTTTTCAGTTTGCCTGCCATCCGATCACGTAGCGTCTGAGGATATTTACCGGTAAGCAAAAGTTACTGGTACATAGGACACCACCTTGATGAGTGCCTTTTCTGACAAATCTGGTTAGACGCAAGGAATCAAGAAGGACTATAATAATAAGAAATATTTAAAATTAGAAATTACATATTTCTTTTACTGTTTGAACTCGTTTTTAATATCTGTAATAAATTTATTCAACCTATCAGGTACGTAAATTTCTTTTTTTGGTTTCCTCAAGCAAACATTTTCCAATTCCGCTCCAAATTGTACCTAAAGTAATAGATAAATAGATCAACTTTAAGTTAACTAAAAATATAAATATGTACTCACAAAATATTTGTATTCTGGAGATGTGGATTCCAGCAGCAATATTCTATTTTCTATATTCTTAATACGATGTAAAATATTGTCGTCGTCCGTGGTTAGACACATATAATCTTCTATATTTCGTAGACGAGATTTCCCTAACAATTTATTTTCAAACGAGTTATTATTAATGTTCTGTGCCGTCATTAACTTGTTCAGTTGATGTGAATAGTTGGGCCGTACTTGTGGTCCACAAGAGTTTTTCGCTCGACGTACTAATGTATTATAGAAGTTATCAGAAATGTGAAATGTTGTATATTGGCGTTATATACATACCTTTTAAATGACCACTTGATTGTTGTTGCTTTACAAGGAAGCTTTGAGTACGAGCACATGAATATTTTTCCGGTGATTCTAGACTATCTGGGCACGCACTATTGGTTGACAGCTGCTTGAAGTCATTCTTATTGTATTCATTAATTTCATTCCGTTTCCTTTTTAAAAAACATTTCACACGTCTGTTCAACTCGCTGTCATTCACTTTGATTTGTACTAATTTATTGGGAATATTTTCAATTGTCTGATCAATTTTGCATGAAGAGAAATTAAAAGTTCCTAAAGGTGTTTCTGAATTATCTGTTATATATTTAAAAAAAAATACGCTTTTAATTTTTTTGTACAGCTATTGTGGAATACAAAGATTTTTATAATTCCTTACGGGGCCAAGGGCACTCTACATTTTCCTTCCACTCTCCGATTGAGTCTGTTTCATATATTTCCTTTTTCCATATAGGTACACTTGCTTTCAGCTGATCAATAGCAAATCCAACAGATTCCAAGGAAGCTGCGCGATGGGGGGCTGAAGCTGCAATAACAACACTTGCCTCGCACACAGGAACATTTCCAAGACGGTGATATATTGCAATATGTTTAACACTTGGCCAGCGAACTCGTAGCTCACTGCAGATTTTGGCTATTTCTTTTAAAGCCATGTTTTCATATGCTTCATATTCCAATGATATCACCTAAAATAATAGGAAAAATAAATTTATAGCCATATAAAGTTTTAATTGTAGTATGCATGCGATGGAAAACGCCCCAACTCTAAAGTACAGGTGTTCATATATGTATATATTAAATAAATAGTTGGGCATTCGACAATTTCAATACTTCATATATCATTTTGAATATCCCTTTGCACAAAATTTGATTTCAGTAATTGTGGGTGTTAAATTTGCTTTCGCCCCTAGTTTTTTTTACCTCGTGTAGAGGTGTTTTTGTCTGATCTTTAATATACCAGTTATACTAAGTGGGTAGAATTCCGAATGTATACCAATCAACAAACCCATTTTCTCTGCGTTTAAAACGTTATTACATTAAATACCCGTTTACATAAGGAACATTTAACACTTTAATATGTATATACACTAAATTAACACGGTAAAGAAATCATACCTTTTTTCCATCAAAGTTGTCACGTGTTGTGCCCACAAAAATCGAAGAAGCCCCGCAACTCTCATCGGTTATCAGTCTATTGATAAGACTAACGTCAATTGTGCCTTTAACTAATTGAATGTGATCCATGGTGAAATTGGGCGCATTACCCGCCGCTAATTGGCGGAATTACAGCAATCTCGTCTCCCTGATGTAAATTGATCTCCACGTCCAGGTTTTCAATATAGTTTTCGTTGTGTGCTAGAATTATGTTGTTGCGTATTGCACTTAAGTTGAAGGAGTCTATTAACTGATTTAGCAAATGCCCTGCTGTAACCACAGACTCAACAGAAAATTCTGAGCGTGAAGTTTTTGCCAGCTCGCGACTTTTTGCAAAAAATAACACGTTAATGTTGACAGTCGAAGAACCCCTTTCCATGCTCATCTTTGACTATACTATAGGGATGAGCGATATATACTCTACCCGTTACATGTAACAAGTATTTAACAGTGAAAACAAACAGCTGATAACATATGCTTACTATTGGCTAAGTATTTGGCGAGTTGCTAAGTAGGTATGAAGTTCCGGACAGACATTTAAGTTCAGATTACAAAGCGTACGTATTTTTGGCATTTATATGTATTCGCACTACTACTTCCTGTCTTCGCTAAATTAACTTTTTCTAAAGATGTACTTTCTGTTACTTTTGTACTTGCTGAACAGCTGAGTACTGTGAAACAGATCCATATCCTGTTTTTCTTTGTCCTTGTTTTGATGTTGCTCAGATATTTAAATTAATTGCAATGGACGTTGTTATTGTTATTTATTCTAACGGTCACAGTCCTTCACTGGTGCACAATAGCGACACATGTACTTTAGGATGTGCGTCAAGTTGGCGTCGATATTGGGAACTTGGTTTTGAGTTGGAATTGGAATCATACAATTCTTACGAATGTCCCACAAACTAGTAATTACTATAGTTTACAGATAGAATGTTGTTTTCCTGATACACATGGTATGGGCCGTATATGAAAAAAAAACCACATACAAATTTTTTCTATGCTGAGATTTTTGCAAGTTCTTATAGAACGCTGATATGTTGCGTTGCTAGACCGAAAATAAAGTATTTAGTCTAATTTAAATAAATTTTTATTTTATATACAAATTGCATTTAAAGAACATTACAGGTTTTTTGATTATTAATCATGGACCCCGATGGACATTTAAAAACCTCAGTCGCGCTACCGCCTTGGGCAATAAGCCAACCCAATCTGAAATAAACAATTATTTAATCAGTCATTTACGATGAACACAAATCATTCAGTTTACTATAAATAATGTAATCCCAAATAAGTAAAGTGTAGTTAGATTGTTTAAAACTTTTGCGCACAATTTTGTTAAAATTTAAAAAAAGGTTCAAAATATTTTTCTAAAAGGCGGGAGGAAACTTATAATTTTGTCACAAGTTACCGATAGCGGACAATTGATAATGGATTGCTAGCGTATGATAGCGGTGACATAGTTTTATAAAGCACAAACGTATAGGTGTACAAAAAAATAGACTACTTATTTTCTGATAGTGGACGTGGCTAGGATATAAATATGGCAATCTTTGGGGAAGATGACCAGCAATCTACATTCCAAATTTATTGTTTCTACCTTATGACTGGTTTTGATTTGCATAGTATTTACAGATATTCTTATGAGCCCAGTTTCGTGTCCACAGTTTTCACAAATCCATTATAGCTGGGAGCGTCCTGCCTGTTACACAATTTTGCCAACATTAATACCCCACGATACTCATTTTCAAAGAGTACATGCTATAATCATGTGTTTTTCTTTGTGCTTTTGTCACCAGATTATTACCCAGTATTAAGGTGTTTTTGGTTAATATGGTTAAACCTGGATTGTGACGTTAAAATATAATATTTAAAAAGCTCTAGTAGGTATTATCACTTTGTTATCACATTGGGTTGCTAGAGCTTGCTTTGCGCGTATCTAATAAATACAGCTGACATTGAATTTGATATCATTCAAAAATATTTGTTTTTTTTTATAAAACTTTTCGATCAATAATGCATGTGCATTTTTGACTTTGTTTAACAAGTGCCTTTGAACTTACATATTGTCAAACTCTGACGCGCTAGTGTCAATTCCCAAATAATTAGATTCTTCACAAAGCTCTTGAGCAGATACTAGAAAAAAGATTTGTGTTGGTGTTAAATTCAATCCTGGGAGTCTGGCCATTCCTTTGATGGGACCAGTCAGCGAGAGCATAGAATGATATGAAATCTGCATTCCGCCAGAATGAATAAGTATATCCATACGACTGAAGTTTGAGAATATATTAACAGAATGTGGCACACAACGCATAGCCTTATCATCAAAGTTTTTCGTTATTGATCGTAAAATTTCCTTGGCAATCGAAACACCAATTGAAGCATAATGTAGATACGGTGGCAAACGTGCATTGAAATATGGGATTAATATAACCGACAAAGGAACAACTGCAAATAAAAAAAAGTAAAAGCTTAGTTTAAAATAGATATGATCGTTAAGTATCGTGCGGACCTATAGAATGGCTTAATGTATCATAGAATATGGTCGACACAATAGGATATGCCCATCTGAAATGACACATAAGTTTAACTAAGTTTTTATATTAATCCTGAATACTTACGCATCATGGGAGCTAGAGTCCATATTAATTGTGTCGGGTACTACCTTATTTCTTTTATATATTTCTAAAATATTTTCAATCCAATTATCTGGGCTGATTTCAGGTTCCGTTGCATGCGTCAATTGTGTTACGTTCGAAAATCCTTCCCATGTTTTAGATTGTATTTTTAAAGCTGATAGCTTTACAAGTGCGGCGCCTTTCAAAGAAGGAGCTCGTTTTAAGTGAGCTTTTAGTGACTTAAAAATTATATCAGCCTATAAAATAATAATATTGGAAAACATTATTAAAATTTTGTTAATTTAATTATAAGCTGTACCCGTTTCATTGTGTCCTTGGAGTCTACTGAAGAATGTTGTAAAATATATAAAGCTGACGCTAGTTCTGGTAAGGCCCACATAGTAGAGCGTGTGCATACCTCCGGAGTTGGATAATCTTTGGGTAAAATTTCAAGTGCACTTAGTAAAAGCATTGAATTATGTGCAATGCGGGATGGATACTTTGTAAGAAAGCCTTGTAACGCTCTGAGATAATCAGCATTTCTTACAACTATGGGCCCACTCCAATCTTTTGGAATTAAAAGAGTCCAATTTAACTGAAAAAATCCATCAAATTATATTTTTTAATTTAGTTATAGCGTACAAATAATTGATATATCTATATATATTATAAGAATATATTTTTCCATATGAAAGATTAAGTAAAAGTCTGCTTAAATACGATTAAATATGAAGATTACTTTTTCAGCTTAAATCAAGTAAGATAAAGAAATTACTTCTGGACAGAGTTATTTTGACCATGGTGGGTTTTTCAGATACTAGATACATGAGCTGTATTCCAGAATTGGGCATATAAGTGAAATATAAAAAAGTGTTCAAGGTCTTTTACTGTAAGTACTCGCCTATAACAATAAAAGTTGTTAATATGCCGGACTTAAATTTAAGCTACTACCGATAAATACAAGATTTTTGCATTTAAGTTACTGAAAAGCGATCACTTTTTTGATTTTAGGAAGAAATACTCCGTCTTAGAGACAATTATGAAATGTGGATTGCCGCAGTCTTGCTATAGTTCTTATGGTAAAAATGGTAGGGCAAATTATATATATAAATTACACACATAATTGAAAACTATAGAAAACATTTGTTACTTACAACTGGATAAACGGCCTGCAAAGTGGATATATTATACAATACAGAGCTATCCCAAAAGCCTCGGCGTGATTGTTCAACTTGAAGCTGAAAATAAATACAGAAATGTTCAGACATTGTATTTTTTAAAGTTATGTTTTACACTTATTTTGTTGTTATTTTTAGTTCATTGTTAAGTTACATTTTAGCTTGAATTTGAATTGTTAAATCAAAGTGTGACTCGAAAATAATATCGTTACTATCATAAAAATGCACATATGCTTTTGCATCAAAGCAAATGGCGTTTGGTTTGAAGATGAGCTTTGAATCAAAGCAACTCTTGGATTCACGTCGACACACATTGTGATGATTAAGTTAATTGCTGTACCAGTCGGAGGTTCGAACTTTTGTAAGGACGGGATAGTTCATTAAGTTTTGTTTTTTCTGTTTTAGTTAATAATTAATTCGTGTGAGTGTCAGACTTTGATAAAGCATTTACAAATTATTTGGGATTTTAAAAACCAACACACAAATATCAAAAATGGGCTGTGCGCTTCGTTAGGTGTAAAATATTGGTTTCAGGGTATCTCATAATCCAGAGTTTCGGCATAGGTCAGACATTACATTAATTTTATTATAACAAACTATATGACCAATCGCAATGTTGAAACAACGCACCTTATTAAGATCCTTTATAAACTCTAATATCGTGTCTTTCTCAGATACCCGTTGTGCATATGATAAGTAGCTGGGTAGAAACAGTTCAATTAAATCAGGCAGGAGCTTTGGAATTCCTTGCCGTAAACGATTAGGGGGTGCTTTGGGACTCATCCAACGAATTTTATTCTATAAATGAAGAAAAATATAAATTTAATATTGATTCATAGGTGCATCAATCGGTTTTTGTTATTGCAATTATATAGTCTTTTAGTTTGAAATATAAAATATATTATTTTCACTTGTTTGCACAGCTTGTTCGGTTTTGCGTTTAATGGCCGTTCATTTTCAAGTCTTCACATATGTATATACATAGTTAACACTTATGTTTCAATAGTAGGTATAAAAGTCTTCAATTAACATACACACACATTAATAACCTTAATATATATAATATAATGTTCATACCTCCAATATAATAGATGATGTGCTTGGTCCACTTATGATAAGCAGCACATGTGGTCTTCTTCCATAACTCAAATCGTAATATATATCAACAAGTGGACTTGGACCAAGCTCATATATTTTGGCTACTAGCGGTGCAATGGACGCAGGACCTAAGACGCCAACCGTTAGGTACCCTCCTAAGCTATTGAATACGCGGTGCATTTCGCTCGAGTTCATTGTTAGTTTCAAGCAGCTTTCATATAAATCTTTGAGTTTGCTAAATTTTCCATTTATGCTAGGACTCTGCAATAGCACTATAAGACAAAAACAACAACAACAACAAAAAAGAGTTTATATATATAAATAATATATGACTACACATAAGCAAGGAAATAAACAACTCACACTGCATTTGAACATCAACTGATTTTTGTGAATTTCCCATTTCAATCAGATTTGTTATATTTTTATTAAACGTACTACGCCAACAACTAAATTTCTTAAATTCCGAACACGGATCCTTGTTCCAATTAAGCCTTGCTTGAATATTGGAAGCTACGGTTTCACAAATTGCTTCTGTACATTCTGGAGGAGATGAACTTGTGGACGTACATCCATCGCCTTCCATGTAACAATCTCTTGGAAGTGGCGACGGTGCTGTACTAATTAAAAACAATATCGGTGAAGCAACCAATAAAGTTGTTACCAATAAAGTGGCGGAAGTTATAGCCACTTTGTGAACAGCAGTTGAAGTGCGGAGCCATATACAAGGAGCGCAGCATATCCAGCCAATAATATTATTCTGAAAATAAACGTTTTTTATTTCTTCAAGCTGAATTTTCAGTGTACTTTTACCTTGTTATATCGTCCTGCTAAGTTGTCCGTGTTAGAATTGTCAATAATTTCGACTTCATCAGCTTTGCCAAATTGGTTGGGACACATCGGCGTCTTAAAGGAAAGCTGTTTTTGAAGTAGCGAGGCGCTACTTCCCCCCGATGGATTTGCAGAAGTTATGACATTGCGAGTATTGCTGTTTATTCCGGTAACGCCAGTTTTCCGAAAGGTGTTACGCGAACTAAATTCAGCTGTCATTTTTCTTTTTTCTTTGGTTTCGAAAACAGTTTATTTTACTTTATATTTATATATATTTATATTTACCACGCATGGATAATTTATTAAACTACACATGTTTAATCAATATTTAACTTTAAAAGAAACTCGTAAATATGCTCCTTCATATTTATTTAACTATAATCAGGTAATATACACGCTAAACTTCAGCATGAGTAGTGCAGACTCAATACTCGAAATAAATATACAATGCTGATTTAAGCAACATTTTTTAATTCCCTTTAATATACCAAAATTAGCTCAAAAAGCTTGTTTTGCGAGCTTTGCAATAAAAAGCTTTTGTGCACTTTAGTGCTTAATATGGGCAAATATTATGAAATGCACATGTTTAGTATATTACCTCAATGGACCCGAGCGACTAAAAACTAAAAAAAACAGTAACCAATATCCACATTTAAAAACAAACTATCTTACATTCTTAACACTCTCGGTTTTGATACGTACGACTTGATTTTGTATCGATTTTTCATACATTGCATTCAGTTCAATAACGATTTAGTCATACGGAGTCGACCACACAATACTCTGTTCACAACATAAATTTAAAAGTATAGGGGTCCCAATCTTTACTTAATCTTTGTCTGAGACGTGAAATTTGACAAATTCATTTATTATATTCAAACTAGGTAGATTTTTGTATATGCACAGTAATAATTTGAATTGAAAGTTTCATAGTCGTATGCCTGTGGAGAATAAAACAAATCTTTCATGTGACTTATAAATGGTCGACATTTCTTAAGAAGAATTCAAGCTTAAATTTTTGAATATAGTGTTAAGTGCATTCTCATCCGCATAACCCATGGCCATGACACTTGGCATACTTAAAATGCTGTATCTTAAACTTCTAGTTCTTGTCACAGCAGTTCATATACCTGGCTGTGCTCCTAAAAATCCCGTCATGCACTTTTCCAGTTAGCGGCACTCATAACTGAGCAGGGTTTTTTTATTGTGGTTTTATTGATATTGGGGGCAATTGAGCGGACATATTCAAAATCCGAAATATTCAAAACCTGCATATGGACAGGGCGGACAGGGCTATATCAGCTACTGATATCGATCAAGAAAATATTTTTTATGGGATCGAAGATGCTTCCTTCTGCCTGTTACCTACATTTATTTAAACACATTATATGATTTTTAACCATTTTCAATGGGTTAAGGGTATAACAAAAAAGAACGGAGCAATTGGGCGTTACCTAATGCGTTATACTCGTTCGCTGTCTTAATAATTATTCTTATTTTAAAAAGTTCTGATTTTTAAAAGTTTTAAATTTCCTTAACCTTAAAAGAGGAGGCCAGTACATCCCAAATTTAGTTTTTCTAACTCCAAAACTGTGGAATTTACAGACATTTCCATGCTCCTCTCTATGAGGACATTTTTCATCTCTTATCGACATGTTATCGAATTATCAGTAACCCAGTGGGCGTAGCAGAAAAATCGTAACTTTGATTTAAGGATTAAAACGTAGCGGTATATTATTTTATCAAATTTAAAAAATGAAAAAATAATGTATTTTGACATTTACATACAAAATACTTGTGACAAATAACAGTGTCCGTTACTTTAAGAGAAATAATAATACCGTCCGCAAAATCATATTTTATGTTTTAAAACGAACTGAGAAAACTCCGTGCTGTTAGTTATGTCACTGATACTTTTAAAAAGAGTAACCGCAGTCCTTTCTATCTATTAAATACCTACTCTACCCTGTACATGTCACAATGTAACGAGTAAAGTAAGTATCGCTCATCTCTGTTTGAAACGACAGTCGTCAGTCGATATATTGCCTTCCAAATACCATCACCATTAGACATGAAAGTTAACAATGATGATTATAAAAAAAGGTTAAAAAAGTTGAAATGCCGCGTTAAAAATTACGTTTTAGTAAGTAAAACTTGTTTGCACAATGTTCAAAAAGTAAACATGGTACAAAATTTTTAATTAATGTACTTTAAAGTTGTATTTTTTCTTTTAAACGGACTGTGAAATTTCGCTATTCTTTTAATGCAATTTTCAAGGCGCACAAAAGTTAACTTAAAGTTACAGCAGAAATGTTTACTTACCTTCAAATGTATGCATGCTACTCATCTAAGTATTTATATTGTCTTTGGCATCTTCAACTCGGGTGTTCCCGAATAGAGAACTCTTGTTAAATACAACTTCTTTATTAGATATACTACTAATTATTTAACATAAAATATTTGTTTTTAGGAAAACGCTTCTATTGTTGATGAAGTTTGCCTTTTACAAAAAGAATTGGCAGCAGCGCGTGCGGAGAGACTAGCCTTAATAGAAAGACTTATGTTTTATGAAGGATTAGAAAAAAGTAGCAACACACAAGATCAATTTTTGAACGAGAGCGATCAACTAAATAAATATGCGGCACACAATCAAAATATTATGATTGATAAAAGAGGCGAAAATAAGAGTAATGATATATCAACACCAAATCTTAAAATTTTCCCTTTAAAACTAAAAAACGTGCTTATCCACTCAATCGGTGAAATTTTACCGGCTAATCCCAATTTTCACACGGCTCAGTGGATATATCCTGTAGGATATGTGGCAACAAGAATATATGCACATCCAAAAGATCCACGAAAAAAGTGTGTATTTACATGTAAAATTCTCAACAATGCTGGAGTTCCACAGTTTCAATTAATTCCTGACAATGATTGGGATGGAGTGTTCTTTGGGGAAACTGCTAACAAATGTCATCAAGAACTGCTTAATTGTATACAAGTGAGCTTAAAAGAATCAGTTCAAGTCCAACTGAAGGCGAAGGGCGAAGTATTTTTCGGCCTATCAAATAAAAAGGTGCAATCGCTTATAATGTCAGATGTGAGAATTGCACAATGTATTAAATTTAAAGGATATGAATTGCCCAATAGTAACGAAATGTTGCAACAAAACAACGATCCAACATTATCCTTTGAAGACCTTCAAAGTTACCTAGCACAATAACACTATTGTAACGCGTAATATATAAATTTCCAATTAATACCTGATTGTTCAAATAAACAACAATGAGTCCGGCAACATGGAGTCGAGTTTTTTATTATTTAATAAAATATTTCATAGATTTTATTATTTTGAATGTCTTCCTAGGTCGGCGCAGACATCTCAATCAACATTGCAAACGTGCCCCTCTTCCGAAAACTTTTTTTTACAGTTTTGACGCACTTGTTATATATACATATACAGCGTTTGTAAGAACAATTTTGAATGTAAAGTGAAATAAACACAAGGAGAAGCAGATCTTTTATATTCAGATTAAGTTTATTAGTTTTAACATTGTAAACTATTTCCAATAGCTTATTTTAATGCATAAATGTCGTACAAAAAATTCAAGACATTTTTATAACTCCTTTTGGATTAAAAAGCCAAAATCTTATGTAAAGTATTTGTAAGTTTAAGGCAGCTTCATTAACCCTCAGTAATTCCTTAGACAAATGTTATAAATCTTAATTAAAAAGATGCTAAATACGTTTTAGGAAAGAGTAGGAAACTGAGTTTCATCATCAACTTTCAAAGTTTTTGATCCCGAATGACGTTTCTCTCCGAATTTATGGGAAACGAATTTTTCAAAAATGTTGCTAGTCACCACATCCTGGCGAGTATTTCCACGTACTGCAGCACGTGGGCCCTTACGAAAGCCTGCTTTTCGGCCATCATTGAAATTAAACTGGATGTCCACAATACGCTGCAAGCGACCAACACGCTGGGGATACATTGAAGGGTCGTACTCTAATTCATCTTCAATGTCAACTCCCTTCTTTTTGCTCAAAACGGTCATCTTCTTCCATTCTGAGGTATCTTCGCCTTCTCCAGCTTTTCGCAGATTATAATTGGGCTTAGCACGTTGATCTTTAAGAGCTTTCCATTCATCAAGAGTCATTTGTTTTGACTCGTCTTCTTCCAAATTATTTATAAGATCACCAGACAGTTCATTTGCAGAGTCTTCTTTATCTGTTATAGGGGCTGCAGTGCCTGCTTTGAGCTCTTCAATATCTTGCTTAGCAGATCCCCAGTTATGTGCGCCAGCACCGTCGCGTTTATCAATGGATTTAATTCCTGAAACATTAATTTTTATTAATTATATATAAATCAAGCAACCTAGAACATATATTTTTGTTTTATTATAATAATTAAAAATAGGAAGAAAAAAATATGTAGGGCCATAAAAAAGTATGGCAAGAATGATTTTCGATCCATAAAATGCAATGTTAAAGACACTTCCTATTTCAATATTTTAATGCATATACATATATTATATATGTGTATGGATGTATAAGTATTGATACGTGCATAATGTTATTATATATTTACATATTCGCTCTTATTTACCTGTTTTAGCAGAACCAGACTGACGGTCAAACTCTCGCTTTCCGAATTTCTCATTGGCACGGAATCGTGGTGGCGCCTTGTAATCACGGTCTCTTATTTGGCGCTGTGGAAGCTCATTGCTGTACTCTGGCACATTTGAATAATTTTCCGTAGCATTCAAACGAGTATTGTGTCTCGTGCTTGATTCTTTAATTTCGTTTGATGTTCTTTTAACGGCATTTCCCTTTGACCCGGAATTTGCATTGGAAGTTTTTGCCTTTAAGTTATTTTTATTTAATATGTTCAATTTGTTTTCCTTCTCATTTTTATTGACACTATGCTGTGCGATGTGGTCAATTTTTTTGCCGGCTGCTGCATCGTTTTTCACCGGAACAGAAGCACCCGCTTCATCGTCCATATATAATAACTCATAACGGTTATTACCAGATACATCCATTTTGCAATTATTAAATAAAAAAACACGCCTTCTAAAAGATGACAATGATACGAAAAGATTAAATTATCTTTAGTCTAATTTCGTATTCGTATATACCAGTTCTATCCACATGAACTGGTTTCATAAACAGAAGTGTACTATCGAACGATACCTTCATTGACAAGAGAAACTAAAACTAATGGAAACGATGAATTGGAACGAAAATACAAATAGGGATGTGTTTTCATATTTTGGTTCCATTCATTTAGAATTATCTTATGTAAAAATACATATTACAGAAATTCTATTGTTGGTCAGCACTACAACATAGTCGGATACTATCCGTGTCTTTCTGTGAAAAGGTATCGTTAATCTTAAATTTTCTAATATGGTGTATGCAATCACAGATTAAATTTATTTTTGTATATTTGCGACCGTCCCGTTTTCCTGTTATCGATAACATTTGTTATAAAATATTGTAAGTAAGATGAAACCAGGTTGCATACAGCAATCAAATTATACAAAAAATTTAAAGAAATGACACAATTTTGCATTGATGCTCCGCAATTTTGCGGAGCTGAATTTTATACTTATATCAAGATGCCAAGCAAAAAGCAGACGTGTGAAAAATTTATAATATAATAAAGTTTGTGTTAACTCCCAGTAAAAATATTGTATAAAGCATGCCGACATAGTTCATTCAGCATCAATGCCAATATTGTGTCCTATTTACTTTCAATTTTCCGTATAAGTACATTGCAGCTCTTACAAAAAATACTGTAGCACATAAAGGCAAATCCGATTTTATAGTGCGGTGGTCGCAATTTTTGGGGACGGTTACGAATCTACGTAATAAATAAATCTACGTAATAAATAAATTAATGATATCGATTTATATTTTAAAATATACAATTTTTAACGCGAAAGATGCTAACGAAAGCTGCTCACTAAATTTTATGGTTTAACGAGTATTGAGTAACAACATAGTGGTTGGCATGCATCACTTATATCGATAGCTTCATTATTGTTGACGCGACTGCAAGTGAGAAAGAGCTGAGTACCCATATCGATAGATTACCAACAGGGATACTAAAACTGTACAAGCTCATCGGTAGTTTCCAGCCTTAAATATTAGGTTCATCACTGAAACCTAATGTAAAATACACATATTTCTTTTATTTCGTTGCCATCGAAATTCCCAGTCTGTCGTCGTCCTAGTGCATATAACAAATTTAAGTTAATGCAAATTTCTGTGGAAAAATATATATAATCTAAGATATTGCGTGGACAGTTCTAGCTTCCTTTGAGTGTTAGAAGCCAAAGAGAAAAAAATCTCATGTACGTATAATACAAATATATTTCGATGTGTTTTTCAATTTGAGGTTTTTATATGTATATGTATAAATCAATATGTCTTGTAATATTGTCTACATCATTTTAATTATAAAAAACTCAATCCTAGGAACATAAATTGTCTAACTCTTGCTGGGATTTGCTGACTATCTGAAAGGTCCATTCAGATATTTTGAAAACACCGGTAAGTCATATTATTTTTTGTTTATAAAGTTTCGGACGCTTAGATTGTAGTGCTGCGTTATATGTATAAGCCTGTGCATATTTATCATGCACATATATATTCATTTAAAATTACAGAAAATCAATGCGTGTTGTATGACATCATACTTCATGCGTTACTAACTAGTTCCTTCAAAACAATTTTTCTACAATGCGTAGCAACATTGTAGAATGTTTTTGTTTGTTTTTCTATTTACATAAAATACTGTATTTTATTAAGAGTGACAACTTTGCAGTGTAGTTAGCGGTTAAAATACAAATCGTCAAACTTTACTGCCTGTGATCCATTTTTAGTTAAGATAATATTTACTTTATCAAAAAGATGAAATGTGATGAGGTAGAAAGGTAGACTGAAATTTGTTTTTAAAAATCATAGTTGAATTTAAGTTTATTTATAACACCCAAAAAAAATAAACAAAAAATTTAATCACTTTTCTTATAAAAATAACTAAAAGTCCTGTGGTCCAAAAACCCATCTTCAAGCTAAACATACTTTCTAAACACACAAACATGGTGCAACCTACCTGATCAACATTCATAAATTGATAAAATTTCAGACATTTTAACATTGTTTGGTCTAAAAATTGAATACCCAAAATTTTGCACACTTTGTTTTAAATAATTGATCTTAGGACGAATCTATCAATACTATCGACGAATGATTTCTATGTTTTATCCCAAACGGATTCATTAAACACACTTTGAACAATTTTTAACTTACGAATTACACTTAGTAAATACGTCTGTTTACATAATATAGGGAAAAATCACAAAAACCATAAGTACATTTATGGAGTGTGATTAGTTTTACTAAATTGTTGAGCTATAAGTGAAAAAGAATGTGTAAAAATTGGAGGTACAATTGGTTACCTAATCTTCAATTACATCAATGTGGTAACTGTTTAAGCCAAGCATTCTATGATGTAAAGATCATAACACATGCAGTTTTTTTTTTATATTTTAGCAGATAGTAACTTTATCAGACGAATTATAACGATGTAATTGACTATTTTTTGAGACATTTCAACAAACGGAAAAGCTTATTTTTTAGAGTTAGATTGCAATTTGATCTATTGCCTTATTTTAGAGTATTTATTATGAATTCTTTCGACAACAGTTCACACACGCAAACAACCCGTTCAAAACTAATACAAGAGCACTGACTTTACAGGTATTTTACTTTTTTATACTCGTTTACGAAGTGAAATTTGTATATTAGGTATGTGCAATGTCCGTCATGCTGTCCGCCCTCACGAATCGCGAAGTCGCATATTTCCCACAGTTTAAGATTTAGAAACCGTGAATAGCGGTAACGAAATTTCAAATTTTTAAAAATGTTCGCAAATCAGAATAATAGTTAAGACCGTGTTCCAGGATAACACGTCGGAAACGCCCGACTGTAACTTTTTTTTTTTTTTTTTGACAATTTCTAATTTACGCAGCTAATATTTTTGCAAAAACATGCTTTAACTAAAAAAATACTGTTTTTAAGTTGGTTTCATGCATAAAGTTTGCTGTTCGTTGTAAGCGTTATGTCTGCTCCCAAAAGTTGTATTGGAAACGGCAACTGTGCGCTAGATACGTAGATGAAAAGCGATCAAATTAAAATCCGCTCACAAATGAAAGCAATTAAAAAAGAAGCATAAAACCACACTTTGTAATTTAAATATTTTAAAAGTGTTTTTTTTTTATAAATATGTTCAGGGCACATTAATATTGATATTTACCACACAAAAAAATTGAGTGTTGTCATTGACCACACAACCCAATATCAATTTATCTGTGCTGGCGCACTTAAAGCTAATAAAAAATGTAATAGATTTTAGGATCCTGAAATGGATTTTAGACAATAAAAAAAAATTGTTTTCTTTGATCATTGTTTTATTTTAAAATAAAAGTATTTTTCCTTCAATTTTATAGCAAAACAAAACGTAATAAAAAAAGAATACCGAGAAGCTAATACATATAAATATATTTATATATATTATATATAACATAATATAATATATATAAAATACTGGAAATTTTCGACCATATGCAGATGTTACACTAGTTAATTTTGTGCTAATACCGCTTAATATACATAATGGCCACAAAAGCTAAAAAAAATAAAGAATTTTATGAAAGAATGGAGTTTTTAAAGTTATTATCAACATTATCTTTAAAAGAATTGATGACAATTGAATTTCAAGTTGAAAACAAAAACAATTGGCAAACTATGGTTGTTTGTAAAGATCAACAAAAAAAGATGTTCCTTTGTAACGTTTGCAAAGTGTTTCAATACGGAGAGAAGAATTTATTTAGTCACCTTACTGGCAAGAAACATTGTTGTAAGATGGAATCGGTGAAACAAGTGTACTTTCCGAAAGACAGTGAGGCTAAGATTACAACAAAAAACAGCAAGAATGTACAAAAGAAAATAGAAACTAATAAGAAAGTAATACAAAATACCAAAGTCAAAGAAAAACAGGAAGAAAACGTTGATTCAACAATTAAATCAGTCTCCATTACAAAGCCAAGTAAACCACAGTCTAAAACTTTATGTAAACCATTAGTTACAAAACCAGTCACTACAAAAATAAATTGTACTAAATCACCTGCTCCTGACGCCACGATAAAGGCTGCATCTAACAAAGATTCAACGCCAAATACGAATAACAAAGAAAGTTCAGGCAAAAGCGACAGTGCTGAAGAAAATCGAGTTTCAACCAAAGTCCGAATTAGTGATTCAAATCCATCCGAAGGTTCTGTAATGAATAAGTGTCAAGAAAATTTGGAAGAAAACAATAATATGGCATCAATAAATTCAGAAAGCAAGGATGAACAAATTACCGCTAATATCGAAAACATTCAAAAACCATTAAGCAAATTGGTCCAAAATGAAACTTCTGCTGATGCGTTGAACACTGTATCTGAACCCAATATTGTAATAAATCCGCTTTCAAAGATTAAAGAAAAACAAAGAAAAATTTCTTGTGTTCCAATATCGAAATTAATAAGTTCAAAGCAGCACGCACAGGTAGAACCTAAAAATAATGGTAACGCTTCTGCATCTGAGCTTTCGAATGAAAGTTTTATTTCTAACCACAATATAGAAGGAGAACGTAACGAAAATGACGAAGTTCATATTGAAAACTTACCAACAGTATCACATTCTCAAGGTTCAACTTTTGAATCAACTTCAAATATATCTGAAATTTTGGGACTTTTAGGAGTTGAGTACGTTATCAAAATTGTGAGAAACATGAAAGACAGATCACCACGATTTCAATGCTGTTTGTGTAATATAACGACCGACGAATTATCAATGCATAACCATCTGTTAAGCTACAACCATCGTCTACAATATTGCGAAAAACATTTTCCTACTGCTCTTCGGCAGTACAAACAGTACATTTCTCACGTACCAGAGCATCATGTTTTTAAAGTGCTATCGCCAATATTGGAAAGACTGGCTATGGCCATTGAAAAACACCATGGACGCGAAACTGCCTACCTTTGTTATGAATATTCATTTACTAAAAATCGACAAAATATTGTGTCAACTGTTTTTAATCGCAGGCACGCATCAGAAGTGATAGGTCCTGCTTTTACACATATTGTAGATTCAAAAGAAGTCGATATCTTAATAGAACATGCTAGTAACAGCGCATTAAAATCAACAACAAGTAATGTTGTTAGAAACACGGCTTGTCTTAATACTTTTAACAACCCTATTAATACAATAATAAATCAAAATGCTATAGCCGATTACCCCAAATATGGTAATTTAAATACAGTCAATAGGTTAAATACTGTCGACGACGAAACGCACAAACGAATGGTTGACATGTTTTTAAGAGACACTAGACATAATCAACCCTTGCGTCATCGATTACCGCATCGAGCAGCTAAACGCAGTCGATCAAGGTCGAGGTCTACGGATCGAAAACGAAACCGGTCAATACCATTAATGAAATCCCAATGGAATCTAGAACGTAAGTCGCTGTCCCCATTAAGGGATGGAGATATTTGGCAGGCATATCGCCATATGGTGGATCAGAGTGTACGAGAACTAAATGTGGCGTTTGATGTTTATATTTCTGACCCCGAAAAACACCCTCTTTATAATGAAGAGTGGCAAAAATTTTGGAAACGGCGTAAAGATGAGCTTATAGCTGCTGGCATAAATCATCGTTCATACAATTATCAAAATGAATGGATACTGTTTTTTAACGCTCGTTTGGAAGAGCTTTATAATCAAGACATTGAAAACATAAAAATAAAGTGTCGTGAAAGGTTGTGTTTGCCGATGATTAATGATGAATTATCAAACTCAAAATACCATGTTCACATTTCTGACAATTTTTATGATTATGTTAGTCTTGATGAACCCCATAAAATTAGCAAAGAAACTACGATTAAAAATAATGAAAACATGGAACACGTAAATGTAATACACGTACTTCGTCTATTAACTGCTCTAGAGGATCATTTGGGAAGTTTGGGACCTAGCATTACAGAACTATTGGCTAAATCACTGCAAATAGTTAAGCAACAGCCACATAATGCTAATGCTTTACTTCTTACGAACGAAAATTGTGCCATATTGGAAACGGCTAAAGAAAAGTTTACAGGTCTAATAATTTCTAAAATTTTAGATCCAGCTCAGGAACGTGCTTTGAAGAAAGCAATTAACGATACTGAACAATTATTAACGTTTGCCACAAAAGTTCGAAACGAAACGACAAGCAGTAGCGTAGAACATAATGTTAATATTGTTGAATCCTTAAAGAAGTCCGATAAAAGGAGTGATGCCAATAATTTATATAAAAAACCAGATCGCATAGTTACCACAGAACTTGCTGCCAAGCTAGCTTCATCACTGATTTCTCAAGGTAAAACCAGTATTAATCACGAACAGCTTCAACAAATTGTTCAAGTCTATTCACTCATTGAGCAGAAAAAACATAGAGACCCGGCGTCGTCTACTCGCTGCGATAATAATCAATTATCTCCGGTTCCTGCATATAAACAAAATAAATTTCCCAATGAATCATACCTTCAAGAAAACATCACATACAGCTCCGATTTAAATTCATCCTTGGCTGATAAATGTAAGCAATTTAAGAATTATAATGATAACAATGACCGTGTTAATGTTACTGAAAATAGCACCGAATTCCAGAATTATTCTTTCATAAGCGATAAGCATAATATACAAACTAGTGCAAATTACTTCTGCGCAAATATGGCTCGAATAAGTAACACAAATATAAGAAATCCTAAAAATGTGGAACATTTTTCCAACGGGCAAGACTGCCATTACAATAAATACGACTGCGATCGATATGGCAACGGAGAGTCAACAATCAATACAATCGATGTTAATATAAATAAAAGGAATCAATCATCTAATTATATGGACAACAATTTTACTTTTGGTCCATATGACAACACTACTGGAAGACAGAATAACTGGAGATAATTCTCAGAATTTAGATATAAATATCTTTGTTTTTCTTTTTTAGTTTTAGTATGAAATTAGTCTAATCTTGTATTAAACTTATTTCAACTCAAACAAATAATGAATATTAAGAATTGTCAACACTTTTTTTTTTGAATAAGTATAAGTAAATTAATTTAAAAATATATTATTGGAAATTTTAATTTTAACAATTGCGACAATTGAAAAAGACTTTAATTTGTAGTCGTATAGATTTAACATGGCAAAACTTGTAATATTTCAAAACTGTATTGGATTTATACAATTAAATTGTTGTTTTTATTTTTTATAACAAGAAAATAAAATAAATATATTGTTTAGTTTTTCATAAGCCTTAAGCCTTTTTCCTAAGCGTACCATCTCTTGAATCGGAATAACTTTAGTATTTATTATTTTATCCTTACATAACTTACAGGTGTTCAATAGCGTGTAAAAATGAAGGCTTTAACTTGAATAATTTTAAATTTCTCTTTAAATATCTTACATTTTGGGAAACCGGAGATGATGCATATGTGTTTTTGAATATGTGTATTTAATTATACATATATAATAGGGCGATCTCACTCAAACAGTTGCCTATGCGGATGACGTAGCTATTATGTTCATCGGCAAAAACCTCAGACACAGTGCAATCTGATGACAGGCAAACTAAGAAAACTAGTCAATTGGGCCAACAACTGTGTCTTAGTGGAAAACGGAATTCTCTCTCTTTCGCTATCGACGCCAACCATATCCAGTCAGCCAAACAAAGTACAAAGAATGGCAGAAAACAGGTGATGCATTGATGCGCTGCCATTCTAAACATCCAATCTCTATAAGAGAAATTGCCACATTGACAGCAATTTGCCTCAGAGACTTAAGTACCAAGTAGTACATACTAAAAGACAACTATCACGGACTGCTGTGTGCCTATAAATTTTTCAACTATTCCCTTCTACACACACTTATTTCTCGCAGAGAGGACTGATTTTCAACTACCCCATGACAAACCGGAGTACTAACCTTCTACATTGGCGGATCTAAACTAGATATTCGTGTAGGAGGTGCCGTATACTTGACCCAACTAAACATACAAATTTCCTTCAGGCTTCCTGATCACTGCAGCGACTTCTAAGCTGAAGATTAATGAAAGGCTAAGCAGGCCAAAACACTCGGATAAAGACACGGAAAGCATTGCCATCTAAGCGAAAGCTAGAGGGCTGTCAAGTCCCTAACAGAGACAACAACAACTAAGTCGATATCGTCATTGGCCTAAGAACGCTTGCACAACATTTCAAACTGGCAATAGCATATCTCATCAGTCTGTAGAGCTGCTGGACGAACATGGCCTTTTGCATAAATAAGGCTCGATGAATTAGTTTCAGGGTATCTCCTAGTCAAGCGTTCCCGACTAAAGCAATCTTACTTGTTTTTAATAAAATGTTATTTTGACAGTGATAGCTCTTTCCCGCTGGAAATATTTATATCTCCGCGGAACGAAAGGAATCGCTTTACTCATTAACAGCGTTGGGAAATATTGCAAACTTATTTCCACAGTCAATGTTGAAAAGATCGAAAAGATCTTTTGCCCGAAGTGAGCAACATGCTGCCAAGAAGTTTGTGCAAAAAGTTCTTTAGACTAGGCGTCATAGGTATGCATTAACGGGAATATGGCTGTCGCAACCGAAAAGACCTTGCATTATTCGCTTACAAGGTCTAATTGACCAAGCGCTTGGAGGTACACCATCATCCGGTCAAAATGGACGAGAATTTTGCTTGATAAGCATTTTTTCTTCATCGGCTATGTGAATAAGCAAAACTAGTGAATCTGAGAATTGGAAAACTTGCACGTGAGCCTCGAGAAGCTCATG
Organism: Drosophila paramelanica; assembly: GCA_035043915.1. Taxonomy (NCBI): domain Eukaryota; kingdom Metazoa; phylum Arthropoda; class Insecta; order Diptera; family Drosophilidae; genus Drosophila; species Drosophila paramelanica. The sequence continues at coordinate 75,958 of JAWNMO010000550.1, read as the reverse complement.
AGATCAGTGCAGATTTTGAAACAATGATATCGCGACAGGATGACACATCCAATTTTTTTCGCGCCAAGTTCGGTTATCGTGTTAGCCGTCTCGGCGATGACCGAAGGCCAGCTTAGAGCTGGGACTTTACGCCGTTAAACATTATTTTTTAATACGGTGTCCTGATGGATTGATAATTCGCGGAGAATATTAATTCTCGATTAAGGCCCTTAAGGCGAATGTCGACTAAACCATTCGCGGGAGCCAAAACCAGTAATCAAAGTCTTGAAAACCTGTGTTAACAAGATTTGATTATGCGAAGCTAGCTGATGCATATGAGTGAAATCTTCCGCAATGAAGTGGAATGTTTTCTCGATCGAATAAACAACTAATAACATCTGTACGGAAAGAAAAAGAATTTTGTTAATGTTTTTTCAAACAGAAACCACTCTATAGATCACACTTTGTGTTATGGTAAGTATAAGACGCCGTTAAAGCGAAAAACTGCAAGGTAAAGAGCCAGTGTATTTTTTCAGGCTTAACTTTTGTTTAGGCTTATAGTTATATTTTCATCATATTTTATCACTCAGAAAACAGAGCAAAAAAACATTTACAATTAAGTCTTTTAATATACAAATCGAATTTTTCGTTGTTCCAGAATTTTGCAATGCCTGCCTCTTCATTATGCGATGTACACATAAATTCGGCGTAAGTAATTAGTTGTATGTATGTGTGATTTTGTGTGTAATGTGTAGCAATAGATTCAAATCGGATTCAGGATATCTGCTAGTCCGACTCTCACAACTAAACCACTCTTACTTGGTTTTTCTAAAACTATTTAAATCTTATGCAATGCTCAACATTTGAATTTATACCACTTATACTATGTAACCAATTTTATAAATGCATATGTTGGATACTTTTTTTTTACTTAATCATCAATCATTTTTTTTATATTTTAGTGAAAAGAGCTTACAGTATCTAAGTCAAGATGACTGGGTTACAAGTGGCAAATTGGGTTCACGCGAAGCCGTATTGGTTTTTCGTACTAATATACTTAATCCAAAAACTAGAAAAAGGTTACTGGAAACAACAAATGTAGAAGTGAATCTAAAAAATGATAAAGGCCAAGTTACATCCAATGAGAACGATATGGTTGTTACAAATTCAGCATTACCAAAAAATAGCAAGACGCAATTGAATAATGTAATTCAAGGAAAAAATTACGTTTCAGTCGAAAATTTAAAAAACTGCACTGATGAACGGAAATCTATTAAGAAAACGCAGGATTCGTTTTTTCTATGTGATACTGCTGTTTCAAGCGATGGAGATGAAATGTTGCAGTATAATGAAAAAAAACCAAATTTAAAAAAAAAGTATATAAATGATTCGATTGAAGTTGATGTCAATTTGAATAAAGAAAGTGGCTATGAATCCATAACAGCCTCTCAATCGAACACAGAGAGCAACACCACTGAAGAAGATCAAGATGGATCAAGCGAGGAAGACAATGACTGTGGAATAAACATGCCTGCACATCATTTGCGAATAACGTATAAATTTATTCAAACTGAAACGAAATTATTAAGAAAAATTTTCAATGTTCATGGCTTAACCGAAGTTCATGGTGATTCAAATTTTAATTTATTGTGGACTGGCGTTCATATGAAGCTAGACACTTTGCGGAACTTAGCGCTATATCAACGAGTTAACCATTTTCCAAGGTAAGTAATGTATGCATCATAAAGGTATTTTTTTAAGAATTTCTATTTTTATTTAGACGCAATTTTATTTAACGCCATTAAAAATAGAGACCCAGAATACAATTTTCTACGCCTATTAGGGGAAGGATTTAGATCTGTAAAATTAAATAAATTCAATATTTTAATTACGTTTTTCTAAGGCTTAGCTTGAAATTAAAATAATAATGCTAATTTTATTTCTTTCTTATAAAGGTCTTACGAGCTAACCCGAAAAGATCGACTTTACAAAAATATTGAAAGAATGCAACACCTGCGGGGAATGAAACATTTCGATATTGTTCCTCAGTCTTTTATTCTTCCGCTAGAGTCTAAAGATTTAATATTTACCCATAATAAACAGCGAGGGCCTTGGATTGTTAAACCGGCAGCTTCAAGTCGAGGACGCGGCATTTTTATTGTGAATTCGGTAATTTATTTTTAACACTTTTAAGAAGATATAATAAAACTATTCTTTTTCAGCCAGACCAGATACCACAGGATGAACAGGTTTTAGTATCCAAATATATAGTGGATCCACTATGTATTGATGGACACAAGTGTGATTTAAGAGTTTATGTATTGGTAACATCGTTTGATCCGCTTATTATATATCTTTATGAAGAAGGTATAGTTAGATTGGCGACTGTTAGGTATGATAGAAACGCCGATAATTTATGGAATCCTTGTATGCATCTGTGTAACTATAGCATTAACAAATATCATTCTGATTACATAAGATCATCGGATGCTCAAGACGAGGATGTAGGCCATAAGTGGACATTATCAGCCCTTTTAAGACACCTTAAACTTCAGGGATGCGACACTCATTTGCTTATGCTAAACATTGAAGACTTAATTATTAAGGCAGTTCTTGCCTGTGCTCAAACAATCATTTCTGCGTGCAGAATGTTTGTACCTAATGTTAACAATTGCTTTGAACTTTACGGTTTTGATATACTAATCGATAATACGCTTAAACCTTGGTTATTAGAAGTAAACCTGTCGCCATCAATCGGGGTGGATAGTCCCTTGGACACTAAGGTAAAAGCCTGCTTAGTTACAGATTTATTAACATGTGTTGGTATCCCAGCATTTAGTCCGGAAATGAGATCTCAATGCGACAATAAGTCGTCTCGACTTCGTAGCTCGAGCTGTCTTCGGCAGGTAGATGCAACTGAACCAACCATAACGCTCCGATCAACAAAGACAAAAAAAAAACCGATAAATTTAATTCAATTAACACAAGAAGATCAACGCATATTACGAAGTGCTCGATTGCAGTATTCCAGGCGAGGAGGTTTCGTTCGTATATTCCCAACAGACGACACAATGCAGAGGTACGGACAGTTTTTAGATCCAGCAAATGGTATTCCATTATCCACACCAAATGTCCAAGGTCAAACTTTCCAAACATTAGTTACGCAACACAACTACAATCAAATGCTGCACTCAAATTTATACTCATTGGGTTCGCGATGTAAGAAAGATGATAATTCTCAGGAAAATCGTATTAGACAGTACGAAAGAGCATTGGAAACGGATTCTGAAATTCCCTTCTTAAAGAAACAAACTGTAGAAAAATGTGAAGAAGAAGGGCGAAGACTGCGCAAGCAGATGATTAAGAAAATTGGAATCGGTTCTACATTAACACACTTTCAAGCAAGACAAACCTTTAGTTTATATTTAGAGTCGGTTTTACGACGCCTAACCCAAGATCCAAAAGATAGCCATGAGAAAATAATACTTAAATTTTTAAATAAGTATGGGGGCGGTGTGAAACCACCAATTTTATTTCGAAGCACACCAAACATAAGCAAGGCTCGTTCGGCAATGGTAGCTAAATTGTTAGGAGATTTCCTAGAAATGTACAAAAGGGATACAGAAGCATATGTTGATTCATTTGATCATTTTGGAATGATACCAACCAGTGCCTACAGTTTATTTTTAATGCATGCTCAAGAATCTGATTTAGAGGCAGTTCTAACTCACCATACAAATATTACTGGTATCATGCCCTTTTTGTATAATCGAAGTGGTTTATCAGTGCCACCAACGCCACCCATTCCGTCCGGATTGCATGGGTTTTTGAGGGCATTGCCAGCAATGGTGCCAACATCTGGGATATCAAGAGATGTAAGCAAGTATGACGGCTATTTTAAAAACAACGATAAAAACTGTGAGAATATACATGATATTTCGTTAAGGTCAAAAAGTACACGAGAATCGAAGTAGGACAATTTTTTTTTAAATATATACTTTTTGATTTCAAAATTACTTGCATTAAGACCAGACTTAAAAATAAAATTTAAGAAAAAGTAACATGCCTTTTAAACTTAATTAACAAGTTAAGTATTTAAGATAATATATCAAATTTTGTAAAAAAAAAAAAGTACTACTATTGACGCACACCTTTTTCTTATTATCTTGGAACTATAAAGAGTTGTAATGTAAAACACATGCGCTTGATTAAGTAAACTTAACTGTAAAGTACAATTGAAAACCAAAAATCAATTAAAGTTAAAAGTTTGTCTCTTAATGATTTTTAATTGTGAGGTTTTAATATGTTTATTTTTTAACTTATGTTATTTTTTAAGTGGTTCAATATTTTTATTACTCTTTCACGTCCACGTCACGTTCTGTGCGAAAGGGATTCTTTTTTTCGCTATTGAAGCTAGAAACTTGAAATTTGTGATATGTACTCGCGTGCATCCGCGTTAAAAGAAGTGTTAAGCATTTTGGTGCGGATTCTTGGTATGGGGTAAGGCGGCTGCCTGGCGAGTCCTATAATGACCCTCCTATAACTGTTGCACAAAAGCCAGATAGCTGACGGTGTCGGGGTGAAGGGTGACCATACACCAAATCAGTGGGCTGAGTAAGCTCGCGACTCATCATAAATTAAGCAGGAGAAAAAACCGAAAGTCTAATGAGGAGCTGAGCCATATGCCCATAGTGCTTGGGGCAACGAATTTGGACAGATAGTTCAAAAGTGTTCGCTTCATACGTGCAAAGATTCCATCGGATTGGGGAGCGAGGACACGAAGGCAGGCTTGGTACACTTTGGCCCAACGAAATATTCAGACGGCGCTCTTTTAAGTCCACGATGGCTTGGTAACGCGGACTTCCACTAATGTTTGATCTGTCGACCCGCTAAAGTCTATAGGTTCGGGCGGTAGCTACTTACTGTTCGCAGGACAGGAAAGGTCACCTGGCACAGCTTTTGCTGAAGGAGGCGTAGCGGACCCCGGTGGGCGGTCTCCATCGGAAAATTGTGCTCGGTTGTCGCGCTAGCTACGGTGACAACTAAAAATAATTATATATATGTGTAAAAATATATATTAAACATAATATATGTATAAAGACTGCATAATATTTATGGCCGGGTGCTGAAAAATATTTACGTTTTATAAAACTTCTTGGATCGGTATATTATAGGCACTTTGCGATTGCAACAGACCAAAGGCAACAGACCAAAGGCTCAAATGACAAGGTCACAGGTCGGCTTATGTTTGTGATAAAAATGAACGCCCAGCAGTCCAGTAATCACAGTAATTTAATAGTAATTTGAGCTGCATTGAGTTGCGTGACAACAGCTTTAAGCTTAGCCGACACACTAAATCGAGGGGCTCTCCCAGCGATCTTAAAGTAGACTAGCCTGGGAATCTGGTGAAAATATATATATATATTTGTTAATAATTGATTTTAACGGAATTTAATTTGCACCCCGAAAAACTTTTTCACTTTCTATTTAGTGCGTTCACATATAAACACTACTAAAAATCGTAAGTCTTAGACCAAAAGGTTTTTCCCTTCGGCACGCTCACTCTACTGCCCATTAATGCGTGTTTCCCTCTTTTTTCTGGATGTCCCATCTACATATTCTTTGGTTAGTAGTTATACCCGACTGCTACGTGTTTACTGGCTTCACTTAATGGATGTACAATTTAAAAACGGTAATAACCGACACGTTAGCTGGAAATTTCCTAGTTAAATTAGAGTATTTCGAAATCATGTATTTTATTTTACAAAAGTTGGACCCAATAGTGAAATATATTTTGATAAACAAAAAATGTATTTTCTGTTTTAGCCCGATAGAACCCATGGTTCCTAAACAATCAATCCGGGCGAGATCAGTGCTAAAAATTTAAATTTAATTTAAATAGATTAGATAAACCGAAAAATTTTAAAATAACTATCAGTCATAACTTTTTTTGGTTTTTTTTTATTTGGCACAATCAGCCCATTAAGCTATTCCAAATTTCATGTGATATTTAAATGCATTTTTTTTTGTTTTGTAAAATAACCAGTTGCAATAATCAAAAAAATGTACATACCAAAAGCTAAAAGCTTTTTAAATATATATTTTATAAGATACAAAATATTTAACATCTTAGGCTATTCATTTTGATTTATATTTTTGCTTCCTATGGAAATTGCAGCAATAACAAGTGTTTCAATAGATTCCCCGTGAAAAGTACCATGATGATCGACAACATGTTTTGCGATATTTGCTGAATTAAGTTGTACAAAATTACATAAAGTGCATCGAAAAATATTAATTACATTTTGTTTCGAACTGTAAACATAAATTGTAGAAAATCCAGTACTACAACAGTTTTTAGATCGTTTTTTGTGAGCAAATATTTCTTCAATGTATGGCCTTTTCAATTTGCAGAAATTACATAAAAAAGCGTATTCACCGGTATGTGAGGAAAAGTGGTTGTAAAAATTTATAAAAATATCGTCAACAAGAGAATCGCAAAAAGGACAGACTACCCTAAATTTGAGTGCTCCAATATTATTACCATCAAATCTTGATTCCTCCAGTGGCATCGCAATTGTTATTGTATTCCGCAAGCGAGTAACTATTTCTGAACTCAGGCGAGAAACATACGATTCTGTTTTGTGAAAGTGTATAAAATGGCTTGTGAGATTTTGCGGTTTACATTTGCAAATAATGCAAACTTTTGTGTTTTGTTCGGTCATGGTTGAGTCGGTGTTGGAAAAGTAAATTTGCTCTTTCTTTTTTTTACGCTGACTTTTTGTTCCTGCATTAACATCCTCAGTGTGATTTTGAATATTTGACTTAACTAATTCTACATTTAAAACTGCAGGAGTTTTTTCACTGAAACTTTTGGAACTGTTTAATATTTCTTCCACATATGAATTAGGCAGTTTTTTCAATAAAACTATCGGTATCGGTCTTTCAGTATTCTCAACATTTTCGTTACATATCTTAGCTGAATTATTGACCTGTTCTTCAACTGCTTCATCATTATCATCATCGGAGCTGAGTAATTCTATTTTCACTATTTGATCTTTGAAAAGTTCGTGTATCCATTCTGGCAACGTCTATAAGTAGAATTAAATTTTAAGTTACTTATTAGCTAAAATAGTATAAGATCACGAAATCAGTTCAATCAATTCAATAAATAAACATATAAGAAGACAGTTTTTTCTTTATCCTAGTGGTGATCTATTCTTATGTTACAATGTGATAAAGAGTAGTTTAGAAAATACAATTTTTGCAGTTAACAAAGTAGCTTTACTTTTTATTAAGAAATTAGATTAGGAAATTAAATAAGAGAATAGAAAACATAGGTCACCTCTCTTACTCCTTAACACATTTATTAATAACAACTACCTTTATATGTCAATTACAATACGCACCTTATTATTTCGGAGCAGCTTATTATATTGAATATTAAGAACTTTTTAATTTGGTCAGCCACTCTCTTTTTTAACCTAAAATAAAAATAATAAATAAGTTTTCTCGCCTTTAAAGAAAATCAATATCGTCAACATATTTATATGAAAAAATAAAAAAGAGTTTGTTCTGGCTGACTTATTGGTGATCAATGCACAGTTAATAATATATTATTGGACCATACACCGGTACCTTTCATTTGATATAATCCATTGCATTATTTGGCCTAATTTAACGTTTTGTTCTCCATTTCGTATAATATACTCTATAAATAATACATATTTTTGGAGATATTCAAGTTGGACGATTTCAGTCTTATCCATTTATCTGCAAAATAATTTTATGAAGGTGATTAGTTATTAAAGATCAATAATTTTCCAAACCGACCCATAAGATTCAATTGGACCTCACACTGTAGAGCACCTTCTCTATCTAGTCAAAACATTCACTAAGACATGCAACCACGCACACACAGTTAACAAACCCAAAACAAAGCTCAATAAGCACGCAAATCGTGCAGAGCTCTCTTTAATCAAGCCAAAACGGTGGCCTTTATATAGACTGCGAGACTGATTTTGTATGTAGACACATCAGGTTTAAGATCTGGTCCACATACAAAATCAGTCTCGCAGTCTATAAAAAGGCCACAAGCAAAACCAAAAGAGCAGAACTTCTGCTGCCGATTATTCTGTCAACGCCGAATCCATCCTTGGGATATTTCAAGCAAAACGATGGATCGTGTCACTATCTCCAAAAGTTTTTGAAATTAAGAACTACAGATTATCTGCTGTAAGAGTTAAGCCAATTATTTTAGCACAGCGCTCTAATGATATGGGAAATTCCGAAACCACGATCACGATCAAGTTTCACGTTAAACATTCATATATATATATTCCATATCGTACATATATATTCCGTTATACTAAATACTATATCCAGTTTACAAAATATTTTTAAAAAATATATATAATGTAATTATTTACCTTAATTCTTACAGAGAAATGTAAGAAAGAATTTCCCAAACTATTGATTTAAGTTTTTTCAACATTTAGAGATGCACAGTAATTTCGATTACTTATTGGTAATCCAGGAATGTCCCCACATGAAGTCACTGCAGTTACCTTTAAAAAAAAGAAGATATATATATATAGCAAATTACCGATTCATCAGCGTCATTAATTTATATTTAATAATATTTGGAATAATTGTATATTGCGCCGATGAAATTGGAAATTTCGTAAAAAAGACACATCCCCCAATTTAGCTGGACGCATTTTACCTACGGTGCTTTACTCGAAATACAATTAAAACAAGTCGGGTCCGCCCGACAAGATACGATCAACTCAGAGTATTGATAAATACACGATGCAAGCAGCGCATTTTTGATATTTGGTTTTTTAAAGCCATCGCAAAAGAATAATTGTATGCACAAGACTAAAAAAGTAGCCTGCGCAATCGGCGTGTTAAATTTGTGACTTCACGTTTTTATTAATAACCGATCTTTTAACAATTGTTTCTTTAAGTGTTACAGAATATTAATATATTCCAACCAAATTTGTTGATTTGAGGTTCATTTATTTATTTTATTTTATTGCAATTGTATACCTACAGCGAATCTTCTCGTGAATATGTAAACATGCAACAAGAAATGTAAAAGATGTGAACAAAAAAACATTCGAATGATGCGCGGTCTCCAAGCAATTTATGTGCGTCAAGTTAGCAACGGTAATTTAGCGTCGATTTTCGGAACTGTTCCGGAACCACATTTTTGTCTTGCCTTTTGATACACATTCCCATTGTAAAACTAGTATATTGAGTTTGCGCAATGTCTGTCAGTCTGTCCGGATAAATGAAATTCTTTTTTGTGGACTATTGAAGACAAAGACTAGGAACTTTGGATATATACTTATAGTTAGATTGTGACTTCGATATCCGGATACTCCCAGGCATAGGAAAAAAGTTATGACAAATTTGAATATATTTCATCGAATAAAATCAAATAAATTTAAATGCAAAGTTGTTAAGAATTCAATTTCTCTATTAGATAAATGTATTTATTTTTAGATTAGCTTTTTAGCCAAATATGCTGTTATCGAACGGCTAGTTCACACAAGAATTAAACCATTCAGTGAAAAGTAATTTTGTGAAGATATTTGGTGGAAAGTAGGTATAAGCACGGTAATATCGATATCATATCGATAATAAGACGCGAAATGATATTCAATTGGATTTATTCTTAAATCTAAAACTACTTTCTTTTCATTTTATTTTCGAAGAAATTTAGCAATATTTTTGTGATATTTATATTTACTTATGTAGTTGGTGGTATAAAAATAACGATGAATTGGCTGAATTGTTTTTATATTCTATTCTAACCGCATGAATTTTATGTTTCTATTTATTTTACACAAAATAATAATATATATAATATTAGTAAAAATCACACAAAATAAATTCCCTAATTTTAATTTGTAGTTTGTTTAAGGTATAGAACAAATTTACAATATATGGTCATTATTTTGTTTGCTACCATATTAAACAGAATTAGGTGAACATAAAAAACAAATGGAACACCATTAGTTTTTGTATATTTTTCGATATTTTGATATCGATTTGTCATCACATTGTTTCAGTTCTTGTTGAGTATATTTATTTATTAATAATGCACAAATGTGTGTGTTAAGAATATATTGTGTTATTTAAAAAATCGTTCAAGATTATATAGTAAGATTTAGTATCCTTTTTTTTTTGCAATATGTGTAACGTTACGTTTGTGTATATATATAAGTATTTATGTTCTAAATATTAGCTATCACGTTCATGTTAGCAACAATATGAACACAACTACAAATTTACAGCGGCAGATTGAATAAAAAATTTGATTGGATACGAAATTTCTAAACGAAGCATTCGATCGTAAAAATGTAAATTTAATTGTAAATGCAGTGCATACAAATATTTTCAATTTCGATTCCACACAAAATCAAGAAGAGAATGCGCAGCAAATTTTAAGTTTACTGCTTATCACAACCACGTATTCCAATCACTTAAAATTTGTAAGGTGTGTGTGTAGCTGTCTCAAATACGTTGTACATTCTTTTGAGGCAGCTATTCTTAAAATAAAGCTATAATTTTATAGTTAAATAACATTGTACATTTTGCGGTTTTTATACAAAGTTATTGGAACACTCATTTTTTTCAACTTCTTATACTCGTTCATGAAGTTTAAAGAGTATATTGGTTTTGTGCAATATCCATCTTGCCGTGGGCGCTATTGAAGATAGAGACTTGAAAAAAATTCAAGCTCATCGTTAAAAAAGCTAAAAAGAATCAAAATGTAATTTAACTAATTTGTTACAAAAAAAAGTATTTTTTATTTTTAGGTTAAACTAACGACTGTGATTAGCGATTAAATCAACCATGAAGACACGCTTTAACTCTTTCGATATCATATGCGGAGTCGCAGAGCTTCAAAGGTACATTATTTTAATATTGATCAAGATTAACAGGCGACTTGATTTAGCCCTGTCCGTATGTTTGTCCGCCCGTCCGTTTGTATACTGTTTTCCTTAAATCTATATAAATCAGTATTTAAAAAGGGTATAATGATTCTGTGAAAATTTATTTAATATATAAATATTCTTGACCAGGATGACGAGCTGAGTTAATATAGCCACGCCCGTTTGTCCGGCCGGCCGTCTGTATAAACGCGCCGATCTTGATATTTTTTCCTGTTTTATAAAAAAACATTAAAGTCAATTTCAAACTTTTTTTTTGATACCTTCCCCCAAACCACCCCAACTGTTGAAAAAACCAAAAAACCACAAAACAAACACTACAGACTTGTGGACAGACAATTTTGTACCAGAATTTTTTTGCCATAAAAAACGTAAATAATTATATTCTATTATAGGTTAATCGGCTTACGTGTAAATCAAATATATGATATTGATAATAAAACGTATCTTTTTCGACTACATGGAGGAGGAGCTTTGGAAAAGGTTACACTGCTGATTGAATCTGGCACTCGTTTTCACACAACTGGCTTTGAGTGGCCAAAAAATGTAGCGCCTTCGGGATTTAGCATGAAGCTAAGAAAACACTTAAAAAATAAACGACTTGAGCATATTAGTCAACTGGGCGCAGACAGAATCATAGATTTTCAATTTGGTACCGGTGAAGCAGCTTATCATGTTTTGTTAGAACTATACGACCGTGGAAATGTCATTTTAACTGATTATGAGCAAACAATACTATACATTTTACGACCTCATACGGAAGGAGAAAGCTTACGCTTTGCCGTGCGTGAAAAATATCCCATTGATCGGGCGAAAATCGGAAACGATGAAATATCTGAAGAAACAGTTCGTCAAATAATAATAAGTTCCAAAGATGGTGAAAGTTTAAGGCGTATATTAATGCGAGTCTTAGATTGTGGGCCTGCTGTGATTGAACACGTTCTAGTCGAACATGGAATAGAAAATTGTGTAGTTAATGCACCTGAAAATGCAGACCTAGAACAAGCAGAACTATCGAAGACACAAAACTTAAAAAAAAATAAGCGAAACCCACAAATTTGTAAAGCTGATATTAAGCCATTTGATTTGGAAACCCATCTTCCAACACTAATGAAAGCAATTAAGGTTTGTTAACAATTTTATTTTATACTGAAATTAACTTAAGGTATAATGTTTAATAATCTATTATATAATATCAAAATATATTATAAGATCTGCTTGTAGAACCCACGGTCAGAATTATTTTATACATTATATTCTTATTTCCAGAGTGCGCGTGACATAACTTCAATTGGACAGAATGGAAACTCGAAAGGATATATTATTCAAGTTAAAGAAGAAAATCCAATGAATACAGAAAATACTGATTATTTTTATAGAAATGTGGAGTTCCATCCGTACTTATTTTCGCAGAACAAAGGGCAGCCATTTAAGGAATATGAAACATTTATGGAAGCAGTTGATGAGTTCTTTTCTACTCAAGAATCGCAAAAAATAGATATGAAAACATTGCAACAAGAACGAGAAGCTCTTAAAAAGCTTTCCAATGTAAAAAAAGATCACACTAAGCGGTTAGAGGAACTTAACAAAGTACAAGATATTGATAAGAGAAAGGCAGAATTAATAACGTGCAATCAAAGTTTGGTTGATAAAGCTATTTTGGCAGTTCAGTCAGCCATAGCCAGTCAGTTGTCGTGGCCAGATATACATGAGCTTGTAAAAGAGGCCCAAGCCAATGGTGATATTGTAGCAAGTTCAATAAAACAACTGAAGTTAGAAACAAATCATATATCCTTGTATCTTTCCGATCTATATAATTATGAAGAGGATTCTGCAAGCGATAATAATGCTGATAATATGGAATCGATGGTTGTAGATGTCGATTTAGCATTATCTGCCTGGGCCAATGCATGTCGATATTATGATTTAAAGCGTTCAGCGGCTTTAAAAGAAAAAAAACCATTGATGCATCGCAGAAAGCGCTGAAATCAGCTGAACGTAAAACACAGCAAACGCTTAAAGAAGTACGCACAATATCAAATATAGCAAAGGCCCGTAAGGTATTTTGGTTTGAAAAGTTTTATTGGTTTGTTAGCTCCGAGAATTATTTGGTAATTGGAGGAAGGGATGCCCAACAAAATGAACTTATTGTAAAAAGGTGAGTGCCCAATTTTTTTTCATTTTAAACTTAGTTTAATTGTATACCCTGAACCCGTTTAAAATGGATAAAAAATGGTAAATGGCAAATGTATGTGCAAGGCAAAAGGAAGCATTTATCATCGGCTTCATTAGGCGAGTGGATTGTGATATGTTCTTCTGTCTGTCTGCCTGTCTGTCTGTCTGTCTGTGAGAAAGCGTTGATTTCAGAAACTACAAAAGTTTGAAAACTGATTTAGACTTATTTGTTTCGTATTAAACATACACAGATCAAATTTATTTTAAAAGAACAATAAACCTTTTTGTTTTTTTTTTATCCATATTTATCGCTTTTTGACCAATGTTTTTTAAGCATTACTTCCAAACTATAAAAGCTAGAGCAACCAAATTTATTTCAATATGTTCGCGATTAAATACTCCGACTTTTGGATACCTCCCCCAATCGCAAAAGTTAAATACTACAGACATGCTAATTGGTTCGTGTATACATTTTAATGATTTTAGTAAATCCTGTTCATAACGATAACATTTAGTTTAGAAGATAAGGAGGATTTGGTTTCTATAGTGGGGGCAAGCGCAGCTACCAAATGTGAGTGCAGCGTGCATTTGTGTGTGTGTGTGAGAATTTGTGTGTGTGTGTGAGAATTTGTGTTGAATGTATGCATGCAAAGGGGTTTAAAATGTTTATAAAGACAAATCGCAGTGTTCAGGGTATCTCGTAGTCGGGCGGCCCGACTAGAGCCATCTCACTTGCTATTTTAATAATTATGTTTTCTAAATAAACAACAGATACATGCGTTCAAAAGATATTTATGTTCATGCCGATATTCAAGGAGCGTCAAGTGTTATAATTCGCAATGCAACTGGAGAAGATGTTCCACCTAAAACTTTATTGGAAGCTGGCACAATGGCGATTTCGTACAGCGTCTCGTGGGACGCCAAGGTGGTGACAAATTCATATTGGGTATATAGCGATCAAGTTAGCAAAACTGCACCATCAGGAGAATATTTGGGAACAGGCAGTTTTATGATCCGCGGGAAAAAAAATTTTCTGCCATCTTGTCATCTCATAATGGGCCTAAGCTTACTTTTTAAACTGGAAGATAGCTTCATAGAACGACATGTAGGAGAGCGGAAAGTTCGAAGTGTAGAAGATGTCATAGATGAAGATAAAGTTAAACAACCGGAAATTACGTATGCGGAGTTAAATGGAATAAGCGAAGTAAACGAGTCAAAAAGTGATAGTGCAACAAATGCCTTTCCAAACACTGAAGTTAAGGTTGAACATGATACTGGCCGAATAACAATCAAAAAATGTGTTTTAGGTGAAGATGTAAATACTAGCGTGGTTGAAAACCAAGTTGATAACTTTACAAATGAAGAAGATACAGTAATTATCAAAGCAGCACCATCCCGCAAAAAGACTCAAACAACAAAGAAACGTAAAGAATTAAAAGGACGGTCAGATAAAGCAGATGTTGGGACGCCTCAAAATATCTCGTCGGAAACTGAACCCATTAATGCATCCAAAGTAAAGCGAGGTCAGAAGGGAAAATTAAAAAAGATTAAACAAAAATATAGAGATCAAGATGATGAAGAGCGGAAAATTCGTATGATGATTCTAAATTCTTCAGGAAAAGACAAATTAATCGTGAATAATGACAAAGATGATGAGAAACCTACAACTTTAAAAAAAATAACTAAAGTTGAAACGTTGGAAGCCTCCATTCCCAAAAATAATATTGAATTTGATGAAAACGATGATATCCCCATTTCTGTTGACGCCGATTTGCTAAATACTCTCACTGGTGTCCCATTTGATGATGATGAGCTGCTCTTTGCCATTCCTGTAGTAGCTCCGTACCAAGCTTTACAAAATTATAAGTAAGTTAAACAACAGCATTAAATCAATTGTAATTTAAAATTTTTATTGCTTATGTGAGACCGAAACACAAAAATTGTAAAATGTTTTGTGTAAATCTATGTAACAGGCAGAAGGGGCATATCCATTAAGTATATATACTCTTCATAAGCATCAACAGGCGAGTCGATTTAGCCCTGTCCGTCTGTCTGTCCGTTCGTCTGTATGAGCGTGTCAATCTTGAAACTTGAGATCTGGAGACTTCGTTCATGGGACACGCTTTCAAATGATCGATAGCTTTTATTATTTTCCTAAAATCCTAAAACCTACATTTTTATTCTACAGCTTTTTGTGGAGAATATGGTTCAAATGAATATTATTATGAATATTATTATATACTATAGCACTTAAAAAATTCACTGCAAAAGTTTCTCTAAGGTTTAAAGGAAACGTGTATTAAAATTGAAGAAGCGCAAGCAATGCAAGCGCTTACTTAATTTATTACAAATTCAATTTTTTACAGATTCAAAGTTAAGCTTACACCTGGAACGGGTAAACGAGGAAAAGCGGCTAAATTGGCACTCAATATGTTTTCAAAGGACAAGGCCTGTAATAATCGCGAAAAAGACTTACTAAAAAGTATAAAAGAAGAAGCTCTCGCACGGAACATCCCCGGAAAAGTGAAAATTTCGGCACCACAGTTGCAAAAATTAAGAAAGTAAACATTTGAAATGCTAAATATTACCCAATTATTGTAAATCACAATGAACTTGTAGCATATAACGTAATTGTGATTCAATAAAAAAAAACACTTTGGTTTCTGTTACTATATAAACATGTTTAAAAAGGAAAAAGAGTATATTAGGTTTGTGCAATAAAGTTAGAGACTTGACTTAATCACAAACATTGTTGCAACATAGTTGCAGATGATTGGATAGCATACTCCGCGCACGAGGCCTAAAATCAGTAGTTTTGGGATTTGAAGTTGACAATATCTATAAAATTATTGTTGATCTGCCTTTCAGTTTTACTTTGATTGGGAATACAACGACAACATCGGGCTCTAAATAAATTAATTAACCTTGCTCAAGAAATATACTTGTTTTTAATGTCTTTAATTGTTGTTTTTAATTGTCCAGAATTTTATAGACGATAAGTAACGAAAGTAACGAATTAAGCAACCATTTATCGATAAGAAATGCAATCGAATTGAGTTTGTAAATAAATGAAGCACGGGTTCGATGCGAATCTGAAAAGCGGATATACCCTGACCACCACAGCTACAGGCCGTTAAGGTTCTGGCCAAAGGGGCTTAACCGGTCAAACCCATGGTCATGGTCGGCGGTTCCCGACCAACGGTGCCAACTGCCGCCAAAAATACACCACACACATAGTTGAAATTAATTAGAGTCAGTCAAACAAACCTTCACGAAAGCATATTACGCGTCGTGCAACCGTTCAAAAAGCAAAAGAAGAACCAGATTGCCTTGGTGGACTGCGACAAAATAGGGAAGGTATCTACATACCAAAATTTGGTGACTATCTTTAAAATTGTTGGAAATTTACATGTGTTATCGATTGGAGCTGTCAAGAATATCGATTTTAACGATTAAGACGGCGGAAGGTGGCGTTGCCAAAAAATTTTGTGATGTTTGGGGGAGCAGATCAGATAATGTAAAATTTTGTGATTTTAGTTTAAAAACTTTGACCGATATAGCCATTTTCGATTTGTTATGTCAGGTCGCTGGAGACGTTATAGTGGTCTTGGCCAGGATATCAAGAGGTCAATCTTTTGCAACATTTTGACATCTTAGCTCATAAGCTGCGACACTAGGGGTATTATTGTGGGTGTGGCCGGGATATCAAGTAGTAATCTTTTGGGGAGGTCCCCAAAAGAAATTTGTTGAACCCAGCCTTCAAATTGTGCGAGATATAGATTTTCTTAGAGGACGTTGGGGGGTATTCTAGGAAGCGTGGGCGGGATGTCAGTGTAAAGACAATATTTGGAAGAAATCTCCAGCTATCTTGCTATCGACATGTTATCGATTTGCCAGCCCTCTAGTGGGCGGGTCACAAATATCTTAAAATCTCATCTGAAGCAGATAACTATAGCTATATGTATCTGATATTACAAGTAACTAATATTATTACAGCTGAGAAAAATTCGGTAATCCTGAAAGACGGACTGCATGACGAACCTTGCACAAACCCAATATACTCTAGTTAAATTTCGTGAAAGCAATGGCATTTAGTTTTCGGCAACCCGAAAAAGAAACCTGTCAATTTTTGTTTCTTTTTAAAATATATTTCAAAGCTCGCTAAAAAGTTGTTATGGAAATGCTCCTGTCACGGCCAGTTGTCAATGTACAGACCCTGTTAGACCATTGCATTGAAAGGCATTAAAAACCAGTTCATGTAGAATAGTTTCTGCGCAGGCGCTATATGGAGTATATTATTGCGGAATCAAAGTATACATGTACTTGTTTACTGGAGCTGTGCCAGCAAAGTTTATTGTGTTTTTATGTGTTTTAAGCTATATATATTAGAAAAATAGTTAAACATAGTCAAATAAACCAATAAGAATGCAGACTTAATTGTGTTACAGAAAAAAGGTAAATACGTGCTAAAATATAACCGTCGTAAAATAAATATGTATTCGACTTTTGTGGTTTGTGAGTTTCATATTCGTTTGTAAAACCATATGTAAATAAAGAAATGTGTTTATTGTTTTAATCAAATAAATGTGAGCATTTAAATTAAATAAAAAATATTGCGAACCAATAAGTATAGTTATTGATAAATGGTTTTTTAAATTGAAACGATTTTTATTATTCAAACATTGTATTGTAATGTACGAAATGTATATGGGAGTGTATATATGTATGTACATGAAAAACGTAAGTAGTGCACTAGATAACCTTTTCCAAGTGCCATTAAGTAAAGCACAAATAATTTGAAGCATACATGTAATATACATATGTGACCAAAGAATGGTTTCATGAATGTGTAAAATTTTTTGTGAGTGCACGTACTTAATAATACTCTAATTTGTTTGTACATAAATAATGCGTGTGCTAAAAAGTAAATTGAACTTAAAACGAGTAACAGTGCTCTAGTCGGAGGAGAGCTAATTTAACCTGCGTTTGTACTTTTTCTACTTTATGCAGCAAGTAAGTCTGCTGAGATACTGTGAACACAGCTGCTTTAAACCCATACAACCCAGATGTCTGTCCGATTCCATAAAGTATTTATATTCCTGATCAGCATCACTAGCCGACTAGACAGTGCTTTGTCCGTCTGTCAAAAAATACAAGAGCTAAAAATCTGAACTGGATTTTTTAAATTCGTATCAACAATATGAGGTTCAAGTGTATTGATTATTTATTATAAATAATCGATAATCCGTCCTGTCCTTTTAGTATCGATAATTATCGGTTTTTAATGTATCCTAGAAGTTTTTAGAAAAAATTCACATAAATTTCTAGGAATATATATTTCAAACAAATAGTAACAACTCAAAAACTGTTAAAAAATTTAACATTTCCGCTTTTTGTAGGATTTTAAACATTTACCATGAGCATAAATGACAATATTGAAACTGATTATATTAAAAAATAGTAATTAATAATTATTATGATAAATATCTTTAAATTTCAGTCGATTTAATAATGGAGTATGACAATATGGACACAAACCAATATTACTGCCGAAGTGGAGCTCAGCAAAATTCACCTTCAGCATCAAGTTCTCAGCAACCTTTAAATAAAATGTGTTACGAAGGCAATGTAAATCAGGAATATATAGCATGTAGCTCACATCATTCCGAATCGAGCTTCAGTTCGCGGGATATGGCCTCAAGGAATGCGAACAGTAAATCTGTCATTGAAAACCAAAACATGGGCAGCCCTTATGTATATTCTAACTGCAATAGCAGTAACCAATGTACGAATAATGCGAATAGTGCCGGCAATTATATCAATATTATGACAGTTCCATTGGGTACGTTGCAATATAATCGCAAGAAGTCAGCATCCCACGACTACCAGTAAGTAATTGTCTTTATTATTAAATTAAAATTAAGCATTTTATGTTTTATTCATAGATCACGCTTGTATTACAACACCACTGATGTCAAGTGCCGTGACGATTACTATTCGGGAAACATTGTTAAGCGCAATAATGAATCTACAACGCCATCTCACCATCAAATACCGCAGCAAACACTAAATCATCACCACGTTCAGCATCAACTTCAACAGATCAATAAAAACTCGCACAACCATCAATTGCAAAATAGCCAACAAACATCCGCATGCAGTCCCAGTTCAGTATTAGACACTATTGACGATGCAGTTGATTGCACAATGTTTTCAAATCTGAATGGAAGTGGACGAGTTGTGGCCGGTACTCAAACGCATCTTAATAATGCCAATGGGACAACGTGTGACCAAATGGGATCACAAACACCAGTTTCTCTGGTGCCCGTAAATGTGCCCGTGCCACCTGTGATGTACACTGTGCATCGCGTGGTGACAACAGCTCAAATTCAAACAGCAGTGGGAAGTACATTCGCATCATCAGCGAGCATATCTAGCGTTGTGAGTGCCGGCCGAAATGACAACGATTGTATGGCGGCATCTCAATTGACTTCGGCTTTGTCCTTGTCAGCTAACGATACTTGTCACAGTGGTCTGCATCTTTCAGATATGAGTGGAAATATTATAAGTACGGGAGCTCGAAGTGCATCAGGTAATGACTTGAAACTCAACTTAAACTTACTTGTTGTTACGCATTGAAATGCATCCGTCTGTATTGAAATTTCGAGTATATGTTCCGCGTCGGATAAATTGTTAAGGATTTTGAGTTGCGCCCACTGGGGACTTGGCTACACGATACTATCTAAAAAAAATTTGATATCCCAGCCATAACACTCACTAGAACGCCATCTCCGCCCATAAAAATCGGAAATAACTATATCCCCCACAGTTTTTGAGTTTAAGGTCATCAAATGTAAAATATATACTGCTGGATAGCTTCTAATCATCGCCGAAAGTTAAAAGTTCGGGTCACCAAACTCGGTATGGAGATAGCTGGTGATCTTCACCAAGGTTTGCGACTTTCGTAACACCGACACATCCGCTAGAATGCCCCAGAGCCACCGCAAAATGTGTGTGTGGGCAACTCTGATCTTGTCCATGTTCACATGCAAGAATACTCGCGAATAGCTTCCATTCCGGCTCTGGATATCTCCTAGTCGAGAATTGCCGACTAGAACATTCGTAGTTCTTTTCATGTAAGATAACCATATTTTTATTAATTTATTGCCAGCTCAACAAAAATGTAGCAACAGCGCAGACGTTTCTCAGAACCCTGTGGTATCAAAACGAGTGGTTGGGGGAAACTCCTCTTCGAACTTCACAAGTGCCGGAAAATCAAATTCAGTAGTCACACGCACTCTGCAAAATGTAATTTAAAAAAAAACCTGTGTATAAATATGATACATTATAATGATATACTTCCCTAGGTCATACCAACATGTGTATATTTGATGTCCAGAGTGGCCGTTCATATGGAGATCGAGGGTACGGCGCATTGTCCCTCTCAAGTAATGCTAGCAGCTGCACTGGGATGTGAGGAATTAGGAATCTCTAACAAATTGCTAGCCCAAAGTATTTTTGGATTATGGATGACAAGCAGCTTGTTAGAAATGCAGTTGAAAGCACATCATTGCCCGTATATTGTGCGAGTAGCTTGGCCTAATCTGCTCGAGAAATTTAGCAGTGGGTCTCCAATTGAACGAAAATTTGATGAACCGATGATTGTTTTGAAGCGGAATGTATTTTTTTCTAAGCGGGATGAAGAAAAAATAAAGTAAGTAAACATACAACAACAATTATTTACGGCTATTGACGAAACTATTAGGGACCATCGGATTGTGGAGCTTCTATACGAAGAGGCAAAACATTGTGTCTTAACGGGACGATATATAATGGAGCCGGTGCATTCACTAATGCTAGGTGGTATTCAAGCCAGAATTGAGCTGGGCCCATATAACTCTCACACGCACACAGTTGGATATTTTCGGTGAGTTCTAGACTAAAATTAATTCAGTTGAGTTAACTAATGTTTTGCATTTTCAGAGAAAACCAGTCAAGATTTTTACCGAAACACGTGGCCAAAAGCTCAAGCTGGCTGTGGCTACCAATTAGTCAAAAGAACTCTGCTGAAATAAGACTTTTAGAACAATTTAAGCGAGTGCCACAGACAGCTACAACTCGGAAATTAATGCGAAAATATTTGGAGTTTTGTTGGGCACTGCCATTTTATGGGTAAGTCTTTAGGCTAATTGTATATATGTTTATAAGTGAAAAGAGAGTTGGATGCTTCAAATCTGAGTCGTGTACACCCATCAGATGGAATGCGCTCACCGAGCGTGTGGGTAGTCAATAACATTCACCTAAAGTCGCAAATCGATCAAATATTAATCTGTTAGCTAGAGTCCTTAAAATTAGATGTAGATTTCTGGTGACCTCGCCAGAAATTGAGACTTTGATATCTGACGAGTCGGGACAGCCCATATCTCCCAATTCTACCACCGCAAAACGTGAAAGTGTACATCACCTTCTATTATTACTGATATTTATCTTCAATAATTTTAGAACTAGAGTTAGATGGCAAGTCCCTTATTTTTATTCTACTCCCGAAAATAGCGAAATCCATATCGGCCGCAGTTTTAGAGTTTTCATTCATAATAAATTTTAAAATCTATATTTTTGAAATCTTGAAAGCCTGGTTTCGAAGTATATCGGAATTGCGTACTTCCGACTAGATCAATTTTACTTGTTTTAATAACAAAATTTTGTTTTTTTTACAGTGCTGCATTTTTCCATGGTCAAATGGAACAACCCGTTAGAGGAATTATGTCATTAGTTAACCATAAGGATATGGAAGTATATATTGCTGTAAACGAAAGAGGAGTGTTTATAATAGACTGCCTAGAAAACGTAAGTATTCGTTTGGATATGAAAAGCTTTTAATATTTTATGGACAGTTTTTTATTAATATAATAATTTTAAAATTTATTAATATAATTAATTTATTTATTAATTAATTTATTTAGTTGTATGGAAGATTTTTGAACATATTAAAACTGATATTAATGGTTCTCTACAAAACATATTCAATCTTGTTATGTATGGACATATATTCCTGATCAGGTTTATGAACTGATTGTATTTATCCATCTTCGTCTGTATGAACGGAAATTATAAAAGGAATATATTTTTATTCCATGCCATGTCCCTCTGTCCGTTCGTTCGTCCGTATTAGCATAACGAATAGTTTCTCCAAGCTATATGCCATATGATTAAATTTGTTGATTTTAATTTATACGTAGACGCTTCTGTTGGGTCTTCGATATGAAGATATGTCATGGGATTACGCGAAGCCCAGTGCTAATGATGACTTGGAGTGTCTTACTTGCATATTCTTGCAGGTTTGTATCAAAAAGCTTTACAAAATATAACAAATGAAATAGTTAAGAATATATTTTTATACAATTTTTATTTAGTTTGACGCTGTTGAAAATGGAATACAAATATCTAAACTTGTTCAAGTGTTTTCTAAGCAAGCTGCTATGATTGATGCACTTATTTCTCACTTTACGGAGCAAATGCGGAAAAGGAAACATGAGGGAAACTCTGCCGAACAATTTCATGATGGTAAGCTCAAATAACAAAAATGTTATTTCCCATTTAATATTCTTTTTCAAACGGAGTAGTTTATTTTTATTGGTTTATTGAAAATTTATCATAGGCATATCAAGATTTGTATACCCCTTTGCACCACATGGCCCTCCCTGGATCTTATACTCCTCATCTTATCCTTATAATTCTGTTGATAGCATCGCAGCTTCCTGATGCCCCAAACCAAGGCAAGGCCGATTAGTTTTTCTTGGCTCTTCCGCAAAGGCTAAGAAACCGGCGTCGAGCGTCGCTGTTGTGCGTCATTCCACGATCACTTTTTGCTTTTTCTGAACTGGTCTGTCAACGGTTACACGATCGTAACGAAATTTGGGACGAATCAACACCTTTGCGGGTGCCTCCACCTTTGCTTTATAAAAATGTTTAGATTGTGATAAAAGAAGTAAATAAAAATTGAATTTTATATTTCTTACAGATCCAAATCCTATTCAAAACAATGGCAACGGAGTGTTATGCAACAAGCTGTCTCGATTGACTTTAGCTAGCTTCGATGAAGAGGGCCGGTGTATTGGCCAAATGGGATCATTATCTATAAGCTATTAACATTTGTTGATATAAATGTAAATTGATTTCTTTAAATTTAGCATATTAAAAGGTCTACATATTATGTATAAATAGTAGATTTTAAATATTTGTCGAACAATTGTAGATACTTGTACATATGTACATATATTACTGAGTATATTAATAACGGATCGTGCTTTTTTTTTGTTTTAATATTTGAATAATATATATTTATAGAATTAGATTCCAATGATTATTGTACACAGTTTTCTAATAATTTTGTATTTTTATTTATTCATGAAAACAGCACTTTTGTCTAGAAAATTTTATTTTTTTTCCGGATCGCTTTTTTTTCTTTTTAAATAAATAACACTTTTTAATTACCTCTTTTGGTATTTGATATGCAAAATCAAAAGCACGTTATTCTTCGACTATCGGCTTATATATGCCTATGGTCACTTAATTTCTCAATTATTTGGACTTGGAATCAAATGCGAAACAAGAGATTTTTTTTCAACAATTTTAACATCACGATTTTAATATTTTTGTAATGTACAGCTTTAAAAATAAATTTAAAGCTAATTGAGCGAATATTGAAACCTTACCCATACAACCCGAATCACTCATTTTCCACATACAGGGGTAGATTTTTAAACAAATTTGTATGTAGTTATTGTTTAATTTTTTTTAAAAATTATTTAAGTTCAGTCAGCTTGACCGGATAAAGAATAACAAAGTTGCATACGACGGGTTTCCACAATTTTTCGTGCTTGTGGATCGAATTTTCAAATATCCAGCCTTAGTAATCTTATGACTTACGCTTGTATTGATTGCCAATCACCATCACAAATGGTATACATATATAAGATATAACGGAAAACTCTTAAAAGAAGGGGAGAAATTTAAAAACGAGGATGAATAATATTTTATGCACATTTGCTTAAAAACAACAAATCGCCGT
Organism: Drosophila paramelanica; assembly: GCA_035043915.1. Lineage (NCBI taxonomy): Eukaryota > Metazoa > Arthropoda > Insecta > Diptera > Drosophilidae > Drosophila > Drosophila paramelanica. The sequence continues at coordinate 51,769 of JAWNMO010000550.1, read as the reverse complement.
CAGCCAAAAATACAAAAAGCACTACAAAAGATGAAAAATTAAAAATACATCCAAAGGCCAGAAAAATATCATATCATATAATAATTATGATATGTATTAACTAGTTTGATTTGCAAAGCATTTGATCAGCCTTTGAATTATTTTTATTTACCTACTTATACATATTTATGTACAAAACGTACGACAAGAACGTGTTAAGGCGATGCAGAAAAGGAATAAAGTGTATAAATAAATTATATGTGTTCATAAAAAATATATGTACTGTTGCATGGAACTTGTGTGAGTGGGTGCAAAGTACTTCACTTCGAGGTTTTGCAAATGAATGTAAATACAAATCGAAGTGCTTAAAATCTGCGTACGAATTATGCTAAAGTTAGTGTGAAATGCGTTTAAGCTGATGTTCACAATTGGCAAGAATGCGTAACTTTTAAATAACAGATCTAACATAATATACCAAAACGTATTAATAATACTTATTTATTGTATATTCCAACAAATTAATGTAGATAACTATTACTATAATATAAAAATAAATATATATATAATAATTAATATATTATAATTACTATATAAACTCTGAAATACACACACATAATTAATATTTGAATTTATATTTAACACAATAAAACTAGTTGCAATATAATTGTGTTCAAATACGGGGTGTAATATAAAAATTTGCGCCAACAAATATACGATATTTATAATGACTTTCATCGATAATGCACGACTTTCATTTGCTAATTTCGAAGTTGTTGGCGATAGTCCATACCTAAGAAGTATTCAACGTCACGTGGTATCGATACTGACAAACCTGTGGTATCGTGCTGCCACCGACTTATCGGTAACATTAATATGCTTATATTTACGAAACTACGCAATTTGGTTAAGCTACTCTACCGGAAATGGAATCCTCATAAGAAACCAAGGAAGATAGGCACAAACCTCAACATATTTCGATGTCCTTTATCTCTAAGGTGACTAAAACAAACAATTACCAAATTTTATTTGGCGCACAAATTATAACGAATTTGAATTTAATTTGATTTGAAAATTTGCCATTTGGTGCAGTGCTGCAATTTTAATATTATATCTCGATCTTGCTATACTTTAAATATAAGTGTAAAACCATTTATAATATAGATGTATGTGTATGGATGAGTATGTACATACTATAAACACTTTTTAAGTTAAGTAAATTTACTACTCTAGAAGAGACATAGGCAACAAATTAAGTAAAACCGAATGATTGAAATGAAAAATTTTATGTATGGCCGACTTGATTTACTTTTAAAGCTTGACTATTGTTTTGATTACCTATTTAAATTATTTTGATATGTTATATAAATACATCAAAACTCCTCTACACGAGGTAAAAATCTAGGACCGAAAGCACGTCCAATTGCTAAAGTTTCTGATATCGAATTTGTTTAATATATTAACTCCAAATTATACAAAATAGTTGTTTGTACCTCGTGCATATATCTGAAGATACTAAATTTCGGATATATATTATTTTAAGAAGCGAAATATTTCAAAATAACAATAACAATTAAGACTATGAACGAAAATGTTCTACTGTTGTGAACCCAGATATTGTTTATGATATTATTCTTTGAAATCGATGGAAATGGGGCATATAACAACATTTTAAGAAACGATTTTGTCGCTTTTGTTAATATATTTTCGAAATCTGCTACAAACTTCTTATGAATGCCGGTCTAAATTAATTTGTTGGCTGTTTGACTTTTTAATCATAATTGATCATGAACTAAAATAGACAGACATAAGTTTCCCCAATCTATTGATAAATTGATTTAATGATTGATTGATTCAGACATTGTTTTTAAGTTGCTACTAAAGTCGGCATTTTAAAATTGGCTTAAGTATCGAGACTTTCAGATTATGGTGTTACAATCAGATTGTCATATGATATGTCGTAAAAGATATTCCCCGTCGATTCAACGAATTCTGATAATGTTCTCCATATGTTTTAATGGACAATCTCAGTGTTCATCGCCATCCTAGTGCGATTTCAAGAAGGTAATTCTTTATAATTTTATTATCCAATGTATTGGAATAAGTTCTAGATTGCTTTTTTATCTGATGCTTATATAGAATAAAAATCCTCATTTGTCTTTAAATTTTCTTTTACATTGAACAAAGTGGAAAACTCTAGTGCATCACCGGCCGTATCCAATGCTTTAACAAAGTTTTTGATGTGTCCAAGCTTGATGTGCATTGGTGACAATATTCATCACATTGACTAAAGGTGTATTTTTAACGTTACAATTTAATTTCAATTTCATATTCGAATACCAATATGAATAACATGGCTATAACACCTCTGAAAAAAAATGGTTTTAAAAGAAATGTCTGGCTTATAACAATATGCCCAATATGTATTTACTAATGGACACAATTTGGCTTTTATCTAGTGTTATGTATCAAAATCGTTGTTCGTTTTATTATTTACATGTAACAGGCAGAAATAACCATTTCCAACTCTATAAAGTCAAAAAATGGGTCGAACTAGACGTGTCGGTCCTTTCGTTTGTATGAATGTAGCGATCTTGTTAACTACAAAAGCTAGAGACTAAAGCTATTTGACTTAACATTCTTTAATTCCATACAAAGAACAAATCCAATTTTTTTTTGGCATTGTGCCCCGTTTCATAAATATTCTTAAAAACGGAAGATTTTGAAAATTTTGGATATATCATATCATTTTTAAATGCTATGTTTTATATATTTTCTAGCCGATATCTTCTGATCGGTATAAACATAGCTAGATCTAATCGAAATATTGTAGAACGATAATCACGTATACATATTGTTGTTGCTTTTGGTCTGCAAAATTGTATCTTTTTTCGTTTTGCTAATATTATGCCAAAACTTTTAAATTTGAAAGCGTCCCATTCAGCGTTTATAAATACATACATGTTTGTACATATTTCCAAAGAAATTATATTTGAAGCACATATGTATGTCAGTATGTTTGTTTTCGCAATAAGTCTGCCCAAAAGGACCACAGAAATTTTTCTCTAAATCAAATCAACACAAAGAGAGAGAGAGAGAGAGAGAGAGACTATACCGAACCGTAACCGAATCAAGAGTTTCATTGTTTCAGCGTTACATGTCAATTCAGTTCCCATTCACTGCTGCACAGAGTTTGCGCGAGGCGAATTTCAGCTGGCAAGAGTAACAAGTTGTTGTGGTAGTAAACGGCTCCGCATTGTTCTTGTTTCTGAGTTTCTCTTTATGGGCTGTCTTTAAGAGAAGTTGAATGTGTACGTACTCACGCAAGGTGAGGAGTAAATGGTTTATGTGAGAGCATGTATGTGTATGTTTATCACGCTCTTCGCCGCAGTCGCCTTAAACTCGCTTTGGAACAGGCATAGCTTCGACAGGAAATCACATCCTTCTGTTAATTCGAGGAGTGAACAACAGTTGTCGCAGTGTTCGCAGCAAGCCTTTGTTTTTTAAAAAATTAATTCACGCGCATTAAATATCGTAACCGCTTGTGGTCAGTTTGTAAAATGGACATATCAGCTTACCAGCATATGAATATTCGAATGAGTACTCGTGGCAAGCGACCACTGCGTAATCTAACGCCTAATGACAAAGTGCGGGCAATCCAACGTATTCATAATGGCGAAACAAAAGCCAGTGTTTCAAGGGACATAGGAGTTCCCGAGTCTACGCTGCGTGGTTGGTGTAAAAATGAGCAAAAACTAAGATTTATGTGTCGCCAATTGGGATCAGATAACTTGGGCCTGCCAAGTTTCGATACACCTCCAGAAAAACGTGGAAAGTTTGAACTTCAACTGCTGCCTCCGAAATTCACAACAATGGCCAATTATGAGGATCTCGGCTTTGGAAGCTTGCCATTCCAGTCGTTGGATTACACATCACATAATGAATCATTATTAGAAAAGTTGGCTCTCGTCGAGTTCATAAAAAAAAATGGTCTACATCCCGAAGCCATGCAACAAATGACGGATGTTAACTCGGCCAGTGCAGACTCAGCCTCAGCTGTTTCAGGATATTCCACTAGCAATATGGTGCACCAGCTCAACTTATTGGCACTGTTCAACTCGAAGCTGTCCCCCAAAGTTAACTATAATACTGCTAGCAACTTAGCTGATCTCAGCCCTGACTGCACCACAGCTCTAGAAGATTCAAAAAAATTCAACTGTCCCTTGCTGAGTGTCAAAAACTGGGCAAAGGATCCAGCCAACCATGTGTCATCGGCTCAAACAGAACACATCAATGATAATAACAACAACGATGTTGACTGCGTTATTACATCGACACACGCTCCAGTTGCCACAAACCAATCTCCACAGCTGACTGGCGCTCCTCCTTCTACGCTGCCGCGAACGTTTGGAACCAACGCAAGTCAGGCAACGGGCAATTCTACACAACCGGCCGAGACCGATTGCCATGGTGGCGCCCTGCTGGATTGGTGTAAAATGTTTAGCGCTAGCCTAAACTTTTTGCATTTGCTGCAGCTGCTGCTTCCTTGCATCCCGCGGCTGAGACAGTGGAGGCGACGTGTAAAACAAAAGATGTGGATAGCTTAAATGATGCACTTCTGAAAAGGTTAAGTCCATCGGTGCATAGTGAGTCATCCAAAGAAAGTTTCTACGACAGCGAACCAGAAGATTTGTCGGTGCGGTCCTGTGCGTCCAAAGTGTCCAGTCCGGCAAACAGCAGATCGCAGAGTCCAGATAAAAGCAGTACTTCGATGCACGGCGATGCGGAGCAATAGTCAGATTTAGTAATACCGTTGTAGATAATTCTAAACTACTTTTACTTATTAGATCATCATCTTTTAATCTTAACGTATTTTAAAAGTAATATAGTAGTTGCAAGTTCAATCTTCAAATTGTATCCAAGCAATAATCATTATATAACAGTTAGTTATTTATTTCAATGACATCAATTTCCATCGCTGACGGTGTAAAAAAATAAACAAATGCAATAAATCTAAATATATAAGAAGTTCTACATGTTTTTAATAGCATAAATCTTTTGGCCAATTCTAAATTAATTTATTACGTTTGTTAATTTTTGTTATACAAAATAAATTACATATGTATGTTTAAGTAACATCCAAATAAATTATAAACTATATGCAAACACGCGTTTTGAGTTTTTGAGAATAAAACATAAGTTGTTTTGACATTTATAATTGGAAAATTGATTAATCTTATCACTTACAGATGTTCATGTTTATAAATTACACTTTTTCCACACAACAATAAATATATAAGAATATATTTAAATGTACATAATTTATCTTTTTGTGTATACATCACACATCTCGCTCAGAAAAATATAAATATACTTATGTGTATCTCTACTTATACTAGCCGTCGAAAATATTTAATTATTTTTATTGTACGCTGTAAAAATTAATGAATCGGGCTATAATAGACCTGTCAAAATTGGCTTATAGGCAGAGAAAACAAAAACAAATTGTTAAACAGTTCAAGGTGAGTAAGGACTTGCAAAAGTATCTAACAGTTAAATGACTGCAAGTCCGACCTTATAAGGGCTATGATCACTTCAACGTCGATAGACGATTCGATGGATCCACTTTCGTACAGACAGATATATAAACGCAGATCAAGTTTCTAATAAGTTTTCGCTGTTCCAATTCGAACCAATTACAAATATTCAAAATCGGCGACTGCTTTACTCCAACATAACACATTTGTCTCTAGCTATTAGTTTCTTCACGATATGCTAAGAAAACTAAACGTTGAAATCGATTTTTATCGATAATTATGAAATGGGGAATATATCGCAAAAATGTATAAAGTTGTTCTGCGAATAGAGATCGTTGCGTTCATGTAGACGGACGGACAGACTGACATGGTAAAAACAACTTACCGCGACGTGTTGGTCAAGAATATATATATTTACTTTATAGAGCCGGACATGCATACATCTGCCTGGTACATACAGTTCCCAAAAACCAATATACCCTTTAAAAAAATATACCCTTTTTAAAAATTCATAGTATTTCTACTCGGAACTTTAAAACTATTTTGTCTGATCAATTCAAAAAAATTAAATTTCCCTCTTGGCTTGGCTTTCTTAAAGAAAGCAAGATTTTTCGAAAGAATCGACGACCTTTTTTGTAAAAGCCTACTAAGGTAAGAATGCGTGTAAAACTTAGGATGCCAGTTATAACGCCGGAGGGCAAACTGCAAAAATTGGCATTGTAGAGATTTAATTTCATTCTGATGAACCTTGTATTGAGGAACTCATAAACATGATCCATGCTCAGCCTTTCATATTCTGCCCTATGAATGTCATCGTATCCCTTTGAACATTCGTACAAGATTCGCACGTCCACTCTTAACCTGATTTGATCTGAAAAAGATCGATAATGCGGCCGTTAAAATCAGCACATAAAACCCAGTTTGCTCGTACCTGTGAATAGACATACATTTCTTTTCAATTAAAACAAAATAATCACTGCACGAAATAAGACATGGCAAATAAAAGAAATTATTGGCACACTAGGGTTAATAATATGTGGCGCTGATTTGTACCAATGACAGAAATAAAAACAACGGAATCAAAGCAAAAGAAAATAGGCATTTGAATGAAGGGAGATTTGAGAGAGATAAGATAGCAGAGATCAGAGAGAGAGTTATTAAAAACATTGAGACTGTGCTAAAAGAAACAGGCAACAATGAAATTCAAACTTCAACCAATATAACTGCGTTGCACTTTGTTTAAAGGCCACAATACAAAATACAAAATGAATATTGAAACGATACGAAATTAGCTATTTCGAAGTGAAAGAAAGAACGTACTGAGTACAAAAATTGAATTATCAATAAATACAGGTAAGAAGATTACCAAAATATAAAATTAGTCTGCGCTTTTGTGTTAAACAGCTGATAGAAAATTTGTTTGCTTTAACGCCTATTAAAATCAATTTAAATGCCGTATCAAACAAGAAAAGAAGCATAAATTCGCTGCTAATCTCGGGAACTACTCATTTACAGATATTTTAAGCAAATATTTTACACAGGTTCCAGCTGCTGACACACTCAAGAAACATAACACAAATGCGTTTTTTTTGCAGCGACTTTACTCGCTCAGCACAAAGCAGTGGATATTGCTTTACGAAGTGAAAAGAAAGAAAGAAAGAAAACGGTAAAATTTCGAACTCTATCAATTTCAGATGTAGAGTCACCAAATTTTTTTGACATCTTTCTGATTACCTCTTCTATAGATCGAGTCGAAATTTCAGTCGTGTCCCTTTTGCCCCTACAAATTATAAAAATCTATAGTTTTTCTTAGTTAATTACTTAAATATCTTAATAAGGTTTTAAGGATTAAAAGTACCCTTCTCATGCAAGTGTTTTGTGCAAAAATGCAAAAATCCATAAACACTTATTTAAATATGTATAAACTTGGTCAGCATTACGAGCTGATTTAGTTATGCCCATTTGTATGTCCGTCTGAATTAATGCGCCAATGTCGGAAACTAAAAGAGGAAAATTAAAAATTTTTCAAAATTTCGAATATATACTCACATGACGCATGACTTACTATAGGCATCTCCGATCACATAACGTATATATCTTCTTGATCGGGACGATAAATAGACTTGATTTAGCCATGGTCGTCCGTCCGTCTGTATGAAGATCGCAATCTCGGGAACTACTAAACCTAGTTATCTAAACTTATGGACTTTAGATTTGTCAAGTAAATACGAAAAACAAGCTTATCTTTTTCGATATTTAAAAATCTATTTCAAGGCTTGGTTTTCCTACCATATTTCGGAGACTATAAGATCTTAAGCTACCAAATTTTTAGTAAAGTAAAGCAGGCAGCAGGTTTTGGAGACCGCGTCCTAATCCCACCCAAATACATACTAAGGATAAAAACCAAAAAATTCTACACACACTCTAAAAATTTCATAATGTTCATAAATTTAGTTTCGATGCAAATCAAGATTGTTATAACCCAGTTATTGTTTTTGTTTTTTTATCATAATTTAAAATTGCGTACTTGTTCCTTATACGCAAGATGGAAATCAAACCACAATGTGTTAAATAAAATTTATATTCAAATTGAAAATGGAGAAGATAGCTTTTTAAGCGATTTTCGGTTGAAATATCTGTACATACCTTCAGTAAAAGGTTGTTATATTTCTGATGCATTAAATAAAACTCTTCCTGCAGAAGCTTCAGCAGAAGAATAACATGCACTAACAACGTTGAATGGCAAGAGCAGCCGCCGCAGACGAATGATTGGTTCTCCTTTTGGTAAAATTAAATATCGCGTGTTGGTAATTTCCGCTTGGCTTCTCGGTGCTGCTGCCAACTGTTGAAGTTGAGGCGAATTATTACGATGATTACGCGACTGACAAAGTTTCCATGCATTCATGTCGTCCATCCGGCCTCTCAGCCGAGCTTTCTATGCATATGGCCACATTGCATGCGTTGTTCGTTGTGCTTGTGGACATATTCGTGGCATTCTGGATGAGGATAAAATTACTTAAAAGCGAACCTCTGGGCATATCCACAGTATTGGCATACAACCGCTGTCAATATTGTGACGCCTCGTAGCCCGCACGATTGTAACTGATCTTCAAAATGAAACATTATACATTGAACGCCAAGTTGTACATAAAAATATGTATGTGGGCATTTTAAAACTTGTATTTTCGTCTACCTTATTTTTAATACATACTAATTAACAGTTCTGGTGATTAAAATAACGTAAACGATTGACGATGTATGGAGATCCCTAACACATATTTGAAGGTATATAACAGAATATCAAACAAGTAAGAAGTCTCTAGTCTAGGAGATACCCTGAACAATATGTACACACACAAACTCACACATACATACATACAGAAACTGCACTTGGCGCCCACTGTTGAAACTTAATTCTTGAATAACTTATAAACTAAACGTTTGATCTACATGCAATTTTCAGGACTTCAAATCCATGTAAAATCCAAAGTGAAATTCTGAGATATATGAATTGTGTTTTATTATATTTGTAGAAAATGCTTTAGCTGAACATAACAAACGACTTTTTTAACGATATTGATTATATCGGAAATTATGAAATTCTTGTTCTGCTGTATTAAATAAAAGTTTAAATCGGTAGCCTTTGTAGTTTCTGACTTAGATGGACGGATTATACTTTATGGGACGTTTCCTCTCTTTACTAATTTTCTTTTTTATGATATATCCAATCTCAAAATATCTTAATATCTCAAAAATCTAATAGTTGCAAACGAACAGATTAGGTTGGTGGGTAAAGAAACCTTTAACAGATTGCAGATGCGATTTTCTGCCTGTTATATATATTCACAAAACTATATTTACCGTAAATTTCGAGTGACCACAAAACTGTCAGTAGTACCCACATGTTTTCATATAATTATGTATACCATGAAAGCGGTATTTGTCGTATATTCTTTTAACATATGATTGACAACAAAAGCAGCAGGTTAATATGAAATAATATTTAGAGTTTCGTATAAAACGTTTTTGGAGCGGACAATACTAGCACCTTCTACGATTACATAAACATGTACATGGATATGATTCGATTCGCGTTCGCGGAGACTTCAAACGGTGAAGCCTGTTTTGTAAAGCATTATTTCATATTCTCATCAAAAACGCAGGGACACATGCAACTAATCTGATTGTAATTGCTGCAGACTAGAGACAAAAACCAGTCAACACGCACAACTAAGAAAGCTTTGCCCGAACAGGCGAAGGTATGTTTTCAGCCAATTATAAAAACGCGATCAAGATTAAATCGTGAAAAAAATAGCTTTTAATTTATAATTGTGTACATAATCGATCACGATCCGCAGTCTACAGATCGAATTTGTGTCCTAACATTACTGAAAGTTCGCTATTATTCGACCTTAACACAATGAAACCAGGTTCTCAACCTGGTCAGATGTTCTTTCTGCTAGTGTTCTGAGCAAAAACATGTTGCAGGCCTTATTGAAATACTGTACGTTGTCTGTTGACATCTTATCTTTGCCTGCTTTTTGGAAAAATCGTTTCAAAAGCTTTTCAGAGTACTAAAACATATGCACACGCATCATTTATGTAGCTCTATTATTTATCATTAGGCGGGTAAGGTACCACTTCATTACTAATCAATTTCCGAAAGTTTAGGGTATCTTCTAGTCGGGCGATCCCGAATAGAGCTATTGCAGTTGCTCTTATATGCCTTTCGTGATTGCCAGCATATTTATGCACACTTTTAAAAATATGTTTTATACCTTTAAAAATCGCAGAACTATGCTTGGGGTAATCTAAATCCATAAGATAGGTACTGGCGAAATCGATTTATGTAAGTTCATAAGCCAATTACATTTTTCGATTTCAATTAGACTGGCATGTAATTATATACCTTGATTACTGTGCTTACTGAGCACAAGTATTACGCAGTAACGCCCAACTGCATTGTGCTTACTTGTTCGTGTATATTAGACGTAGATCAAATTTATTTCAAATTGTCTATAACCTTATATGTATGTAAACGGAAAGCTGCTTAAATTTGTGTAACGGACAGCTCATAGCTGTGTTTAGGGTATCTCCAGTCGGACGCTCCCGACTATAGCACTTTTTCCTGTTTATTTTGGGAGGCAGTATGCCCAATTGTCATAATATTAAAATTGGGAAAAAAGCCGATGTTAATAAACCGATATCTGGCACATAAGCTCCTATTGATTGGTTTACTAACTCGACGTTGGTGTTGATACAGATCAATATATATTATTTATTAAATAAAAGACTGTTATGTTTGACATAAATGCAGTATACCCTTTGAACGCTTTGGCCTAGGGTGTAAAAATGGCATAATGAAAAAAGTCCACAGACTTTGATGTTTGCAAGCACAAAGAAGTAATAGAGAAATAAACAGTAGCACGACAAAAAGAAATATTAAAACAAAACCGCAATTTAGCCGAAAGACAAAAATAATTTTTTTGAAAAGATGCTGGCTTGTGTTTCCATGTCAATAAACTAAAAAGAATGTATGTATTTCGCCAAACTTTTTTGTGCAAACATTGCTCAAAAGTCTTTGTCTGCATTTAAATTGTAAAACATTGTTTTTACAATTAATGGCCATAATCCTAGCCTATATTTTACTAAATACAAATAACTGTACGAAACCTTAAAATTATACAATAAGGAATTTTCGACTCGTTAATACTCTGTATCCTGCTCCAGAATACTTCACAATGATTTATCTGTATGCAAAAAACTTGTGGTGGCGACTAACTAACTACAAGTAACATGTACGAACTAACTGCTGATTAGTTAAAACATTTATTTTATTCATATAAGTTATATTTTTTGGTTTTATACACTGAACACATAAAAAATTGGTAAAATAGGGTATACACAGTACAGTAGAACTCAGTACGTAAATTGTTGATGTCAGTTGATCTTCAAATTCGACCCAACTAAAGAATTATACAAAAGTACCCTTGTTCATGTCGGGAGCACCCGAATCGGAGATACCCTGAACTCAACGGTGCCATAACACACATTGAAGCATGAATAAGCTGCTTGCGCTTCTGCTGCGTTTATACATACGGAAAGACGGACCAGGCTATATCGACTCAAGGTCGGATGGGTTCTGCGTATAAAAATAAAATAAATCAAAAAATTTGAGATTGTTGTAGATACTTATCGATTGTAAGAACGAGTCAAAATTCGAAAATTTAAAGTCTTGTTGGGATAGTTCCGAAAAAAAAGGGGAAAACGGAAAAAATAGTGCACCAAAAATCATAATTTTTTTTAATTTAAAAATATGTTGTTGCTATCCAATGATTAAAAATGAATAGGGTGTATAAATTGTAAAACTTTTTAAAATCGATTATGCATTTCTCGATTAATGATCACAAATGTAGGCTAACCTCTAAAAAAATAAAACTTTTATTGTGGGTTTTTTCCATATATTAGTGTAATTATTAGTTTAAGTATGTATGTATGAATGAATGTTTGCATGATTTTGTGTATGTATGTATAGTATACACAAACTTTTTTCCACTTTAAATGTATAGAAATGTCCTCTGTTGGACATAAGGGAAATGTCCATATACACTTTATTGGGTCAAATATGACTCTTTCTGCAATTTCAATGGTTACAGGATATAAAAACATATTCTCATACTAATGCTTAAGTCTAAACTATAATGCGAACGAAGAAGGACGTTCTTGAGATGTGTAAGTAACCCTTATATTTTTGGGGTGAACTTCCGCTTTTATGGTAAACAAACGGACAGAGGTCATCCTTTTATATAAGCCTAGAAACTGCCGCATATTTCATCTACGTTTGGGATAGCTTCAATTCCCCGTGGATGGACAGCGAATCCGTTAAAGGTCATGCGTTCCCGTAACAAAACGTGAGAAAGGGGCTTATTGTCTCCCGATTCTTTGCTGTTTTCAGTGGTCTTGGTTAAAAAATAACAAGGTAAATAAGCATACATATGACACATGAATGAATTAAAGTTACATACCGGTTTTTTTTTTATTACACTGTCACTGAAAGTCGAATTAAAAACATTAATCCAACTCGTCAAGCCTTCTAAAAGTGTAGATATGAATTTTTGAACTAATTGCCGTATTCACGCGTTAAATCTTAATAAATGTCTTCAAGTCGTCCTCGCCAAAGCCGAATTGATAAATTTGTCGTCTATTTCAGCGGGAACATGCAGTTTAATACTCTGTTTACAAAAGGAAAAAAGGACAACTTTTATCTCTTAGATGACGAACATTAAATACCCTTGCAGACATATAGCTGATATATGCTAAAATCTTATACATAGCAATCTGGACAAACACCCAATTTTTTATCGTGCTGTTGGAGGCTTAGTATAGTTGTGCTTATATGTTAGGATGGACACTAACAATTGCTAAAATTAGCTGAATTTAGTGTTTCAGTGATTCATTTCGACCTGTTTCAAGTTCTATCACGATATAGTTGACTGACAATTGGAGAAGGTATCAATAAATTTGAATCTTCTTGATCTGTGTATGCTTTAAGAGAATTCAGTTCCCTTAACTGTCGAGGTACGTTGAGAAAACTATCATCATCATATCATATCTTTTGTCATATTTTTAAAGGAATTCCAATGGGAGCCGTAGTTTAGACTTCAACCATATATTTATATATTGATCAGCATTAACATTCGAGAGTCACCTCTCGCTTAAAATAAATTATAATATATATCGATACTTGCATGTAAAAAACTCAAAATAAAAATTCCACTTTCTGGAAGGACATAACCCAGACTTAACAAGGGCACCAAATTTAATATGTAGGTTTAGTATAGAGGACAAATATTAATCCGTTTTATATTTTGAAAAATATACGCATTCCCTATATAATTCATTATAGAACATACATAGTCGAAAATAGGCCCACATTTAACTTTGTTTGGCGAGTTGGTATTAAAAACAAACCCTTTTACTTATACAAACTTGTGATGTCTATTTTAGCACTAACACACACGTACACACTTAGCTAGAAGACAGAGTTTAACGTGCCACCGGCTTGTTTAATAATTGCTCAGAGTGCGGTGCGATTTGTGTTTGCGCGTTACTGTGTCGCTGGAGCATCAACCGTGTCGTTAGGCCTGTCAGGTCACCCCAAGCCGGACAGGACCGGACCGGACCGGACCGGCCCGACCCGGACCGGACCGTAACAAACCGGATAGGAATGGACCGGCTCAGAACGGGCCGCACCATTTGCCAACAGCTAAAATTTGTGATAGATGCGGTTTGTGGATGCTGGACCAAAGCGCGAGGTGTTGTGTACACTCATACCATACTCCCGTAGTAACCCCAAAGTGTCCAGAAAAGGGATGAAACGGCTGAAAAATGCTTACGACTGGGTTTAGAAAATGTTATTACAAATATATTATGGGCATGCATATATAAGCATGTACATAGGTACACGTACATACATACACATTATGACATACATATTAACACTACCCAAACTTTCATTAAGTATAGATATACATATGTATATGTATGGTGTAAATATATATGTATGTGTATACATACATGTGACGTAGGTGTTGTTGTTTTATTTAAATGTAGATAAACATATATATACAAATATATATAGTATACATATACGTTTATATATGCACAGATGAAAGAATTTTAGCATGTACATATATATATACATATATATATATATATATAAATTTGGGCAGCACATAAAACTGTTTCTGTGGTAGTGGTCAACAGATTGGCAAAGGTTCGTTAAGTCCACGAATTCCCTGAAATAAGGTTATTGTGCAGAGCACAAAAAACCGTGTCGCTATTGTGAGGCCTCTTACCCTTGTTACAATATTATGTTTAGTTAAATTTAACTGTGCTGAAATAGGGTTAGTAGTGTAATCAAAACGTCACAGCGTAGTAGTAAAATTTGACATTAATTTTACAGCTCACACGTGGCAGCGATTGATGCTGAGGTGAATCCCGCTGGAGAACAGGTCACTATTGTGGATTCGGTCCAGTAATTATTGCAGACGGCGTTAAGTTAAGCACACATACAAAGACATGTCCTAAAATGTATGTATACAACTTTGAATTCTCAACTGGTAAGCCATTTTTGTCCTAAATAACTAAAGAGCTACGAAGCTCAAAATTTTACTGATATATATTTTTTAAACCAATTTCTTTTTACTTTGGGAGTTAGAGAAAAAAGAATACACAAAGAATTATTTGCAATTAGTCATCAAAGTAGTAGATTAAGTTTATTTCAGATTGCAGATTGAGTTTATTTCATATTATCGATAAACTGCCCGTTCTTTCATTACCGATATTTATCGATTTTTTAAACATATATTGTATAATATATATTTTATAATATTTCCGTTTTTTGTTATCTCCACCAAAGAATTGCGCTTTGGTTTGGTATTAAGTCCTGAACATTTTATAACGATCATTCCCTTGATTTAGCAGTAAATTAGGTGTTTCCTTTCATATTGGCGGTCAAGCGAAGCCAATGAGTAAAATACATGCGCCATGCGTTAGTGTGTATTTGTGCATGCATGTGTATAAATGAGAGGGGATTGAATATTTGTAAAGACAGACTGCAGTGTTCAGGATATCTTCTTGTCAGGCGCTCCCTTCTTACTTCTTTTTTTCAGTATTAAAAAAAAGTTTGTGCTTTTACAAGCCGTGGCGACGCGTCGGCTCTGCGCTCCTTGTGTTGTTATTGCTGTACTATGTCTGCATTCGTAACAGACTTTCAAAGCTTCCTAAGCGACGAAAAACTTTATTTGGCCTTGAAAAGTTTATATTGAAGCCAAAAGAATTTACCTAAACGAAGATGTCTGTGTTTTGAAGTACATAATATTATGAAGTGGATATCCGTATGTTTTCATAAATCAATACCACTTTAATTAACAAGTAAGACTGCTCAGTCGGGAACACCCGACTAGAAGATATCATGAACACAGCTGCAGGCTGTTGTTACGCACACTTAAATGTATACACACATTAGTGTGTGCTTGTTATTGCACTGCTTGTGAGTGCACTGCTTGCGCTTGCTCCTTAATAGTCAATTCTCTAAGCTTTACATTAACTATTTAATATGGGTCAAATGGGTATGGTGGTTTAGTGCAATGGTATGTAACAGACAGTAAGCATTTTGGACTCCATAATTATATATTTTCTTGATCAGGATGACGAGTTTAGTTGATTTAGCCGTTTCTGGCTGTCCATTCATCTATCGATCGATTATAGCGATCTTGGCATAAAAAGTTTTACTTTTATCCGTTTCATTAATATCGATAAACATTGATTTGAAGCTTTAAATTTCTTAGCATATCTCGCTACGACCATCAAATTAATTGCAGAGCAGACGCAGAATATATTTCAATTGCTATAGTCTCGTGCTTTGACTTGCAGATAGTACATTTAAATGATCTTATTAAGTTGAAAAAAATGTATCAGATCCTACTTTTAGCTTTAATGGGAGCGCTTCCTAATAGATCATTGTTGCTTGTTTTATTTAAATATAAAAATAAATTATTGCTAGTATTTCTAAAAAACATTATTTGAATGTTTAAAAAATAGCTGCTTAATAAGCAGCAGATGTCGTTGGCACAATCCCTGTATCAGTTGCTCTGTTGCTGGCAGCTGTTATTGAATAGGTGCTGCCAATTCCAATTTCTTTCGTAAAAGGTGTTACAATTGAATCGCTGCAGTAAAAAATTCACTTTTCAAGAGCTTCTGCGAAGCAAAAAAATGCACACCACGAAAAAAACTCGTATTGCTGGCCATGAATAACGGCATTTTTGCGTTAGCACGCATCAAAATTGCACCATATGGAAATTTGGTTGGCAACTGCCGTGATATTGTTGACGCCAACGGAGAAAAAATTGCAGCCGTATGCGAAGGTCAATCAAGTGACTCTTTTTCTGCCAACTGCCGTTAGCCAATGCGCCAAAGCTGCGGTAAAAACAAAAACTGCGGTCATCACACAGCTTACTAAGCGCTTGGAGCCACGGAAAAAAATCGTCGGACGACGCGCAGGGCGCCCTATTTAAGGGGATTAGGCAGTCAGTTGAAAACCGCTTGTTTGCCCAGTGGCATGCAGCTTGATGCACTCGACTGTTTTTTCGGTTGCAGCAACAGCACACTCCGCTTCTGGCTCGCTCTTCCCGTGCAAAGCGAACGCCATGTGGTGTCCAGCACCGTATTGAATGTAGATGTAGACTTTTCGCCGTCATGTGATACTGTCGCCGATTAGGCTTGTATAGACGTGCAAAGTGCTTGTGATGTGTGTTTTGAATGTTTGTTGGTTTTTGACACCGCACAGCCGTTCCGGCAGCATTTTTTTTCTGCCCCAAATATTTCAGTGCACTGCACCTTCCCTTTTCTTGCTTTCGGCACGTTGCGATTTCCCACAGCTTAACAGTTTAATTGGAAAACATTGTTTTTTGGGGGCTTGGTTCAGCAACAATTATTCCCACTTCTGTGCTTATCAACACTAGGTCACATTTTATTAAAAAATTGAAAGTATATATATGTATAGAAAAAACGTAAAACAAATAGTTGGGTGGACACGACTCGGAGATACCGTGAACCCCTTTTATTGTTAACATACGGAGCAGCGATGTAACGAAAATAATAAGCAAAACAAGTAAGAGTTCACTAGTAGGAAGGGCATGACTATGAGATACCCTAAATATTGCAGCGAACTGTCGATACATATATTTCTACTCCTTTCACACACAAAGTAATATTGAAACACACACATAAAAACACACGACGGAAACTAAACTCTTGAATAACTTCTGAACAAAAAAAATATGTATGAACGTTGAAGTCGGGCGTTACCTACTGCGTTATACTCGTTGGTTTTAGAAATTTTAAACCGATATTTAGAGGAGGTAACCATTTAATCAACCTTCAAAACTTTTTATAGATAATACCTTGCGCGACTTATGAAAGTGGATGGGGTGCATTCTAGTGGGTTTGCCCGGGATTTAAAGGTCGTAAACTTTGGCGGAGGTTAATCTATATCAGATAAACGATAACACTTAAAGTAGCAAGTCGATAAAATCTTCAATTTTAAAGTTGGAGTTCCTAAACATAGTAGTTCCCCATAAGACTGCTACATTGGGCCATGCCCACAAGAAGGCACCTCCACCGCCCTAAAAAATTGGAAATGTTTACATTTGCGAAAATTTTTTTGCCACAGTTTTTGAGCTAGAGTCACCATATTATGCGTATGTATTGCAGGAATGCTCGTCCAAATATCACAGATAATTTTCGGTTTTAAGACCAGTGTAACCAGTACCAGTAACCAGTAACCTAATTTATAAATTTGGGGTCTAAAACTGTGGAATTTATAAGTTTTCGCGATTTGTAGGGTTGGGGTGGCTGGGGGCGTTCTACTGGTCGCAATTTTCGGGGGAATCTTTTTTAGCATAGCAAATTTTATCACTCTAGTTTTAAAATATGCCAGTATGGAGTATGGAGTAATGGAGCTGTCAGGTATATTGATTTTTGAGGTTACGGGGGTACAAATATTCCATCCGACATCCTAAATATGAGTATGATTTACACGAATTTTGTATCTATATCTATCGATATCTATATGAAGAAACGATAAATATTGATAGTCAGAAAACGGGACGTATTATCGATAATTTTAAATAATAAATAGTATTCTTAAGTTTAAGTCTCTAGTTCTTGTAGCCTCCGGATTGAAACAGAACACACAGAAGGACATACATAACTAAATCGACTTGATTAGTGATGCTGATCAATAATATAGATACTTTTTGGGGTTGAAGATGCTTCTTTCTGTCTGTTAGATACATTTGCAAAGACCCATTCTACGCTTAAACCCATTTTCAATGGCTTCAGGGTATAAAAATGATACCTTCTCAATGGTTAGTCATATCTTGGGGCCTACATGGATCTATGTATATATGGTCTTAGATAAGGCAATGCAGCGATATGGAAATAACCACCTTTAGCAAATGAATATATGTATGTACATGCAAACATGTTACGTATAACTGGTCAGTGGTTACATACTCAACGATGTTTTGTATATGTAGATTCATTTTGGTCCGTTGTAGACGCATAATTGCTTACGCTTCGGTGTCGAAAAAGACTCGAAGCAGTACCGTACCACAAAGGAGAAAACCCGAAACGAGCTAAGGCAAGATGCCGGACACAGCTGTACAGCGACGGGCTTGCAATGTCCGCGCCTATATTTGCGTATGTATATGAACTTTGCCTATTCGGTATGTATTACAAATACATACACACATAATATGGATATATAGAAAAACATGAGAATGAGTGTGTGTGAGTGTGTGGTATGGTATGGTAGTGAGATTTTCTAGGTCCTGTCAAAACTAAAGCGTGCCGTTGCCATAGACAGACATACACAACTTTTGCTCCATACAATATCAGCAATTTCCTTCGTTAGTCATTCGTTTCCTTCGTCGGCGTTGTTGTTATGGCTCCCACCATCCTTATGCGAACAAGGTCCCGTTCCGTTGGTCTCTCTACTTTGATGTAGATGCGGAGACCCCCGAGTTCAATGCCTAGATTGGACCGAACGGACAAGCAAGCGCCGTTTGGACATCTGGACGATTAGACGCCTTGACTAGTACAAGAGGACACATCGCTAGCAGACGTCGACCCACGTATATTAAACTGTATGCTAGTGTATATGAAAGCACATACGGTCAGGCTCATGCACACTTAGTCATAGCTAGCCATGGCCGACGTTCTAGGTAGTCACACACATGGACACATAATGTAAATGTCCGCAATTTCTTTTTGGGCATCTCTTAGCTGACGCTGCTGCCGTCAACGCTCTTGCCATTTAGCTTGAATGCGGAATCCCTTTGCCTCGTTCGCCTTACCACGGCAAGTACTTGTACGACGATGGATCCACACATGGCAGAGCAACTTGCGGCGCAGTGCAGATTGCTTCTGCCGTCGTCGCTTCGCCATCGCCACGTTTCCATCATATCACCCAACCACCTGACGCTAGAGGCGAGTCGATCGATAATTTCCATAGCTGACCACTGCTGTATATGCGAATTTTGAAGCGGACATCTGCACAAACACAACCAAATGTACGGAATCACCCTCCAACTAGCACACACACACACACACACACACACAGGCACACATACATATACACACACACTCTGGCATAACCATGCACAGACGTGAACCCACTAAGCATTTACTCTTAGAAGCACCGGCGACACACACGAAGCCGTTGCCGTTGCCGTAGCTATAGCTGAGGCTAAAGCTGAATCAAGCTTCGATAGCAGCAGCATCCACATCCATATAACGGTACGGGTGTGCTGGCGATGGTAACAGCACTGGTCAGTCCCACAATAAGTAAGGGTCTGTCATGAAGATAAAACGAAGACCAAGGAACGAACTGTTTCTGCAAAATGTTGTTTGCATACTACTTGCGACATGTGAAAAGGATAAGAGGGAGTTTGTGTGTGTATGTATGTGTACGTGTGTGTGTGTTTGTGTGTGTATATGTAGTGAGCGGGTCTATGTGTAAGTGTGCGAACGCGCTTGTGTGAGTGCTACATAGCGGACGTTGCCGCAAATAGTACGTGAGTGGGAGTTCGGCGCGATTGGGGACCACTGGACTCGCTGTGGGCAGTTGCCACGGTCTAATGTGGAATGGGTTTGGGTTCTGGTCAAGCAACGCGCCTGCTGCCTGGGACTGAGACGGGACAGACGACTTGATGGCCAGGATTTGGTGTGAGCGTGGTGGCTTGTCCGGGCAACGGCAACATCTCTCGAGTTGATGCTGCGTCGTGGGAGCGCCTGGTATATGGAGGTAAAGATGTGCGCTAGGCGATTGTAAAATTTCACATTTTAGAGAATTAGACGTTTTCTCGAAAACAAACACACACAGATACATACATACAAAATGTGGAGGCAACACCCACACATGCATGTTTACTTATATATGAAGATATGTACTATGTACACTCATAGAATATGTAAGAGTAGTGTCCGAATATGTGTATTTGTACATAAACTTATACGTGTGGTATGTTTATACGCAAGCAAGATAAAATGTGGTACATAGCCAAATCCTACAGTTGCGTTCTTATGCCCAAACGAAAGTCAAAGCAAATACTGCTTACGCAAAATTTTGAATTTTTGCGAATTTTGTACAATTTAACAATGTATTGTATTAAATCTGGAAAATATAAACCTATAACTATATTTTCGTTTTTAGAGAATATAACTTGGAATTTTTATTATACTGTTCAAAAGTATCTTTGCAATGTCAATTGTGTAGCACAAATGCAAATATGTAGCAGATTTGCGATTTAATAACCAACACGTATAGTGTACGTGTTTATACAAACTTTGTATTTTCAAATGATTGATCCTATGATATAGTGGTCCGAAGTTTATGGAATTGCGCTCATATATCAAAGTGCGCTATTTACGCACAATTCCTCATCCCCAACTTCTTCTTAGGCGACTTTATTGATCCAGCGATTAAAGCGGAAAATGGTCAAAGGAGACTGTGCCATTTATACATGTTATAAGCAACAATGATAAGACCGTCTATTTACTATTTGTAGAAAAAATATATTTCATCTCCAACTCCATAAAGTATATTCTTGATCAAGACGACGAAATAAGTTGATTAAGATATGTCTGTCGGTCCTTTCATCCGTCCGTCTGCATGAACGCAGCAATCTAAAATATTACAAAAGCTAGAAAGCTGAGTCTGGACTCATTCAGTTTGTTATATACCATACTCAAATAAAGTTTACAATTGTTTTTATCGATAAAATCAGATGTCAAAATTTGGTTATGCTCGTGAAAGGCAGACGCATATTTTTATACCCAGATTATTGCTACCTTTCCCCAATTGCCTCCAATATCAAGACTTGCAAATTGGTTTGTACTTACATTTCAATGTCTTTAATAAGTCCCAAAAATTACAGGACGATCATACATTTAGTTTAGAATAAAGTTAAGAATTTAGTTGTTATGGTGGGGGAAAAGTGCAGCTACCGAGTAAAGTGTGTACGGTGTGCATTTGTGTGTGTGTGTGTTTTTGTGTATGACTGCAAAGGAGTTGAAATACTTGTTAAAACAGATCGCAGGGCTTAGAGTATTTTATAGTCGGACGGTCCCGTCTAGAGCGTTCTCACTTGTTAAACTCGATTCTCTAAATTTACGAAATTAAACATTTTTTTATCATCACCCGGTGTGTCCACCGTGTTGCCGTTAAAAGTTTGAACTCGTTAACACCTCTAATGAGTCAAACGTGCAAATACATAAACACAGGGTACATAAAATAATTAGTTTATATTACAAACTCGTTCACAAAGGGAAACTAGTAAATTGAGTTTGTGTAATGTCCATCATGCTGTTAGTCTGTCCGATAGTTTGAACTATCTGCCTCTTTTCGGCAATATTGAAGATACATAGATACTTAAACATTGTATTCCATAAAGTATATATATTCTTAATTAGGACGTCAAGCAGAATTGATGTCTGTCTGTATGATGATGTATGTCGACATCGGAAACTTTACGAACTAAAAAACTTCAAGTTCAACTCGAATTCAAAATCCCCGATAGCAATCTATTTTGAGAGCTTAAGATACCAGATTGCATATTTATATATACTAAATTTATATTATATATCTATTAAGCTTTTGTGTTTCTTTACCGATGCTGATCAAATTTTCAAACGGTTCTTTGATGTAAAAAAAACTATGGAGTTGAATCAATGTTATTTCATATTATCGATATAAATCGATTTTTTACACGATTTTTTCAACATACATATCTCCAAAACTATAAGAGGTTTAGTTACATAAATGGTCTAGTAAACCAAATGCAGTTTTTCAATATTTCCGATTTTAGATACCTTCCTAGTCGCTACTCGCCGTATATATGAAAAAACGCAATTCAAGTAATAAAGTTGTATGCTTTGGTGTGTACATGGCCTTGAATGCTATTTTTAAGCACGGAAAATCTTATAATTATCCTATTTTAGTTTCAAAAGTTAGGTCCAAAAATGGGGGCCAAGCGCAGCTCCTGACCAAACTTTACCATTTGCTGAGTGCGTTTGTGGGCGTGAGTGATTTTGAATATGTATGCAAGAATGCAAGGACTGGGCTCAGGTTATCTTCTAGTCGTGCCCGACTAAAATATTCTGCTTGTTTTTTTTATTTTTCCTCTTCAATACTCATCAAGTAAATGTAATGTAAATGTGATTTTGTGCCATACATAAATTAATTT
The DNA here is from genome assembly GCA_035043915.1 of Drosophila paramelanica. Taxonomy (NCBI): domain Eukaryota; kingdom Metazoa; phylum Arthropoda; class Insecta; order Diptera; family Drosophilidae; genus Drosophila; species Drosophila paramelanica. The sequence continues at coordinate 28,944 of JAWNMO010000550.1, read as the reverse complement.
TGATAGGTTCAAGTCGCTTTTTTTATAATTTTAAATATTTAATATATTAATTGAGTATCCTTCGATACAAAATTTAATATCAGTAATTTTTAAACACAGATTTTTATGTCATATAAAGTTTTATTAAGATCAGCAATGATATAACAGTTGGATATAAAGCTATATAGATAAATATATAAGATATAGTTAGATATAGATAAAAAAGTTTTAATGATTATGTGCAAATGAATAAAACAGGGCGATGATAATATAATAATATAATAATATAATATAATAATATAATAGTCAAGTTAATTAATTTTCTTAAAACGTTTCGAGGTAAAATCTCTAAAATATGTTAATACCATTTTTTTTAACTTTATTTAGCTATATTTTTCACAACATCTATAAAAAATTAAAAAAATCATTTTAAAAACACGATTTACTCGAGGCGAGTGGGTAAAAATGAGATATGTACGATTTTTTCAAACCACAATTTACCCTGAACCCAAAATGGCTAAAAAGAGTAGAATTTTATATAATTTGTATGAAAACAACTTTTGGCATGACAATCTCTTAAGAACGAGCTGAAAAATTTCCGCCACGCCCACACCCGAAACCACACAAACTACAATAAACGAAAAATGTTTCGCGAAAATCTATATCTATCTATATCTATGATAATTTGTATGTTTTGCCGTCTGAACGAAAATTTTTCTGCGCTTTCGGCGGAAGCCACTTAAAAGAGGGCAAACTGCGAAATCTTCTAACTGATTTTTGGAGTTGAAATCACTAAATCTCTGATGTACGTATATGAGTACATATATTGTACAGATATTGTAGTTTGGGTTTACACGTAAACCCATTCAAGTTCAAGGTTGTTTGTTATGTGCACAGTTTGTCTTCTGGTCCAAACAAGCCGGGGTATCACAGTCTCATGCAATATATGTATGTATGTACGCAACGTATGTAGTTCCGTGTGTATTTATGTTCTAATCGTGCACATGTCTATATATATATATATATGCACAAAACTGCAGCTGCAATCAGACGCAGCTCATTAAAATTAAATAGGCAATCGCTTGACGATGCCCTAATTTGTTGAAATCCGTATGTATTTGTTTGTCTGACTTTATTTATGAGCACACATTAATACATAAGTAGAAACACAGCTACTTATGTATATACATAATTATACACATAATTATTATTATAATGAAATACACATAATAAGGTGTTGTCAAACGGCACATTATGTATGCGTATATTTACTTGTTGATGCACAAATATGTTTGTATGTGTATATGTGTACATGAGTGCGTGTGACACAGCGACGGTGCGAGTGACCCTTATGAGGTGGTTGATTCCACATCGTCTTTGGTAAATAAAGGTCAATGTCACAGCTATTTAAATCATATTATGTATAGTTTAGGGAACATAACTCTAAGAGGAGAGAACGTAACCCCATATCAGTTATGGGGTAGATAGGTGTTTGAGCATAGTTCTTCCCTTCCTTTGGATAAATTATGATATGCAAAAAGTAAGAGTTTTCGATTATTTGAACAAACTTGATCTGCGTGCCTATCAGCTGTTAATCCTAATCAAAAATATACATACTTTATTGAGTCATAGATGCTGCCTTTTGTTCCTGTTACATACATTTGCACAGGGTATAAAAATATGGTACATATATAATCACAATTAAAAACATTACACAAGCTAAGTTACAGCTTGAAATGTCCCACAATGTTCACGGCCAATTTTAGTATCTCAATTTAAGTGCTGCATGTACACGATATAAAATGCTCGGAATAGCGCTATAAAAGTTGCGCTGGACGCAAAAGACCAAATCGTAAATCGTATATTCTGACATCGACTTGTTGGCAACCAACTTGTTACCCTCGTGTGCAGCTTTAGTTTACTGTACGTTTGCCTAAGCTCATAAAATTGAAATAAAATTGTTACTCTCACTTTTAGCAGTTGAAATGTCTCACGATCCATGTCATAATCTCAGTACATAAACACCTAAGAATTATTTGAAGTACAGTTAAAAAGAAAGTCGCGTGCCGATGCGCTTTTGAGTGTATGTGAGTGTGTTTTGGAATGAACTCGTTGCTTTTTGCTGTTGGTGTCGATTTATTGGCGAAATATCACTTGTTGCTAATTTAATGTTTGTAATTGGCACATAGAACAAATCATTCTTGACCCTGGAAGGACATACGTTTATACCTGATATGAATAAATACGAGGAGTATATTGGTTTTGTGTAAAGTACGTATTGCTGGCAATGTATGTCCATCAACTTCTTCAAGAACGTTTTTATGATATTCAGAAGATTATAAGAGCTAAACCATATTTAATCAGGTTCACAGCTTTTAGAGTCTAATTATATTTAGGTAAGGAAGGAAGTACAAATGTACGTTACAAGGTAAAGGATATATTCTAGTCTGATATTTCCACGGCGATTCCCCCTGTTATGCTCGTTTACGGAGTCAAACGTGTATATTGTGTTTATGCAATGTTCGTCTGCCTGTATGAATAATATTTTTTTTGCTGCTATTAAGGCTGGAAATTCGGAATTGTTTGGTGTGTAGATTGCTGGTGACCTCCCCCAAAGATTGTGATCTTGACAATTTTTTCAAAACCTCCTCTAAAGATCAATTCAAGAAATACCCGATCAACAAATTACAAAAAAGTAACGCATTTTTCCAAAATTACAATATTATATAGGACCTTGAATGAGTATAACGCAGTCGGTAACGCTCGACTACAATGTTATTTGTTTTTTGTTTTATTATAAACAACACTTTATTACAGCTTACCATGCTATAATAGAACACAATTTATAGACATACGTACATGCATAGGAAAAGGAATTACCACAAGAGAGAAGGAACAAGAAAAAAAGATAATGTAAAGAGAACATTTCTTGCAACTTTTCACTTTTGCTGTTTTTATATTTTTTTATATTCTTTTAACAAAAGTTCAAAGTCCAATTGAACGAAATCGAAAGTATTTTCACTTTGTGCAGATACAACATACATATTAGGGATATAAAGGAGAGTTTATGTACACACAAATGTATATAAATACATATAGATTTAAACATACTTAAGAGTGCATGTGTAGCAATAAAAATGTTGGACTTAAATTATTGCTTCGAATTGAGCCAAAGCGGGCAGCGTATGACCGCAAAGGCAAGGCTAAACGGGGGCATGGCGACCTTCCCATAACCTACTGTCTGTGTGGGTTTTTATCCTGTTATAAGAATAATGTGATTCCTGTCCTTGAATCATAAAACCAATTTTTCTAGTTCTTTTCTGTCTATGTGTGTGTAAGTACTTTTTTTTTATTTTATTTTTTCTTTTTTTTGTTTGCGCTTTTTCGAGCAGACTTTGTCTACATAAAAGTATATATTGCATGTCGTGTGCTGTGTGCTCCTTAGTCGTTGGTCTACTCAAAGCCAGACTGGTGTCGAGGTCGAGGTCGGTTGGAGTTGGGGCTCAGACTGGTCACTGGCATGAAGCTGAACTGAACTGATATAGCCGAGTGTTTTTTTATTTTAAGTAACTCAATGCAAAGAAAATGGCCCTGCATTCGTACTTTAATGTCCATGTGTGAATGTATATGTGTGTGTTGCGTATATAAATACATATTTATAAACTATATATTTATATATGGTACATTTGTATATACATTAGCCATATTAACTTATATTGTGATTGGGGGTAAATGAACATGATAAACATTGTTGTTGTCCTAATATTGAATTCACAAGTATCGAATGTTGCAGCTCAGTTTGTTGTCTGTTATATATTGAAAAAGTGAACATGTTTGTCTGTTGCTTTCCGCATTTTCTTTTTTAACATTTGCGGATAATTTAATATACATTCCACATTAATGGATGTACGTTTACGTGCATTTCCGACCAATATGTATTTATAAACTTTTTGTTTTACGTAGTGTGTGTGCGTGTGTGTGCGTAGGTATGTGTGTGTGTGTGTGTTCAGTGCTTGCTTAACTATCCATACACAGAGGCTTATGTTCATGCTTATTAAATTTTTATGTATTATCATCACACTTGTGCGCATTTAATGTTATGTAGAATGTGTATGTATGTAATAAGAATGTATGTATGTGCTCTATCGGCTACTGTGTTTACATGTAAATGTGGGTTTGTGTGTGTGTATATATTTGTATGAAAGGATATAAAGGCACATTCAGAGTTTTTATTTCATTTCTTTTGTGAGCTAAACACGAACAGCATTGGGCTAGGTCAGTGTCAGACTACTTACTAAAACTGTTTACGCTTTATTTTCTTGGGGAAAAACTTTGCCAACAATCAATACAGAAATTAAAGGAAACGAATACATTTGTGTGGTGAGTATTAGATATTCATATACATATAATACTATTTATTAAGTTCAATGGCTGACATACATACGGTGCTGGAATAAAAATTGGCACACTAAATTTATCAAACAAAATTAGTTCTTTTTGCTTTAATTTCGTTACTTAATGGAAATATCCAGGGTATAGTTGCGACGAAAAGTTAAATTTATATAATCCTGAACGCTTAAGTCTGGTCTGGTTATGGTAGTAGTAGATATAAAAAATTTATTCAGAACATCGAACACTTTTGAGCGATAGGATTCGTACCATTTCGTTTTTTAGTTTTTGGAAACATTTCATTGAATATTGAATACTTCTATATTTACGCATGGTTTTGAAATCACTGCGTAAATCACAAAGTAGCGTGCAAAAGCGGATAGAAATCTCTACGCAAAGTTTACTAGTGAATAATTTATTACTATTAGATATGTACATTAGACCTTCAAAGGTGTACGTGAAAAATTAACTAGTGTTGCCAGCCATAATATAATCAATATTCCCGATGTGAAAGTGTGAAGTTTGTGCAATATTCGCCTTGCTGCCCGTCCGTATGATCGACATATTTTTTTGCCGCTAGAGGCTTGAAATTTTAAATATATATTCGTGTATATATGCGTCAGAATAAATGTTCAGCATTTCGGGCTGGGCCCGTAGGCAATTCAATAATAAGTAAAATAGCACATCAATTAAATAAATTTCGACAATTTTAAAGCTAGAGTCAATAAATTTGGGGTTATCTAAAAAGATTGCGACCTGGATATGCCAGCCACGTATATGTATATGTATATTCTTCATCGGGACAACGAGCAGAATTGATTTAACGATTTCCGTCTGCCCGTCAGTATGAGCGCAGCAATCTCGTAAGCTAAAATCGGTAAAGATCTAAACTTTTCGACTTTAGATTCTCCTAATCAATGCTTCACTTTATTAATATCGATAAAAATCGATTTCTCCGATGCCAAAATTATATATAAATTCAGCAGCGGTCAGCATCAGCAGCGGAGCCCAGCTAGTATATGAATAATTACACATACGCATACCTGCAAACTGTGATCTTCATGCATGTAATTAAATACTTTAGATGTGGGGTGAACATTGGAGACACAACAATAAAAACGACAGCATCAGAGCAGCCAGTACCGTTAGGGTCGTACGTTCTCCAATATTAAGAAACATGCTGATTTTCAGTGAAACCTGATATTTTGTCGCTTCTTAAACGGTCGCCAAAGGGTAATTAGACTACGCTTGATTTGATGTTAGCGCTCCTGTTTATATATCGGGCCATGCCTGAAGCTTTATTCTATCCCTCTTTGTATCGGATGCAATAAAAAAAGATGGGCAGCAGCAACTAAATAAAAGGTCAAGACAAATAACCAGCATTTTTATTTTAATACCAACACTTAATATAAACTTGATGGAGCCACAAAATCACGCTCCATTTGCTCAAGCGTCAGCTAAATCTACAAGTACACAGGACTGGCGCACAAAGCGCAAAGCAAAGCGGCAACACAGTCAGCAGCGCACTCCTTTCTAGCAGACTCATGCACTTGTTGATTTTTATTAAATGTTGTAATAAAATAACAGTTAAGTTGTAACTTTGAGTGAAGCACAGAATAAAACAAGTAAAAGGAGTCTAGTGGAGGGTGCCCGAATGGTAGATACCCTTTTCACAGCAACAAGTTTAAATTTAAATTTAAATTTGCCATATGGTCAATAATTGCCTGGCAGGAATTTACATTTTAGATTTGCTACATCTAGTTATCTTTACAACTTTACACTAATACACCGAAATATACTAAAAATACTATAATTTATCGGTTTCAGGTATACAGCATGTATTGAAGCTTATATATATCAATATCTTATATATTTATGTATTAAGAATATATATATTTTCTTTATCATCATATCCATCAATATACAAAATATAATTTGATCGTTCGAAAATGAAAATGCGCAAATCCATCATACCGATTTTTAACGCGTACTGGGTATATTGTGTGGCAGAAGCTATGTTGAATCAGAGTAGAAAGAAGTAGAAAAAGTGTAAGACCATAAAGAAGTTTGCCGCGGGAATGATACCCGACCACATGTACGAGTACTAATACCTATATGTGTGTACGTAGTAAACGTTCATGAATGAAATCAAGAATGGATGAATAAATATTTTATTCCTTGCCTTTAAGCATTGATTTTGTTCAGTTCTTCAGCTTAGTCAGTGGAAAGAGTTTTGTTTTTTTTTTGTTTTTGTAACGCTGTCACCGCTGAACTTGCCCCTCCTTTAGACTCAGTTCAGCGCTTGGATGAGGCACACAAAGAAAAAGTAAACACGCCGTATATGCACCAGAATACCGAAAACATAAAAGAATAAGAACAAAATAAAAATAAAGCTCCCTCTGTACTCGCACTCGTAATCTGAAAGTGGAGCAACGCGCATAAATTATTATGCCCATCCGTATGTTTGTATTTTTATGGACCACTTGTTGGTCGGTGGAGGAGACTAGGTTAAGCCGAATAAGATGGCTAGACGTCTAGATAGTTTTGTGTGTGCTGCTTTAGATAAAAAGAGAATGAACAATTATCTTTGGGGTGTCGCAGATTAAATACCCTTGCAGATGTATTGAGTATGTATGTGATATCTAAACCAAAAAGTTGTATATTCAAAGTTGTATATTCATATTGGAGTTATATGATATAACGGTTGATTAAATTGCCAATCTATTAGGTCAGGATATCTAAAACAACCAAAAATTGTTACGCTTCTATTGTGTTTCTATGATTTTTTCAATAGCTACGGTGCGATATTACTGGTTTGATTTCGCCAACTGTTATGCACTACGAACAAATGCTAATTTCAACAATATAATCAAAACAGATAAGCAATGAGACATGTAATCAGAGAGGGGAACAGTCAGAAATGGCAATATCAAATCGATTGACAAAGTAACAATACCCTTTCCAAGTGCACAATAAAGTTTTCGCTGCTCAGAACCGGGGAAAGCAGCAAATCCTGACGAGAGTAAATCGATAGCAAGCTAATGCTCCATCAGCTATTTGCGTACATTACAATTAAGTGTGCCGTGCATTTCTAAACTATGAAAATCGAATTGATGGCTCCGCCTGCCGCTCTTCCGCTCTGCAAGCATTGGAAAAACCGTAATTTCATTCAAGGTTCGATTCTAAAATCGAATTCTGAACCCTGTTAATCTAATATTCCGAAGTGATTACCCATTTGTATGATGCGAAGGATTTAACTGAGAATTCGCAGTGAAATACGGACCGAAGACTTAAATGAAAAACCCCTGTATAAAGATGTAGAATGCTTGAAATGAATATGATGTTACCATACCAGCTCCGTGTTACCACAGGGCCTCCAGCATAAAACACGTTGGTCAGTTAAATGCTTCGATAAGCAGGCTGAACATGCTTTCCCTGCTTTCACACAGCTTCTTATATGTACATTGTCCTCCGGCAGCTCAAAAACGAACGAGACTGAGATGGAATCAGACGTTTGCTGTTGGTGCTTTTGCCGCAGAACTCTGATTTGGCATAGGATGTGATTTGTGTCCTAAACTTGAGAATGTTTCCAGCTCAAGCTGTCGGTATCAGTCGCCTTTAACTTGGATGGTAAAAAATTTAAACAAAACACATAGATACACATATTTTCGTTTACACACAAAAGAACAATCTTTCATATACTCACATACACGAGCGTATATGTATGTGTGCGTATGTATGTATGCATGCGCTGTGTATTTGCTTGTTTTTGCGCTAGACTCAACTTGACCAGCGCTCTTACCGTTTCCAGGGCCGTCTTTGACTTTGTCTGCCATAACTAAAATTGGAGGCTATACCAAAAGCACTAGATGTCGCATAAGCAATTTCTGGCCTCCAAAGCGCACACCCCGCTGCGACCCCACACACCGGTCGTTCAAAACGGCTTGCCAACCCATTCGCCTATTTGAATGGTCGAATGGGGCCAGCAGCCTTTTGATGTGCCTTCTGTATGTGTGAGGAAGTTGGGTGGAGTGCTTAAGTACGGAACGGCTGAAAAGGCGAGCTGGGCTGAATATTTCCGCCGAATGCTTCGCAAATGCAGAGTTGCTGTAGCTTCTGTGCCTTTTGGTCATCGTCATCTCGCCCTCGTCATCTCTTCGCCGTTAGATTCGTCGGCCTGAGAACTGGATAGGGGTGATTCATGTGTGCTGGCAGTAGCATTTTGTTGTCGCTTACGTTGATGCCAACTTATTCTCGAACTCGAGAGTTGAACGACAACATAGGCAGCCGCCATGCCAGAGTCACATTGCTTTTGCCTTGGCAACCAAGCCAGCGACTTAGCGTTTGTCGTCAACATCCCATACACAATGTTGTCGTTGTCGCATGCACTGCTCGGACAAGCTCGTTCCTTCGTCAGAGACCCTATTCCAAAATCTATCCCTAACCGTGTCTCATCCTCATCAACATCATCGCGTGGCCACTGCGCCCATGTCCGCCTTGGGTGACGCCGCCCCCGAAATCCGTTCAGGGAACAGCAGCAGTTCGTTGCCATACAAGAGCTGGCGCTCCATTTCCACTCCGGCTGCGTGTCCATCATGCTGCTGCCTTTGCTGCCACCGCATCCATCGCCCAACCACCTGACACCAAAAGCAAGTCGATCGATAATTTCCATAGTTGACCACTGCTGTATATGCGAATTTAGAGATGCGAACATTTACACAAACACGAATATCGCAGCATACGTACATATGTACATATATATCTATATGTACATTATATGTAAACGTGCACTTACGTATACAAATGTATGTTTGTATGTGCGAGTGTGTGTGTGTGTGTGTGTAAGCTCGGACATCGCATAGGACACAAGAAGAAGCAAAAGGACCAGCATGCAGCAAGAAGGCACAGATATAGGCGAGCGTACGAAGGAAGCCCAACGAAGGCGACCAGCAAGAACCTCCGGTAGCTGTGGAAAATGTTGTTTGCATACGGCTTGCGATTGCTTGCTACATCGGCGTCTGACTCTGGACGGAGGTGGAGTGGGGGGAACGGTAGTGGGGGGGGGGGGGGGGTGGTTAAAATAAGAGAGTAGAGAAGTAAGGGTGAAGACCTGCCAGTGGTCCAGTGCGGCATGTAATGGATATAAAGATGGAGGCTATGTGGAGGCTGCGTACTAACCGGCTAGGTCACGTTTCGTTGCGTCGCCATCGCCATTGCTGGTCGTCGTTGCTTTTGCCATCACCGTGGCTGAAGTTGAAGTTGAAAGGTTGTGGCAGAGGCTGGGGGCCAGAGCTAAAGCAGCAGCAGCAGCAGCAGTAGCAGCATCACCGGCTGAGGTACTATGGCAAGTCGAAGAGATGGAAGTAGCGAAAATTCGAATTTTCAAGTTGAAACGGCCAGCTTGGTCCGTCGTAAGCGTATGCGTGAGAGAGTGGGAGGGTAAATTAATACACAAGCATATATGCAACTGAAGGAAAAGGGCATGAGAAATGAAAGACGAAGAGGGTTTGCAACAACAAAAATATACGACTGTATATAAGTATAATAGTTGGCTATTTCACGAATGCCGCCAACGTAGCAGTTGACCAAGAACGGAAGAGAGTGAGCAGGCTTCAAAGTCCACTAACCCATTCCCACTTTAAGGTAGTACGGGGTTTGCGTAAATGTGGGGTAGTTGGCATTTACATGGAAACTGTTGTATCCCATACTTTACGGAGGAGTGTTAAAATCCATTTGACATAACATTTTAAAGTCTAGAAACTGAATTGTTTAATTACATAGAAAATATTGTTAGCTTCTATGTTAAGAAACAATCCTAATATCACAACTATTCATTATCTTCTATAATGTGAACTATTAATGCAGAGTATTTTGCAGCTTGCGAAAATTAAAGTTGTAAAACATCTAAAATTATTGCAATTTGGTTTTTGGTTGGAATCTAACAAAAATTAGATGTGACCAGATCTTCCAATGAGCGTACATATGTAAAACATGTTTTTTGAAAAAATATGAATTTCTTAAAGTTTTTTGGTTTTAATGTGGAGTCAATATATAGGACAAATCATGATCAAAATGCCATCAAACGTGAAAATCGGTTCACTTTTGACAAAGTTATGGGGGTTTGATATATGGGAGCTATGGAATCTGACAACTTTACATGTCAAAATTTTTGTCGATTTTGGGATGATTTTTGACCAAAAATTTGACTATCTCAAAATCACTTTTAATGTTGTTTTTTATGCTAATTGTGACAAATAAAATCGATTAAAACTATAAATTCGCAATTCCAAATTTTGAAAAATATTTTTTTCCAAAATTCACAAGGGGGAGTACATGCTTTTTTGACCAAAAAATTCAAAAAAATGTTATTTTCGAAAATGAATATATTTTAAATGTGGAGTCAATATATAGGACAAATCATGATCAAAATGCCATCAAACGTGAAAATCGGTTCACTTTTGACAAAGTTATGGGGGTTTGATATATGGGAGCTATGGAATCTGACAACTTTACATGCCAAAATTTTTGTCGATTTTGGGATGATTTTTGACCAAAAATTTGACTATCTCAAAATCACTTTTAATGTTGTTTTTTATGCTAATTGTGACAAATAAAATCGATTAAAACTATAAATTCGCAATTCCAAATTTTGAAAAAATATTTTTTTCCAAAATTCACAAGGGTCCCCCCTTGCTTTTTTGACCAAAAAATTCAAAAAAATGTTATTTTCGAAAATGAATATATTTTAAATGTGGAGTCAATATATAGGACAAATCATGATCAAAATGCCATCAAACGTGAAAATCGGTTCACTTTTGACAAAGTTATGGGGGTTTGATTTATGGGAGCTATGGAATCTGACAACTTTACATGCCAAAATTTTTGTCGATTTTGGGATGATTTTTGACCAAAAATTTGACTATCTCAAAATCACTTTCAATGTTGTTTTTTATGCTAATTGTGACAAATAAAATCGATTAAAACTATAAATTCGCAATTCCAAATTTTGAAAAAATATTTTTTTCCAAAATTCACAAGGGTCCCCCCTTGCTTTTTTGACCAAAAAATTCAAAAAAATGTTATTTTCGAAAATGAATATATTTTAAATGTGGAGTCAATATATAGGACAAATCATGATCAAAATGCCATCAAACGTGAAAATCGGTTCACTTTTGACAAAGTTATGGGGGTTTGATTTATGGGAGCTATGGAATCTGACAACTTTACATGCCAAAATTTTTGTCGATTTTGGGATGATTTTTGACCAAAAATTTGACTATCTCAAAATCACTTTCAATGTTGTTTTTTATGCTAATTGTGACAAATAAAATCGATTAAAACTATAAATTCGCAATTCCAAATTTTTAAAAAAAATTTTTTTCCAAAATTCACAAGGGTCCCCCCTTGCTTTTTTGACCAAAAAATTCAAAAAAATGTTATTTTCGAAAATGAATATATTTTAAATGTGGAATCAATATATAGGACAAATCATGATCAAAATGCCATCAAACGTGAAAATCGGTTCACTTTTGACAAAGTTATGGGGGTTTGATATATGGGAGCTATGGAATCTGACAACTTTACATGCCAAAATTTTTGTCGATTTTGGGATGATTTTTGACCAAAAATTTGACTATCTCAAAATCACTTTCAATGTTGTTTTTTATGCTAATTGTGACAAATAAAATCGATTAAAACTATAAATTCGCAATTCCAAATTTTGAAAAAATATTTTTTTCCAAAATTCACAAGGGGGAGTACATGCTTTTTTGACCAATAAATTCAAAAAATGTTATTTTCGAAAATGAATATATTTTGAATGTGGAGTCAATATATAGGACAAATCATGATCAAAATGCCATCAAACGTGAAAATCGGTTCACTTTTGACAAAGTTATGGGGGTTTGATATATGGGAGCTATGGAATCTGACAACTTTACATGTCAAAATTTTTGTCGATTTTGGGATGATTTTTGACCAAAAATTTGACTATCTCAAAATCACTTTCAATGTTGTTTTTTATGCTAATTGTGACAAATAAAATCGATTAAAACTATAAATTCGCAATTCCAAATTTTTAAAAAAATTTTTTTCCAAAATTCACAAGGGTCCCCCCTTGCTTTTTTGACCAAAAAATTCAAAAAAATGTTATTTTTGAAAATGAATATATTTTAAATGTGGAATCAATATATAGGACAAATCATGATCAAAATGCCATCAAACGTGAAAATCGGTTCACTTTTGACAAAGTTATGGGGGTTTGATTTATGGGAGCTATGGAATCTGACAACTTTACATGCCAACATTGTTGTCGATTTTGGGGTGATTTTTGACCAAAAATTTGACTATCTCAAAATCACTTTCAATGTTGTTTTTTATGCTAATTGTGACAAATAAAATCGATTAAAACTATAAATTCGCAATTCCAAATTTTGAAAAAATATTTTTTTCCAAAATTCACAAGGGTCCCCCCTTGCTTTTTTGACCAAAAAATTCAAAAAAATGTTATTTTCGAAAATGAATATATTTTAAATGTGGAACCAATATATAGGACAAATCATGATCAAAATGCCATCAATCGTGAAAATCGGTTCACTTTTGACAAAGTTATGGGGGTTTGATTTATGGGAGCTATGGAATCTGACAACTTTACATGCCAAAATTTTTGTCGATTTTGGGATGATTTTTGACAAAAAATTTGACTATCTCAAAATCACTTTCAATGTTGTTTTTTATGCTAATTGTGACAAATAAAATCGATTAAAACTATAAATTCGCAATTCCAAATTTTTAAAAAAATTTTTTTTTTAAAATTCACAAGGGGGAGTACATGCTTTTTTGACCAAAAAATTCAAAAAATTTTATTTTCGAAAATGAATATATTTTGAATGTGGAGTAAATATATAAGACAAATCAATATCAAAATGCCATCAGCTATGGAATGTTTTATTTAAGAACGTGAACGAATATAACGCAGTCGCCCGACTGCAATGTTCTTAATTTTTTTGCTTACTATAGCTTTAATATACAAATAAATACATGTGTTAGCTTTTCTTATATAAAAAGTTGCCATTACATGTTTTATTTTGTATATTTTTAGATTGGTAAAGAGTCTGTCAACGCAAGGGGCGAGCAACAACATTGAATTGCCAACGAAAAATATTAGTAAGTATGCATTTATTTAAGCAATACCTAAAAACAATTGGTAAATATATAAAATTCGTAGATTTCAGGTGTTCGTGTGGAATTTAAGTCATTGGTAAGTGTATCAAAAAATTTTAGGTTTAGTATAAGAACAAAAAAAAAGAACAATTTAAGTATTGCAGTAAGCTTGTTTGAAATGAAAATAATATAATAAAAATATGGTGTAAGAGCAATACGTATACAAAATAAATATAAGAACATTAAAAGGATGTAAAGAGAAATTTAATAAATATACTTTTTTAAAAATACTCAAATTCTCTTTTATTGCTGTTAGGAGAATCTTTCTGGCCAATTTTTGTGTAGTCGGTTGGCAAACTTTCTTAAAATCCGAACTAAAACAGCAGGCGAACATAATCATCAGAACGTGGACAGAAAAGTTTAAAAATGTGAAAATTTTCATTGCATACTTCTAAGGTAATACTTTTGGGCCGACCATGTGCAAGATTCTTGATTCAAAATCGAGCTGAAACACCAGACGAACAGAATCTTCCGAAGGTGGACAGAAAAATTTAAAAATGTGCAAAATTCAATTGCATACTTCTAAGGTAACATTTTTGGGCCACCGATGTGCAAGATTTCTAGTGAATATTCAGACTCAGAATATTCAGACTCAACCCTTAATGCTAAATTCGACGCAACAGCAGCAGCCGTGTCTGGAGGAGAGGTGTGAAAGGGATGGGGCAGCTGAAAAAAAAGCATACATATTTTTTGAGCGTATTCTTGCGCATTTTTGAAGGATGCAGCTCTTTAGGTTCACCAGGACTATACCTCTGGTATAATTACCAGAGATATGGAGGTCATCTAGGAACCAATTTGGTTTGAAAATTTGTTGTGCGAGGATCTGCGGACTCGGCCATATCCTTGTAGATTTTTGAGGAATCTAAGAATTGGATACTTGTAAAATTTCAGTCGCGTAGTGCGTAAGGAAACTGGCCAAAATCACAAAATCCTTGATATCTAGGAAACTTGGTCAATACGAGTTGCTTGGCGCAGACCAAGGGTCTGCACGGATATGGCCGAGTAATGTCCAGTTTTTTATTTACAAAAATGTCATTTTATTTTAATTCCTGAAAGGATTTTCATCCTTTCTAGCATTGTAATATTATCCCTTATCATTTTTGTCAAGTTTGGACAATATTTGGACTCAGAATTTTTTAATGTCATTTGATAGTCCTTATCATTGCGAATCTAAAGACGTGTTATATTCGAAGATATAACCTTTTTTGCCCGATATATGCAAGTTTTAGTTCTTGCATAAGCTTTAAATGCCTGTATCTTGGCCAATTGTAATCCGATTTGAGAAAGACATATATCGTTCTACTCTTAAAAGTCTATAAAATCAATATCCACTCAAAATTTTGAATTTCAAAATTTTCGAGATTTTGACAAAAATCGTGATGTTACCCCTTGTCATTTTTGTCGACTTTGGACAAAATTTGGAATCAGTAACTCTAGCTTTTAAAAAGTGAAAGATGTGGAGCGGGAGTGGGCGTTGCCGGAAAAATTTTCCCTAATCTTTCCAGAAGGGTCGTCGTTTTGAATATTATGAATTTTTACAGCGGGAACGCTGATCGTCGCGATTTTTATGGTGGAAATCTTTGGGGGAGATCATATTCTATATGTGTACCAAATTTGGTGAATCTAATTTGTAAATTTTGTAAAATATTTACCCTTTGCTAGTCTCCCAGTGGCCTTGGCACAGAAATCTTAACACTTTGTCGTAAGAAGTATACATATATCCAAAACTTAAAAGTCTTGATCTTTATTAGGGCCGAAGAAAGTTGCGTTTATTCGCGCAGCATAACGGACATATAGCAAACCCAAAATCCTAGTTTGACTTGTTAAACGAGTATAAAAAGCTCTGTATCTACCCACCTGCGTGAAATGTCGGAAAGAGTTCCACGAAAACTTTTAGTTGTTGGACAATAAAACTCACACAGCGACAAATAACGCATACACGCGCACGCATTCACCGAAGCCAGATACGCATTTTGTATATGAATATCAAAAAGTATACTTGCACACAAATAAAGGAATTTGAGGAAAACTGAGTTACTCCGCATGGAAACGCATTTGCATAAGTGCATTTATGTATAGGATACATGCAAACATATATACAAATATATATATTATATAAATAAGAACATTGAGAAGTATGTATATTTATCGAGATGCACTTAGATACATTTGCGACATAAACAGATCCGTAGGAGTACATATGCATACATGAAAACCTACGCAAGTATTTTACACACATATGACATGAAGGTATTAAAAACGCCTTTCCCTAACATGTCCCGACTGGCTTGCATTTGTCTGCAGCTACAAATTTCGTAAAGATTATTTTTGTTTCAGCCTTTGCCCTCAAGTAATTTTACTTAGAGTGGCCAGGAGAATGAAGCATTGCACATTGGAGACGGGATTGTAAGAAATCAACCTAAGCAACGCATAAATGCGTATGAATATAGTACATTCGTAAGTCTGTGTGTACATAAGAAAGTATGCAGATGTATGTACACACATATAACCAAATACATACATATAGTGTGCAAATGAAAATGCGCAGGTTTGCACATACATAATACGGGTATAATAACCGTGCACATATGTATATAACACATGTTTGATGGTATGGTATTGGACCTTTAGTTTTCCCAACGTTGTCGTACACAAATTAAAATTTATATACTTACGCACTTGTCATACTAATGCAAATGCTAAGCTGTGAGTGTAAGTGCAATGGGATATGCGTGGTATTTTATTCACTGCAATCTAGGAACAAAAGCTTCACAAATATTCAGAACATATGTTGATTACCATCACCGTTGGAGATGGTGATTGGCAATCAACGTAGATTCGTCTAAAAAAAGAGTGTAAAGGCTAGATTTTAGAAAATTTGATCCCCAATTCCAATGATGAAAAACTTAGCATGCTCAGATAAAATTAATTTTATAATAGTAAACGCCCGTTCTCCATGGAAAATAGAGACTTAAAACCTTGGATATATATTCGTAGTTATTCTCTTCAGACAATGCAATAACATGTCAATATACCTCAAATCGTAAACCGATAAAAGGTGAATATTTCCCACCATTTCAGGGCTAAATTTAAGGGCTTTTATTTAAATGCAATTTTTTAGTGAGGTTTTTCAATTTTAATGAGAGAACTTTATTGTTTTTTTATTCTTATTATCCTAAAATTACTGGTAACTGAGTTGGCGGATTTATGACATGAGCTCTGTCCAAGATTTGCCAAGACTGCCAGCAGCCGCCTTGTGCTTTGGGTCGTTGTCCTTGTAAAATCAGCACTGTTTTTCTACATGAAACATTGAAAATTTGTAAAAAGGATAAGCTGGTTTTGTCAAAATGTGTGTAATAAGCTGAAGTAAATGCTCGCATCCCATAAAATATATATATTCTTGATCAGGACGACATCAAACGCAGAACAATTTTATAATTTTTGAAAGTCATTAATATCGATAAAAATCGATTTCAAGACATGGTTTTCTTACCATATCTCGGAGACTCTACGAGCAAATGTCACAATTTTATTATGTTAGTGTAATGCAGACGGAGATTTTGATACCTCCGAATTTCGGATACATCAATCGACCCCAATATCGATAAAACCAAAAAACCGCTATTCAAATACTGCATACTTGCAAATTGATTTGAACATATATTTCAATGCTCTTCTTAATTTTAAAAATTTCTTAGATTTAGTTAAAAGGAAAATCAAGAATTTATTTTCTATAGTAGGGCCAAGCACGTCTACCGAGTGTGTAAATTAAGAAGACTTTTAGCGGGTCTGTCCTACTGGGAGATACCGGTACATGCCGCAGGCACTTTTGATATTCATCGGGGTTTTCAAAATTCCTAATAATTTGTATATGCCTTACCATACACACATAGTATAAAAGCGAACAAAATTTAAAAAAGAATTAAAAGACTAGTAATCAACCAAAACAGAGAAAACAAAAATAAACTTAGAACCCTTCTCAAACGAAAGTTTAAACCACCGACTGCTACTTCAACTGCACAAATCTTCCTAGCTGCGCCATACCAGCTTTTCATTTCTTTGTAACAAAAATGAAACTTGACCATCACAAAGTAAAATTCTAAGAAAAATGCTATTATATTTATTTTTATATGCTTTCTGTATCTACTAAACGGACATCAATGTTGTAGGTGGATGTGGTTTGTAGGTTACGAAGGGAGTAAGGCATATCAACTTTTTTCTTTCAATTACCTGGTATACACATGCATACATACATACACTTGTGAACCAAATCCAATTTGGAGTGCACAGACACAGACACAGACACACAATCAGCTTTACACGGCCGATTAAGAACACTTTCTCTGTCACCGTCACTGACCAAATAACGCATACCGAGCCAAGGCAACATATTTACCCATAAATAGCTCATTATCATTAAATTAGGAAAACAAGTTGTTTAAAGCAATGCTTCTGGCAATTCCATTGGCATTTGCTTGGCGTACACACAAACTGTTACGCAGCCACATTAGGCCACTTAACTATGTGTGAGTGCAGACATAAATAAGTATATACATACATTTGTTTATGTACTATCAATTATAATGAGATGAAAGTCAATGTCAATGCTGAACACACAAAGGGTATATAAGCACATAAATACCCAAATGCATAGGTGCGACTGCGGAATTAACAATAACAATAATGGGAAACAATCTAGTTTACATATATGTAATAACATTTCAATTTCAATTTCAACAATATATTCAATTGTATGAGTTTGTATGTTTATATACATATGTAGCCACAACCAAAGTGGTGAAAGTTAACTAAACTCTATAATGTCAGTCAATTAAATTAAGATAGCGATATATACATTTTTGTATAGAATAATGTAAGTAAACACACTCTCCTCATTCTAATCATACAAATGAAAACAAAACTGAAATATACTTCTTTATTGTAGTTTGACTCTTTAGTCAACCTTCGTACTCCTTTGTGTAATTAAAATGCTATATACATTTGCACAAAAAATTATTTTTAATTCAATGAACTTAAAAACTCTTAACTCTCTCGTAAATCATTTTTAAAACATCATACAATTCATAAAGCAAAACTTAAAAAAAACATTTTCAGTTTATTAACTATTAAACTGAATATAGTATTTAGAGTTTGTGTCTTGTCGACAGACAAAACGTTCCATTTCACGAAAATCCCTTCTCAAACACCTAAGATAATGCTGCCTCTACTTAAATAATAGGGAAATTATATATATTTAGCTATTTAACTGTTACAGGAAGAAACTGCTGTAACTTGGAAGAAGAAACAAGTGAATATTCCCATTCACGTAATGCGCGACAAATTGAAAATTAATTTGATCGCGTAAAAATTAAACGAGAATTACATACATAAGAATGGCCACAATATTGGTCATAAAACATTGAAATCAGTTTATTCGGACGCCAGCTTCAAGAGCAACCGCATCATGGCTCATAAAAATTTATTGACGCCAGGACAAGCCCACGCTAAGGCTCTGTACTGAGATATAAATAAAACGAGTCGTAAAAGGAACTTTAAGCTGCAGTAAACACATCATCAACATATCAACTGTGCACAGATAAGCAGTTACCAGCACAAGTTGGCAAGACAGAGGCAATTAGGGCAATAAACAGCGATTTCGAACGCGAAAGAGGCGTTAAGAAGCAAGTCAGCATTAAGCAGTAGCAGTTAATGTCGATAGGGGAGTCTGTCAAACATTTTGTTTGACCAGGTACAACGTATCTATATAAGTAGTCCTGTAGCTTTATTATACATTTTCTACACTTAACTGCTACAGATTCAACAGAGTTCCTCCTAGTTACATAGGAGCAAAATCTGATAAGTCCAGTCGGGAGCAACCTATTCGGAAATACCCTACCCGAGCTGGACAATTTTTATCGATTTTGGGATAAGTCTTTATATAAATTAAAACAAACTTGATCTGCGCGTGTCACAGACATTCATAAAGTGAAATTCTCTAGCCCTTATAGTTTCCAAGATCAGCGAATGCAATGAAAGACCGCTGGATAGAGAGTCAGGAGCTCCCAACTAGGTCCTTCGAAATCGGTCCATTTTTAGGAGTGTGTTGTAAGCTTGTACATATTGAAAATATATACATATATATATATCAATACATAATTTGAAATTATGTACATATATATGTGTATGTGAGAGCAAATGGAACAAATGAAAACTTAACAAAAAACAAGTGAGATTGCTCTAGTCGGGACCGCCGACTAGAAGATACCCTGAACCCAGAAATGAACACATACACACAAACTCTCGGCAGTTGATGAGTATTGAGCCTGTTAAAAATAAAAAATAAAATTTACTAATAATTACCAACAAAAAAATAAATACTCCACAAGCGGGAGTTGAACTCGGTACCTCCGTGATAAGATGCACAACTCTTACCAACTGCACCACAATACCGCATTTTTCGCGAATGATATAACATTACTTAAAGTCGCAAAAAGTCAAGGAAAACGAAAATTTTGCACTTGTCATTAAAACGATACAAATTAATAATAATTATATTTATGAATAACGAAAAAAAAAAGAATTCAACATTACTCTACCATACCAGCGCTGAATTCAGACAGTCCTCCGCGTTATGAGGCACAACTCCTCACCCACTGGACCACGCTCTTACTTCACTTCGTTGTGCTAAAACTCAATTTAACCGTTGCAAAAAAAAATTCCTAGAAAAACGCAAGACAAATTTTGCATATGCATATGTATGCGTGCACATGTACACAGAAATTGCCAAGCAGCTGCGCTTTGCGCCCACTACTGAAAATAGATTCTTGATTTGCTCGTAAACTAAATGTACGATCGTTATGAAATTTTCAGGACTTATTCAGATCATCGAAATGTATCTACAAACCAATTTGCACGTGTGTAGTATTTGATTTACTTTGTTTTTTTGGTTTTATCAATATTGTGGGTGATTGGGGGAGGTATCCAAAATCTGAAACATTCAAATTCTTCGTATGTTATACGCGAGCATAAAAAAATAAATTTGGTGGCTCTAGCTTTTATAGTTTGGAAGTTATGCTTAAAAACCGAGTCAAAAAAGCGATAAATATCGATAATAAGAAAACGGAAGGAGTTATCGATGTTTTGAAATAAACTTGATCTGCGTATGGAATATACGAACCGAATGAGACCAAGATCAGCTTTCTAGCTTTTGTAGTCTCTGAAATCGACGCGTTCATACAGACGGACGGACAGACGGACAGACGGACAGACGGACAGACAGACGGACATGGCTAAATCGACTCGGCTAGTGATGCTGATCAAGAATATATATACTTTATGGGGTCGGAGATGCTTCCTTCTGCCTGTTACTATACATTTGCACAAAACCATTATACCCTTTTTTACCCATTTTCAATGGGTTCAGGGTATAAAAATATATATATATATATATAAATAAATGTTTTCATCATTATATTACAAATGTACATGTATGGGCTCACGTTTGATTATGTTTGTATGTCAACGTCGCGCAAATAACCCAAGTGAATTTTCGCCATTTTTCAGTGTCCGCCCGTTTGCCCAAACGAAGTGAAACCCCGATACATGCAGAGAAGTACACTACACACTGTGCAGACCCGGGATAACCCTCAACTAGCCGTCCAGCGGCTCAGCTACCAAACGACACCGCCGATGCTTCTGACACTCTCGGTGCCCGGTGCGGCCCGTTCGAATACAAAATAAATATCCAATATATGCCCATGTGGGTGTGTATCCTGTTTCTGGCATATATTATAAGTGAAATAGAAAAATAAATGCGCCGTGATAAAAGTTGTCCCCAGCTCCAACCCCGCGTGCCCACAGCAGAGCACAGCATCTGTAAGCCCTCGTCTGTCCACCGCTAAACTGCGCGCCGTGACGCGAGGACAACACGTCAGCAGCGACGGCAGCAGCAAACAATAACAAGAACAGAAACGGCAGAAGCAGCGCGGACCACGGCGGCGACGACGACGACGACGACGGCGACGACGACGGCACTAGTGACAAAGTCCGTGTCCACAAAGGGCCGCCTTCGACCCGCTCATTCCACAAAACGGACGCGTCACGAAGCACGTTTGAAATATTGGAAGAAGGACATTTAGGACTAAAATGAAAGGATCGTACAATAACCCTCCGCCTTGCTTGGCCGCCCCACTCCCACTCCCAAACACTATACACAAAAACACGCACACATGCACATCCACACCCAAAGTCGGCAAAACTCTACCCTCCTTACCACCTCACATATCCCATTTGCTTCAACAAACACATGCACAGCATATATACACACACATATCGCACAATTTCATATGTATGTATATACACTTGTGTGTGAATGTGTGTATTTCGCGTAAATATTGGGAGTCCTTGACTACGCGACGCGCACGATGCTGATAAAATACAAATTCTTGGGCCGCGATGCTGTCCGCTAGAAGTGTATTTGCACAACTGTACTTACGGCAAGCTGGACACTGCCAGGACCGTGGCTGCAAAAACGACAAAGGCCTCACCGTGGCCCACGGCTCACCAAAGGAAGCACGAATATCTGCCACTCTGGGGACCGCGCGGGGCGAATACACTGAAAGAATTGTTTACTAAGAATTTATATAAAATCTTTGATACAAAATGTTGAGTGAAATGATCAGAACGCAGTATTCATATATCAAATATTGAACAGAGTCCAGAAACAATCAGTCAATAAAAGATATGTTGATTAAGCTATTTCTGTTATAATGGAAAATAATAATATAAATAGCGGAGTATGTCGTTGAAAAGTATAGATTCTGGAGATAACAACATTATAAACTAATTTAAGAAAATTTTAAGCATTTTTAAAGATTTTAAACATTTTTAATTAAATATTTTTATATATATCTGTTCTATCTAATACGTATGTTTATAATTTTTTCAATTTAGATTATTATGGAGATAACAACTGAAAACATTTGCAGTGTATATAATATCCTTGTCCAGTTAGCGAACAAAAATCTGCGACGAAATTACGCCACATGTGTTCATGCCACGGGCAAATTTTCAGCGATGCCAACGGACGGTTGGCGGACAAGGGACAGCACTTTCATCTTAGGACGATTCTTTCAAGGGACAAACGCAATTTAGACGCCGCTGATGGGGGATGGACGGACACTGGCACCATATATGTAAGTAAGTTCGCTTGAAAGTGTGCGTGGGACGCAGACGACTGTGTTTGTGTGAGGGCGGTAGTCGATGGGTGGTTTGGGTTTAGCGCCAAAACGGACACGAGTCCGGCTCGGGGGTCGCTCACACATGTGCTTATGTGACGTGCTTGAGTGTATATGTGCCTGTGTGCGTGTGTGTGTATATGATGTTGTTGTTACTGCCTCCGGCTATGTTTGTATGCCTTATTGTATGCCTTGAACCCACACACGGACGCGGCAGCCACTTTGTCCAATTTTCAGACGGTCACTTTTTGAAACGAATTTCCCCCACACTCGAATATGCCTCTGCGACGCTGCCCGCGTAGCTGTTGTGATGCAAGACCATGAAATTGGCATTCGCATTTTAGAATCCACTTAAACATACTTTCTTCAACATCCACCAACAGAATGTTCAAGTGCTCGTTACTGTGCACAATTCTGCGCCCATTCGCGTCCGTAAATGGCCGCCGTAATCTCAGGGTGACTGTTGTAGTCTTCGTTTAGCTCATGTCGCGTTTGGCGCCCCCATTCCAAATTTAATATAATCCAGTTAAAAAAATACAACATTTCGATTCGATAAAAAATAGTGCGGCAATTAAAACATATAATTTTGTATTAATTCAAATACGTACAGTGTATTTGGTTCTTGTAGTATGTAAACACCGAAGAAATAAATGGGACAAAACATGTCCATGTTATATATATATATATATATATATATATTTGTTTTATTATTATTTTAAAAAGGACATCTATGATAATTTTAAATATTTTAAATTAATTTTAGTACGTTTTTTTTAGTTATTTTTGTCTGCACTTTTTATACTCGTTCACAAAATGAGTATATTAGGTTTGTGTAATGTCCGTCTTGCTATCCGTCTGTCCGTATGAACGCAATTTTTTCAATGCTATTGAAGCTCGTGTGTACCCGCGTCAGATAGTGTTAAAGATTTTGGGGTGCGACTGCCGGGGTCGTGGCAATTCAATTTAATCAATATATCTAAAATTTGTTTCGCCCAAACCTTTGTTATATTAGATTACATAAAAAACTAAACAGTTATTGTTGATGATGTGATTTTAATATACTTCTTTTAATTTATTATTACAAAACACATAATTCTAATATAAAGAAAATAAGATATTGATAAAGAAGCAACACGCATCAGTTCCCAAATTTACTAAGAACAGGAAAACAAAAAAACACCAAAGTTCGTCAGTTATTTTACTCTAAGCCCATTGAAAATAATATGGTATAATGGTTTGGAGAAAATGTATATAAGAGACGGGAGTATCTCCGACCGTATACAATGTCTGTCCGTCCGTCTGTAGGAGCACGTTGATAAAGATTTAGAAAGCTAAACTTACACTATTTGTGTATCACCTTGTGAACGAGTATAAAAACACATATGTAAATAGAATGACAATTTAATATCCTAAAAATCTCATACAGATTATACATTTAGTTTGGAATTTTGTTTGAGTTTGCTAGTGGGTGGTCTTGGAATTTATGTAACGAATGTATAGTTGATACTCTCCACTGAAACATTTTTGCACTGGACATAATTTATTTTTTTGCCTGTGGTTAGTACATAAGCTTATATATTAATTTAATCACACCTTTAATCATTGTTTTCTTCTGAATCCATTTGCAAATTTAATCGCGGATCTTTTAGCAACGAAGCTTTAACCCACTCATACTTTTTCTGAGATTCTTCATGTGTTAGGGTTAAGCGCTGTTGCACCATGCGTTTCCTTAGTTCTAAGTCCTTAGCCTGCTGTACCAGACGATTATAATCGAAGTTGTCAAATTGGTTCTCAAACTTATTTAGAAAACGATTTAAAGATTTCGCCTCGCTGGTTAACTGTCGATTTAAACAATATGTGAGCCATAGTTAAGTAAATATTATATATATACATATAATAAATATATAAACTGATTCTTACGTCCTCGTATTGCCGTTGTAAATTATTAAGGAGGGTGACAAATCGAGTTTTCAAATCATTAAGGCAAGCTGTGTAAGCATCCTTTGCTTGTTTTTGGGTCAGTTTGTCTTGGTCCTTGTATGGAATCAAATATGCGGCTAGAAAGTCGGCCGGCTTATTGGCTATTTCGCGCTTATGTTCTTGTTCTTCTTCAAACTAAAACAAATAAATCGAATTGAATATTAATTTTTGAGATTCATATAATATAGAAAACCTGTTGCATTCGAAGTGCTCGGGCAGCTCCATTACGAAGGGGGTCAAATAAGTTGAACTTTAGCTTCGGTTCGGTCTTTTCCAGTTTGCGCTGATCAAAAATGTTGTTGATATCCTCATGAACTTTTTCAAAATGCTTCCTAATTTTATCCTCATACTGAAGTTGATTCAGCAACAATTTATATAACTCCAGATTAGTACGTATCGGATCTAATGGGTTCGCCTAAATAATAAATAATTATATTTTAAATATTTAAAGGCACACATTATTTATATATATATATTATATAAAAATATATATATATATATATTTACCCTGTATATTTTCGTAAGCTTCTCATCGTAAATTAATTCTTTACCATAGTCTGCCTTCGGAGGTTTTATGAACTCGACTATAGTAGCCGTGAGTGCTCCAAAAGTATAATGAAATTTAAGTATAATTTTATTTTGCTGAAACAAGAATGTTCTACTGGCGATGTCATTTGCTCCTATTTCATCTGCATCTGCCTGATGAAACTTTTCTACAACTTTCTGAAAATATAATTATTAAATGACAGCAAATAGTGAGTTTGAAGCAGACACAATCATTAAGAATAATCCGTTACTTACCCTAAGCGATTCACCTTTTGGATTGAATTGAAACTCTCTATACCAGCACCTTTCAGCTTGGTTTTTATAATGTAATATTATCGATCCTGAGCGTAAATCCATTGACTCCAAGGAGTCTAATCTAGAGCTTGAACAGAAATTTAGTCTTCTCGGCTTCAAACTGTCGGAATAATACTCCATGGCTGAAACAAAATAAAATGCGTATTCTTTTAAATTTATATTGGATTAAATGAATCACATACTTACAAATTAAACTATCATTGCGACCTTTAGTAAAAAGCTCCACGAAATGATCAGTTTCGTATGTATAAGACAATTGTTCCATTAAGTCAAATCGGTTCTTAAAATACTCGTATCGGACTTTTGGATCGGTGCATGAATCATCATTATACAAAGTTAATTGCATTACTTTGCCATCACGTTGAGAGTATGGCGAAAATCGTTCGTGTATGGCTCCCTTATATTGAACTCTTTTTTCAGATTTTGGAAAGCGTTGCTCGAAGTCCGCGAAACCGATGTGAAGCCTACTTACCCAGTAGCAAATAGCATCTAAATGCTTCTCATCATTTACATCAGTATCGCCTTCCGTTATATTTTCATCTGACGAAGTGTTGTAAATGCGCATTTCAGGGGGCTCGCCTGGCAGCATATGCTCCCAATCGTTTAAATCGCGTAAATCCCAACGCAATTCGCTTACTCGCTGGTAAGTCTGCTTGTTTACGTAATAGTTATACTGGTTCCAGACAGTGTCAATTAAAATGTATTGCTTGCAGCCTGTTTCACATATAAATCCCGTTGAGGGTTCTATGAATGTTGCGGTGGGAGGGGCTTCTATAACGTCTCCATTTACATCCGTATACGTAATTTTGGGCTTGATACTCCAGGGTGCATTATTCACAATCACCACCCACGCGTGAGATCGGCGATAATGATACCGATCGACAGCTAAAAGTTCAAGGGCCTAACGCATGTATCAAATCTCAAAATTACTTTGTATGTGGATGTTAAAAAATAGATTTTTTTTACCGCCATTTGCTTTTGCAAAAGCTCCGCAGCCAACCGACTCTGTTCTTCGGCTCTTCGTCTGTGGATCTCGGCCATTTCTTCTTCTAAATGACTCGACACATCCGGTAAAGGACGCAATTTGTACTTAACACTCTGTTCCTCCTTCACCTGTTCTTTCTCAACGACTTCAACTTTATTGACTGAATACGGATATGGCACATTGTGTTGATCATTTAGAACAGTGTCTTGGCGTGCTACTCCAGAAACCACCATAGCGGGATGACCAGCTCCAATAAGCAAACTAGCCAACAATGTGGCCATTTCAAATGAGTTTCCCGCCGTTTTCGAAGCAAGGTATCCGGAGACATTAAACGAGTCGGCTAAAAAATTTCAAATGCATCTTTCAAACAATCCGTTTTCATACTCTAAACACATGGAAAATAAGGGTATAACGGTTTTGTGCAGAAAAAAGCATCTCCTATTTCATTAAATATATACATACATATTCTTATTATTATTTATCAACAATACTTTCGGAGTCCATCTGTCGGTGTGCCGGTCTGTTCTTCTAAATGAACACGTGATCTCGGAAAATGTACGAGCCAGACTCTTCAACTTTTCAAATTTAGACTCAACCATGGCACACGCAGATCACTTTAATTTAAAATGTTGGATAATTCTTACCGCTTTCCAATAATCGATAAAAATCTACAATAACCAATTTTTCTCACCTTTTAGCTTAAAATTTGGAAAGTAGAGACACCAAATTTGGTTAAAATGCATATCTGATAAATACTATAGAAAATGTATGGATTTTTACTAAACCGTTATACCCTTTTTAGCCATTTTTAATGGGTTGAGGATATAATTAAAGAAATTCCTGCCACAGAAACACTGAATCATAAAGTTTGCGTGGACAGCAAAGTTGTATACGCATTTTTTTTTGAAAAAAATTAAAAATTTCTGAGATTTATAAAAAGTTGTTTCTTCTTTTGTCCGAAATATAATAATAATAATAATAATAATAACAATAACAATAATAATAATAATAATAATAATAATAATAATAATAATAATAATAATAATAATAATAGTAATAATAATAATAATAATAATAATAATAATAATAATAATAATAATAATAATAATAATAATAATAATAATAATAGTAATAATAATAATAATAAGGTAATAATAATAATAATAACTATAATTCATGCGAATTTATACCAGGAGTTTTACATTGTAACATTGTTACTAATAGCGAATATAAAGTTACGGCCGGATTCTTAAATTTACGATTCACTTGTCAAATTTGATAGCACTTCTATTGATGTATTTATATATTAGGAAATGCATACGCATATATATTATACAATTTGTGACTATAAATATTGTAGTTGCAAATTCTACATGATGGTCGGTAGACTTCATCCCTTTACGAATGCTAAATGTAAATATACCGAAGCGCTAGGAAAATACCGTAACGACGAACTGGAATTGAGTTCCAGGAATTTGTCAAAATCTTTGCGCAGCATGAGACAGACCACCTTTTTCAATACCTTTGCAAGTATGACCTTTCGCTAAAGGCAATTAAAAATTGCTGACACAGCAGGAAAAGTAATCGTTAGAAGTTCGATGTTATACGTCTTTTTTTATGTTTTTGTCCGACTTGCTGCACATGTGAACATATCTTTCTAAATCAAAATTTATATAATAGCTTCATAGAGTCAAGACTTAATATCTTAATCACCCGATATTATTTATATGAATTTAAAAATCTATACATATATATTTATATATATGATCATTCTGCAATAAAAACTGAAACCGGTCAAGAAGTGAGTGATTTTTGAACCATTATAGCCAAACGATGTAGTGTATGTAACTATGCAATTTTTTGCCCACAGTTTACAGTTTATATGCACGTGTATTTTTCATGCAAGAAAGAACACAGAACACATACATATATATATATACTAAGCGGATGTCCTGCGGCGCGTGTTTTATTGGAATCGGAACAGGCGTTATTTTGTTGCTGTTTCAAGCTGCGACAAAGTAGAAAATCGCACCCCTCCCTAATCCGCCCTGTTCCCTTATCTGTAAACTGGCCGTTTACCTGCGCAGCTGCAACAAACTCGTAGGTGTACGCGCATCTGACAGTAACCGTGTCTTGTTCATCAATTTATTCTTGCTCTTTGTGACAACGGCCGAGGACTCTTTAACAATTTGCGAGGAAAATAAATAAAAATATATATATATACATATACACATATACACATATATATATACTACATATATACAATACATATGCATAGTTTCAAGAATGAGC
>JAWNMO010000549.1:1297500-1626925 GCA_035043915.1 Drosophila paramelanica | reverse complement strand
AATATTCATTTATCAAAATAATGTTTAAAAATACTACGATTTATTTATACCAATTACGAAAATATGTTATTTGTTATTTAATTTTTTTTTTCAGATTTCAAGTGTATAACCTACAGTTTCAGTCAGATCAACAGGAGCACCGCATAAATATACAAGGTCCCCACATAGGCAGTTGGTTTGCAGTGGCTTTTGTCAGTTGGACAGATCCAAATAATGATCGCATTGAACAACAAGGTAATAACATAATTTCAGTATGAGCTACTGGGGCGTTTAAGTCTGAAACGTAGTTTTTTTAATGTGCATTTTATTTGACCGATTTATTTTCATTATAGGGCTTTCTGCGTCATGCGATACGTTGCTGTTGGCTGAATTGTCCGTGTCGCGTTTCTATCCCACGATTATTAACGACGGACAAGAAGATACCGGCAATCTAACGAGTGCCTTTGTCACTCACAAAGAACAGATTCACAATGCCAGCGACAGCGCTAATCCGAGCAGCGCAACCTCAGGTCATCAAAAAACAGAAGGAGAAACTGGTCGACTTGACCCCGTCAAATCTGCAACAAGCAATGAACAAATTTACAAGTTTTATGTGCCTGATGACGTTGGTGTGGCTACCGCACAAATAACGTTCGCAGACGTGTGTTTGCATTGTCCGGACATCCGTTTCAGTGTTCAGGCAAATGGATTCCCATTAGTCAGTGGAGGACAAAGTGTGTCCGGCAACGAATATAACTTCATCTACAATACAATTATTAAACCCAATCAAACTGAAGTAATCTCAATTGAGTTTTATGTTCAGCCCAGCACATGGCACTATATCCTTCTGCACTTTGTTAGTTCAGCAGATGAGTTGTTGGAACGAGACCCAGGATCCGTACCAATAACTAAAGGTCGGCCTTCGAGTCAGGCGCAACAACATAATGCAACAAACTCTTTCAACACAGAGGTGCACAGAGTTTCATATAAACTGCGAATAGATTTTAATGACTTGGAACCACGCAATGATTCTACAGAGCCACACTCCCAGGCGAAAAATGACAGTAAAAATTATTGGCAGCCCGTGCGTTTTCGCGGAATGGACTTTTATCCCTTGCTCCGGCAGAGCTACCACGAATTTTTTATGTTCGACTTTGACTTGCAGCCAGATGCTAACGGCACAGTTCCGGCACTATTGAACTTAACTGCCCAATCTCCTGTAGGATTTGCATTTGAACTAGACGAGGTCTGTGACATTGGCGGCACGCTTACCTTCGCTGTTTCCATGAAGCACGAGCGCAGCTTCAGCACCGATCTGAAGCTAACTTCTCCGACGACGTCGCCATCGTCGGAAAGAGGTGGAATTTTGGCAGAGAAGCTAGTCAGCAATCCAGATGAGGCAGGGCTGGTAACGAACCAGGAAAAGATGTCCCGTCATAACCAAAGTATGCAAATTATTGTGTGCATGCATTTAGGCGTACCAGGCATACCTACCTGGCCGGATAAATGCCGTTATGGGCAACGATTAATGCCTGCCACTAGCATTGTCAATAGCACTGATCTAATGGGTTCCATACACGTGCCCTTTCCAGAAAGTGGTCTCTGGTAAGTGAAAAAAAAACTGCAAGTGTTAAATATAATTTATATTTATATAAATTAAAAACAAATTTTATTTTGCTTTTTTTGTAGGTACGTCACAATGGGCTTGTATTGCCATGGGGCAGAAACCGCGCGTGTTACCATTATTGACAGTGTCAAGGAATTTGTGCGTCAATACGCTAACCTGCTTGAAGATATGCGCAGTCCCTGTGCCTGTGCCGATAATGCTAAGTTCTATACGACTTGCGTCAGATCCGAAGACTGCTTGACCCGCATGAACGAAACTGAGACGCTAAAGGTTAAGGAGTGCATGATGGACTCTAAGTGCACCTCCGACTATTTGGGAATGACGCGTCGCTTTGAGGTACACCACAAGTCGGCGACGGAACAGCATTTTGCGCTGGATAACTGCAACACATCAGTGGTCTTTTCCGTGTCATCGAGTCCCTGTGTAGCAGGGCGTTGCGGTCGCTTCGGGCGGTGTTATCATTATATGTCCGGAGGCTTTGTGTTTTCAACATGCGTTTGCATGAAGGGTTACCGCGGCTGGGATTGCACTGAGGACTCGCAGGTACCATCAAATATGTCCATCCTTATGGCATCGTTGCTCCTCACGCTAAGCAACCTGCTTTTCGGCCCAAGCATTTACTTGGCCTTTCGCCGCCGCTACTATACCGAAGGTGTTATCTATTTCTTTGCAATGTTCTTTTCAATTTTCTATCATGCTTGCGACTCTGGGGAAGATGAATACAGTTTCTGTTTGGTAAAGATCGGCGTACTTCAGTTTTGTGATTTCTATTGTGGCTTGTTGGCCATTTGGGTCACACTTATTGCCATGGCACATATTCCTCAGCAGTTTGTCTCCCTTCTCCATATGCTTGGTGCCATTCTGCTGGCGTTTGGCACAGAGCTCAACAAACAGAGTCTCTGGGTATTCCTAGCTCCAGCTTTAACAGGCATTTGCCTCATATCAACCAGCTGGGGTATACGCTGCACCAAAACTCGCAAATGGTTCCCTGCTCGACGGTACTTGACCATATATATGCCGCTCGGTATGGTACTGGTAATGATTGGACTTGTCTGTTACGCGTTTCTCCAGACCAAACAGAACTACCACGTAGTTCACTCCATTTGGCATATGGTTATGGCGATAAGCATTATGTGTTTGCTGCCATCCCGTACGTCTTTTTTGCCAAAGTGCTAGCACCCGGAATTCTCAATGGAGCATTTTTTTGCGAGTCAGGAACTAAACTATTCGAAGCTAATGTCCCCCCAACTTTCATAGGACAACACACCTCGCATTTAGTCCGGCACTGATACATTTGCACTCTATAAGTGTAATGTAGTACAATAAAGTAGATATAATAACGCTCAAAGCATGTTAAATCAGACGTCAACACAATCGCTTCTCCATACCCTGCCCCTTAGAAAAGTTGTTACATATTTTTTAAAAAAGTCGTCCGAATGTATATATAAGTAACTAAAAGAAAGCGATCATATTAATTATCGTCTCACGAATTCAAAATAATTTACTATCTTGTTTTAGTACTCTACAGGGTAAATTTCGACAAGTATACTCGTCATTTTCACAAGTCTAAAATAGTTCCATCAATAGAAAAGTACGTAATTTTAAAGTTAAGGATTAAGCCCTAAGCAACTGAAATTTAATATATGAATGTATAAGCCTATTGATGAAGCCTTATTAATATTAATAAACATCATTTCTAAAACTCTATTGATTTCTGTGAACATAAATACTGTTATATGAACTATTGACTAATGAACCTTAAAAATAGTTAACAGCATCTGTTTCCTAATTGTAAGCAACAAATTCTGAAAATGTAAATTTAAGCACTTATGTAAGTTAATGCTAGGAAATTCAACTTTAACATATGTAATTTAAGCAAAAAGATAATGAAATGTTTTCACGTGGAAACTGCCTCGTGTCATATAAAGTTGACAGGTTTTAACAATATCCAAAGATAATTTTCTTACTGTGATTTAAGAAAAAATAATTTTTGGTTCAGCCTCTTAGAGATTTTCAGTGATCTGTCGGTCAAATTTTGTGGCTTTAGCTTTAAAACTAAGGATATTCATATATATTCCACGGTTGTCCCACCAGATAATCTTAACCCTTAACACACCTGAATATATGCCTATATAAATATTCCCATTTCAAATAAATTGTGTCCGACAGACAATTTAACAGCAATCAAACCATGTTTTAGATTCTTAGTTGCTCAACTTTACATATAACATAAAATAATTACAATGTGTTACACGATTAAAAACAAATTAATTACCTTCAATTTAGTTTAATTTTTGAATAAAAAATAAAACTGCATTGTATTTATATCTATTGGTCTTTATAACACTTTCCACCCAGAAATTGCTCCGGTCATCTTTTGAAGTGATAGCCAAAAGCGTTTTCAGCATTTGGCCATTCCGAGCGGCAGTCCACGAATCCTCAAATGCAGCATTCCTTTCGAAGCAAGATTCAACGCCGTTTGGACATAGTAATATGGTTGGTAATGTATTACTTTTACACCACGTTACTAAGCCGCGGTGTATTGCTGACAGTGTCTCATTTTCAGCTTTGATAGAAACAGGGATAAGCAGAGCGAGTCACAAAATTTTTGATTATTCAAATCAGACTAACAATAAGCATCTAATGGAAATTCTATGCTATATTTGACGGTGGCGAGCAACTCAAGCAGATAACTGCAGCAGATAACTCCAAACTTGGCATTGTCACTGTTTTTAAAGAATCCATTGGCCTAATGTAAATGTAAGGTAAATATGAAAACTCCTGACACTATATGACACTGTCATATAGTTCCATGGCCTTGGCAGTGTCTGTGCCATCATAAAATTTTGTGTCAGATTCAGAGACTCCAGGCGTACTTGACGCCTTGAGCACAATGTGCGAATCGTCTCAACGACAAACACTCCAGTTGGCTGCATATCTCACCAACTTAATGTTGGCATAAACATTTTCCAGTTCTGGAACTCAGAAAACATTGCGTCGGAGAACATTCCTGAATTTGCCTAAAAATCTAGATAATGAAAAATTAATAAATAAATATCAAATGTAAAGACATTATGCACATACATACGTCTGAGGAGACTGTTCCAAACATTTACAAATTTTATAGTTGTTAATGTATACAAAGTATTACGAATTTGTTTGGTACATAATATATGTATATTTTAAAATCACATTGTCACATTAGCTTTGAAATTTAGTTTACTATTATATTCTTAACTTTAAGATTTTCTGTTCTGTTTGTAGGCACAATTACAGACATGCGTTTGTGCATGTGTAGTACATTTTACGTACTTAACGCACACTGGATGAGCCGTAGCGAATTTCATTCTCAAATTGCTCCGCTTTCAGCGTGCCATCTATACTTTCGCAATTCTTGTTAAAAACACTGTATGCACTAATTTCATTGGATTTCTTAGGGCCAGTTCTAGTGTTGAAGTATATTCCAAATAATGCAGAAAACATCAGAAAAACTAATCCAAACTTTAGCTCAATCGCTATCACGTACAATGTCACCCAGAAGAGAAAATATACACTCCAAAGTGTGTATTTTAAACATTTACTCTCGTTTCCGACTTCACTATTGGGTTTGGTCTTCGACAGAAATTCATCGTCCTCGCTTGACGACACACATTCATCAATAGTTTCATTAATGATCGAAGACTGGGTATTCAGTTTTTTGTCTGGCTAAAAATGTACAGGTAAAAGGTACTTAATAAACATACATACGTGTGTATGTTGATTTCCACAAGTTATACCTTGACGTCAATAGTAGTTTGGCATTTTTGCTGTGTTGTGTCCGCGCCAGTGCCAAGCATCAAAAATTGTTTAAATTTGAATTTAAAATTTTTTAAAGTTTCTTTTCTTTGCTTTTGTTGTCGGTATTGTCTTAACTGCTCTGAAAATCTGCCATAAAGAATTTTATGTCATTAAAGTTGTGACAAAGTTCCACAAATCAAGTTTCTCAATATCGTCAATGTTTTTACTAAAAGTACTCGATTGAATCGAGTCAATTTTTAATGTTTTACGAACACGATACATCGACGATACGTGCGATATATGTACTTGCAAATAGTGTTGTATATCGTAATTCAATTTAAAGAGTAAGTTCAGATGTGCGTCAAGTTAACGGTTACATAGCGTCGATTTTCGGAACTTGGTTCCGCGGTCGGAAATAATATTAATTTTCTCCAAAACTCTACTAATGATTTTTATCGTGTGTTTTTTAATATCTCAGATAGGCCTTAATCGCATATACCTGGATTTGTCAAGCATTATTTCTAAATCTTTATATGCCGTAACTAAGCTAAGCATATACAAATTTAATTTCTCCTATCGGCACCGGATTTATATATGCAATATATTTACAAAACACACAAAAGGTGGAATGTTCTTAAAGACAAAGTGTATTTTAACAATTTGCAGTAACAAATATATATATCATATATCATCAAGTGCTATCGATGGGTAATCGATCAGCCGCAGACTTCAACAACTTCGATTTTATTTGATTTTTGATAAAATACCGTAAACGGTTTTCTTCTAAATAAGAATTTGGAAAATGAACCAAAACTTATACGAAAAATAAATTTGTTCCCAGCAGCTAATTCGATGTTTACTGTGCCTGCATGCTTATTTGTGTTCAAATTGGCCCCAAACGGATTTATTTGCGCAATGCGCATGACATTGAATCTGGCATACATATGTACATGTGTATGTACATAGTATGTACATCACGCAGCACAGCACGCAGCTCACAGCAGAAAAAGGTTGGCAACTGAATATCTAAAAAATTACTGAACACAAAAATGGATATTTTTGAAAATTCCTTTGTGCGTGGCCCGTCGCCATCATATTCCGATGAAGCGAACTCTGAAACTGCCTTATCTGTCACACTGCCTATTGGAGCTGGCGACATTGATTTGGGTCGCATTGATTCGAAGACGGACACTGAGAATTTTTTTGATGAAAAATTTAATTGTGCCTTCGATGATGATAGCTGTTCCCAATTGCATCCCGGCCGCCAGCGTCCTAATAGCTTTGCCTTTTGGACAGCTGTCGTTATCCTTTTGATTCTGACTATTGGCAACTTGATCCTTACGCTCACAATTATGGGTGTGTTGCGCTTGGGAAAAGGTGTGCGTGGCATGGAGCTGATTCCCGAAGTGGATTTGATTAAATTCTACGACGAAACGGATTTGGATCGCATCCAAACAAACTCAATTGGAATCCATGGCTTTTCGGATGTTCCTGTATCGATTAGTAGCGATGGGGAGGAAAGTGGTGTGCATATGCGAATCTTTCGCAATGGAAACGGGGCCAGTGCTTTGACCGAGCGTGATCGGCTAGTCCTTAACAAGGAGGGGATGGCCATACATGCAAATGTGTTTGAAATTAAAGATCCAGCCGATCATTCAACTGTTTTTACCACCCATCGACCACAATACAATATACCCGATGGCTTGGATGGTGTGCTGCAGACCAAGGTGGCCAGTGCGAGTCGCATCTCGAGTCCAATTGACGTTCCATTAGTTATGGATAGCGATGGACACGTCGCCATTAAAGGCTCCGAGGGCGTCTTCATTGATGGATCTACCATAGAGCTGCAGGTCGAGCATCATGTCGGCATTAACTCAACCCAAGGCGCCACAGTTTTAGAGGCAGGCACTGGTGTATTCCTGGATATGGACCGAATACCAATTGTCAGTTCGGAGCTGGGTCTACGCACTGGAAGCGTTCAGTATAAGATTTGTGTCTGCATGCCGATTGGCATACTGTTTCGCATAGCGATTCCACGCGTTCATAATGGACCAAAAATTTCGTGCGCCCATTTCAACAGCCAGTTTGATCCCTGTGAAGTTAACTAAGTTCGCAATCAAATAAAACGAAAACATCGAATATATAATCCCTATTAGAAGTGTTACGTAGCGATTTATTATTTGTATTTAAGAAAAATGTACAAGAACTTAAGAGGTTAGTTGGCATGCTTTATGAAAACCTTCCAATTTTCGAATTTGTGTGTTTAATAAAATGATAAACCAACTGTATCGAAACGAAAACGTTTTATCAATTGCTCCGATTGCTGGATATAATACAGAAATGGTATTCAATTCGTTGAACGTGAATGTACATAATGAAAGCGATAATCAAAAGAAAATTAATAATTGAATTCCATTCAAAACTAAGATTAGGTAGATCAAAGCTAGTCAAGTACATACGTTAAGTCTACATTATGATTATGATTATATCCGTACTGATCTTAGCATTAGCCTATACACCGGGCGGTGGGGGCTCATCGTGTCTGGTAGACTTTGTCGGCGTTAGATCTATCAGATTATCCGGCACCATACTAAGAAGCTCTGCTTCACTTAGCTGCGCCAAGCGACTTTTACTCTTTGTCGCACTCTCTGCACTTTTGCTAGCTGCAATATGTCAAGTAATCCGATTGTATTATATAGGAGTTTAACCCAAATGTAATCAATCGTCTATTCTTACCCATGTCGTATGAGCTGTTTGTTCTAATGGCATCCTCCGGACTGTACTCCTCATCAGCATCGGGCGTTGCTCCAGCATTCGACTCACTTTTTTTCTTTAAACTGGCCAAAATCTTTGTCAGATTTGGTGGTATTGATATGCTGGCCAGCACACTGGATGATGACGAGGGTGTGCCTAAAATCTGCGAACCCAACATGAATTTCAAATGCAATTTATAATAATGATGCTCTTGAAGCACTTACAGATGGCTCAACATTAAGCAGCCCGGCAATTTCTTTACGCTGCGCTGCAATTTGTTTATTTATTTCATCCACTTTGCGCTCCAAATCATTGTCATCATCATTGTCTTCCGAACTACCGCCGGGCGAGTAGGGCGCATTCGGGTCATCCATACTGGCCATCGGATTGATTGAAACGTTAGCTAAAATGTACATAATTAATAAAATTGAATATAGCTAATAATTACTGAACTCACGTTTTTGCAGCTTGGCAATGGGCGCTTTGATGATGGCGTCAATATCAAACTCGTCATCTTTGGAGCTTGTCGAGGGCGTGCTACGCTTGCGCTTCGGACTGCTCGGAGGCGTGAATGTAGTTCTAACGCGTGTTTTGCTTAACATCTAAAAAATATACATATTAATTTAAAATAAAACAATATATTTTTAACAGCTGTAAGCTAATCCTACCTTGGCGGCAATCTTATTGCTGGCAGTGGGTAACGGCAGGGGCAGTGTCTGGCTTGAGTTAACCAAACGTTTGCTAAGGCAACGCACTATGATTCCAAGCAGCGTGTTTGGCCGTTGCGCATCCTCATAAAAGGGCACACTGTCGGGCGTACATAGCACAGGCGGTAACTTATCCTGGGTACCCAAGGGAAATATATAAAAATCTCTAATTTGTTCGGAGTCGGCGCCTAAAACGCCAAGACGCTGTCGTGAGTCAAGATATTCAAAGAAGCTGTCAAATTTGATAGTATCCGCAATGCCGGCAGGAAATAAATTGACAATAATAATCTCCTTGGTGGGACTCTTCTTAATCTTTTTTAGATATTCCCAGACGTTGACACGCGTTATGCGACCAATGACATCTAAATTGATGGGCAGCAACATTTTCAATTGGCTGGTATCACCGTGCACGGGATGGATAACGACGTCGAAGTCGGTGACATCTACCATATGCAAATTGCCTTTCCAAATTGCAGAGCTGGGCAGGTTCTGTACATAGCGTCCGTAACTATCTAAATTGGGTGTGGCCACATCACTTTTAGGTGTCTTAGTGGGTACTGGCAAAGCTTTCAATGTTGGCTTGGCAGGCTGTGTCAGATTCGCAGCCTCTTCCACAGTTTTCTCTGACTCCAGTATTTGGTCAACCAAGCTAAAGGCCACCGGGGGAGCCGCGATTTTCTTTTCAGCTGATTTCTTGTGTAACGGAGATTGGACTTTTTCGGCGCGCTCTTTACTCGGTTGCATCTCCCGTGTTGGTAGCTCCTTTTCTTTGTCCAGTTCGGGCTCATGATGGTGCCTTTTGTGGCTGCGCTTCTCCTGACTACGGCCGCGACTGCTGGACCGACTGCGGCTTCTTTTGGCACCACTTTGGTGATGATTATGCTTGTGATTCTTGTGCCTCTTGTCCCGTTCCCTCTCCTTGTCTCTGTCTTGCTCACGACTGCGCTCCTTTTCCCGCGACTTTAAAAGCTTATCTTTTATACGTTCATGATCAGGCTCTTTGCTGGATCCGTCTGTGGTGGTCGAGCTGTCTACAGCTTTTTTACTGTCAAAGCTGTTGAACGTTTCTTTGTTCGCCGCCAGCTCTGATTCTTCCTCTGGCAGCGTTACATCTACTTTTGATTCAATTACCTCCTCACCTTTGTGCGTCTTCACCACATAGTTTTGAGTGCATGATAATAGATCCAGCTCCGATTTTTTTATCATATCCAATTGATGGCGATTTTCTTCCTCACGCCACTTGGCAAGCTCTTGACTGGCCAACTCAGCTGGTGTCATACTCACCAGCTTCTTGGGCTCGACTTGCTTGGCACATATTTTCTCGAAGAGGGTCTTATTCTTCCGGTCCTTGATGTTAAACATGAGGGATCGATACTTGGATTTGTATTTAGCACTCACATCCCTTCCAAATGAATGATACATTTCTGACTCTACTCGCTTCACAAAGTTCTCCACCTCCGTTGCCGTTAGCCATTCGGACTTCTCCGTCGGCAGCTCGACTGCCTGTGCTTCCTTAATGCGCGCCAGTAATTGATCCTTAAGCGTGCGCCTTACATTGAGACGTATAGGCTCAGGCTGGGACTTACTCGCCGATCGTTCCGTGCTGGTCTTTTCCGGCGAGCGACTGTGCGTATGTATCGCTTTGGCGACGGGTTTCTCCTTCTTGACTGTGTTGACTACGGCTGCTGGCAGCAGCTGTATAGATCTGTTAAAAGTCTCGGTGGACTTTTGTACTGGCAGCGATTGGCACGTTGGTTTTCCCGTGGCTATCTCTGGCGAACTTGGCTCCGGCATTCGCTTGCTTTGACGTTTCTTTTGGCAATCGGATACATATAATAATATAAATATACTACAAAAGAAAAGTCTGGCATTCGTTCATACCTCAATTTCCTGTGCCTGCGGACTGCCAGGCTGCACTACTTCAAAACTGGGATTATCCTGTAGCCATTTCTTCAGCTGTTGTGCGCTGGGTGCCAGATGGCCTGTGATCGCACGTCCGCTTCGACGCTCAAATACATTGATCTGGAAATTATAGTTACAAGAATGGTACAAAAATAGTTTGGCGCACGCACTTGACATACCCTCTCAACTTTTGACACAGAGTCGGCCTGTCGCAACACATCCTCAAAGAGATCTTTTTTTTTGTTCTTTTTGGCTTCGAGAGTGTTTGCCAGCGGTGTCTGCGGTGCAGCGGCTTGCTGCACCGGCTCTGGTGTTTTAATCACAGTCTGCGCCTGGATTGCGGTCTGTGCATACTTGCGTATGCATTCGTCACTGCAATAAACTGAACTGGCACGCGTTGGACGCTTACATACCACACAGGTAGCATCTGTCTGTTGGGAACTGACGCTGCTGCCACCAAGTTTGATAAAGTGCAGCTGTTGCTGTTGCATTTTCACCTGCGGCTTCGTGACCATTTGGCGTGTTTGTTGCTTCACAAGCGGATTACTTGTGCCTGTGGGTAACGATATCATCGATGTTGCCGTAATGAACGGAGAGCGCTTGGATATAAGCTCAACTGTTACTTTATTTTCGCTTGGTTGTCTAGGTGACCCCGCACTATCCGATGCCTCCATAGTTTGCTTGGGCAACAACATATCCGTAATACGTGGCTGGCTCTAAATGTATAAAAACGAATTTGATTTACAATTTATGTTTTCTTTTCTACAATTGTGTATTGTTTTTTTTATTGTTACCTTCTCCTCCTGCTTTTTAACGCACTTGGGGCACTTCCAGTCAATGCCCTTCTGTTCCATTTCCAGACCCATGGCCTTTGTGACACTAACACAGGTGCCGTGGTACCAATCCTCACACAGATCACAGCATATCATAAACCGATTATTGTGTGGCTGACGGCAGATACACCATAGCCTACGAGAAAAGTACAGTTTGAGTAATAAATAATTATTCACTGGAAATATATATCAGAATCCTTACTTGTTGGGATCATCATCGTCCTCTTGAGATTCTGAGGCATCAGGATCATTGGTTTCGTGGCTAACATTCATCTTATTTGATCTTCTCGGCCTCCTAATGCTGCCACTCGATTCTCTTGGCAGTTGTTTTCTAGACAAACCGCTAACTTGAGACGAAAAGCTGTCGCTGTCCAAGCTGCTGCTGGTCAAGTGGCTGCTATCCAGTGTGGGTTCCATAAACGAAGTGGTGCTAATTTCCGACATGGTCGTCGTTGAATTAGGAAAGTTTTGGGCGCGTCGCTTGGCGCGTGTTGTGGGCGCTTCGATGGGTGGCAGGTAAATGACACGCCCATTGCCGCGCACAACTTTCATCTCAGGGCGTGACGCCAAAGCTATCGTTCCAGTGCTGCGCGCGGGTGTGCTACATGCCATGGGCATATTGTTCAGAGAACTGATTACAGTATTGGCGGGAAAATCATTGGGCATTGGCTGTCAATAAAAATATATATAAGAGTATTTTTAAATTGGCAATTAATCAATATAGAATTCTACCTGAGCGATGGTTGACAACTGGCTAGCTTCGAAGATTGGCGGCGCAACAACATTTGCAATGGCATCTAGATCGCCTGTCTCTGTGCTAGCCAGCACCTGTTTGACAACCTCAGCCTCAAATTGTTTGTCCTCCTCGATGAGACCCACAACATGTTGCAGGAAATCAGCGGTAATTTCGTCCTCGTCTGGAGTGTCCAACAAACGAG
This sequence comes from Drosophila paramelanica, assembly GCA_035043915.1. Taxonomy (NCBI): domain Eukaryota; kingdom Metazoa; phylum Arthropoda; class Insecta; order Diptera; family Drosophilidae; genus Drosophila; species Drosophila paramelanica. The sequence continues at coordinate 1,614,408 of JAWNMO010000549.1, read as the reverse complement.
CGCTGGCTATGTCAATATCGTCCACAACAGCATTTGCTGTCATATTCGCATTGAAATTGTGCTGTTGCTGTGGAGCACTGGCCCCTTCTGTTCGTGGTTCAGGTACTTGATCTAGACCCGCGGCACTGCTCTCCAGCATTTTGGCCAGTTTGGGTATGTTTTCGTCGGCTGTGGCTGGTGGTTGCTCCACCAAAGAAGCCTTTAACAGCTCATCCTGTACAATAGAGTTAATGAGATCAAGTTGCTTGTCGTTTTCGGCTGCCAACTCTAGAGAGCTCTGATGCGTCTCGATGACAATCTGTGCGGGTAGCTTGTGTGAAGAGGCCGTCTCCACGCCAATGGGCATGAAGCCTTTGGAAGGTGCTGCGGCTGCTGTCGCTGCCGGCGTTGACAGTGGGATCTGACTGGACCTGGGTGTGCTGGGCGTATTTGGTAAAACTTTCTTGCTGCTATCCGGAGAGGATGTCAGCATTGTCGTATTATTATTTTCAGCCAGCAGACTGTTTAGATTTGTAAATACTCCCTTAGGACTCGACAGATTCTTGTTGATAATAATCTCTTTAACATCTTGCGGCGGAGTCACAAACCCGCCAGGCGGTGCCGTCACCACACGGCCCACCTGCACAATCGGCGTTCTTCGTACCTTAGCTGCAAGTGCGGAGCCGCACATTCGGTTTGCGTCGGGTGTTAATGGAACGGCTGTGGGCAGGGATTTGTGTGTTGGGCGCATTTTTAAAAATGATGTGCTGGGTATGCTGCGACCCAAAGCGATTACTGTCGGTGGCGCTTTTGTATTTAGCTGAACAATCTGGCCAATTGCCGGTGTGTTTGTCAAATTCCCATCTTTCTGCTCCTTGCGGCTTTTTAATTTTGGAAAGTGTGACTGCACTGGTTGTTGCAGCGCCTTCGGTGCATGCATTGTCTGGCCGCGGATGGACTGCGTAAGGGAACGTCTCGACAGCTTTTTGATACGCTTGCGTTTGTTCGCGTTGCGGCTGTTATTCATCTTGAAATCAATATCACTGTCGCGATCGTTGTCAGTTTCACGGGATTCGTCGCTTTGCTCGCTAAGCTCCTCAGTGTCCTCGTTCTCCTCGTCCACGGTTGCCGAGCTGTTAGCGTCCTCGTCATCCTCAATAAAGGCCTCCGCGGGGCTGCTTATCACCTTGACAGTATTACGAACTGATCGTGGGGTCGCTACAAGAATTTGCTGCGGCTGCTGTTGCTGCAGCAGCTGCTTCGGCAGTTGCTGTCTATGCAGCTGCTGTGGTGGCTTGGGCAGGTGCTGGAGCTGCCTGGGCTGCTGGTTCTGCTGTAGTAATTGCTTGGGCAGTTGTATTTGTTGTTGCCTGGGCGGTTGCACGTGGTTTAAAGGCACTACATGAAATCGCTTCTTAGCGTTCACCAGCTTAATGTTAGATTGGGTGTGAACGATAAGTTTACGACCCTGGGCTGTTTGCCTTTCCATGGTTAGTTTTTCAGCCGTCTTCTTTGCCTTCATTTGCTCTGGCGAGGTGAATGGCGTGTAGTTGTGATCGTTGCGGATGATCTCCAACAGAGCATCTGTTTCTGGCGTGCGCTTGACTACCGATAGGCCAGCCAACTCTGAAAATTTAAAGGGATACAGTAAGTTTCCTGATAAATGGTAAATGCATAACAAACATACTCAAAGCATTTTTCACCACCAAATCGGCAGAGTTTTCCGCGTAGAACTGTTCGACACTAAGGCCAACAATTTGTGGGCGTTCCTTTGGCTTGCGACGCTTTTTTTGCTTCTTGGGTGCTTTGGGCTTGCGACCTGGTCGCTTTTTAACTTTCGGCACCTCTGCTTCAGTTTCCGTTGAGTCACCGTTGTTCTCGCAGCCGGTGTTGTCATTATCATCACCGGTAACGTGATCTTTTTCGCTTATCAGCTCATCACAGCCGCTTTGGCTGTCGTTATCTGAGTCCCTATCTGCATCCGAATCTTCGCGATCGGTTGCCGCCGACGCTTCAAGAAAACGCTCCAGTTCCTCCAGTCGTTCCGTTTCCTCCTGATCAACCATGCTTGGCGTTGGCGATGTCAGTCGCACAACACTAATGCTCGCAATTGATTTTTCTTCTGAAATTATATACATATATACATTTATATGTCAACAAGCTAAGTTTTTAGCAAGGTGTGGGGTTTGCTTTCCAACCCGCGCTCACCCATAATATTCTCAATGGCACGCTCGTCAAATGAGATGCCATTTTTGGTGTACACCACTACCAGGTTGGAATCACCATCGGCGCCATTTGGCCGGGCACTTGTCGTCTCGCTGAACACCGAACTGGACATGGCAGCAACGCTTTACGGGATCAGCCACTGTGTATTAATCTAAATGGAACCCGTTTTGCGTGCCTTTTATCTACTTGCGAGCAATATTAATTTGTTTGCTCATGCCGCGGCCGCGTTGTGACGCCGACATCGGGAACTTGTGACGCAGCTGCAGACGTATTTACCAAGAGTAATTTGGTTTTGAATACCTAAAAATAGAGTTGTGCTGCAGTGAATTCGACTGGTTCACAGCAGCAACACAAAATCGCTCTATTTCACGTTATAAAATGCTTTATTTAAATATATGAAAATAGAATTCGCAAAAAAATTTACTTTGACGAAAGAATACAGTGTGACCAGCTGCAGCCAATAGTGATGTGGCAAGCGTGAACGTGAACTAGTTTAGCTAAACGCGCTTCTTGCAACTTATTTTCTGTTTTAATTAAATACGATATAATTGTGTGAAAAATATTGTATGTTCTAACATATCTTTTGTTTATATAAAAATGTCCTTATTTTTTAATATCATATATGGTAATTTACATAAATAATATACATATGTAGGGACAAATTTTGACTTTGTCAACATGAACAATTAGGGCAAATAACACTAGCTATCTCTTTTTGAATATCGATATTATAACATCGATATATTCTATTAAGTATTGATGTTAAATTGAGTGTTTTGTCAAAATTTCGACTCTATCCAGAATAATATTCTTGTTTAATTAATTTAATAGTCATACAAAACTGAAAAAAGTTTTTGGCTAGCTTAGCAGAAACGCTTGGCGACCGCTGTATATAACATTTGAGTAATATGTTAAGTTAACAGACGAATTAGCCAAAACAAAAACAAAGAACAAATGTAATTTACTAGTGCATTTTGTCTCTCAGATATTACAACAGAAATACAAACGCAATCAGTACATACACAATAAACAAGAGAAAAACGAATGAAAAAGCAAACAGAAAACCGCAAATAAGGCGGCGATAATCACAATTTATTTATTGCAGCTCTCAAGCCCTCATATAGATATCGACGAGCTAATCAGGGAAAAAAAACACCAGTTGCTGTCCGACTTTGATAATCGTAACTTCGAGAAAAATGGCTTGCTTTCAAATGGGATCCTGCCACGCGGTGCCGATGACCCTGTTCAAAAATAATAGGGACAAAGTTTGTCAGGCAATTTTATCAACTTCGGTGGAGAGCCTTAAATTGAGCTCGGGTCAATTGCTCGTTCTACTGGAGGGTGGCAAAGATCAGAGCTTGTACAATACAGATGTGGACTATGTGTTCCGGCAAGAGTCCTACTTCCAGTACATGTTTGGCGCCAAGGAGCCGGGCTGCTACGGTATTCTCAGCATTGATGTTAAGAAGTCTCAGCCAACTTCCATTTTATTTGTGCCCCGTTTGCCCGATGAGTACGAGACCTGGATGGGCGCCCTGCTCAAGCCCGAGGACTTTAAAGCCATGTACGAAGTGGACGAGGTGTATTATGTCGATGAACTCGAAGCCTATCTTGAGAAGGTCGCGCCCAAGCTCATACTGACGCTCAGTGGCACGAATAGCGACAGTGGCCTCACAATGCAACCGCCGGAGTTCGCGGGCAAAGAGAAATATGTGACCAATTGTGATTTGCTGTATCCGATACTCTCGGAATGCCGCGTTATCAAGTCCGCGGAGGAAATTGAGGTCTTGCGCTATGTGGCCAAAGTGTCTTCGGATGCGCACATCAAGGTAATGCAGTTCATTCGCCCCGGACGTATGGAGTACGAGGGCGAGTCTGTGTTTCTTCATCATGCCTATGCGGTGGGCGGCTGCCGGCACGCATCCTACACTTGCATCTGCGGCAGTGGCACCAACTCGGCCATCTTGCATTATGGTCACGCCGGTGCACCCAATAATCGGCCCATCCAAAACGGTGAGATGTGTCTCTTCGACATGGGCGCCAACTATTGCGGCTATGCGGCTGATATCACCTGCAGCTTTCCGGCAAATGGCAAGTTTACGAAGGACCAGAAATTCATTTATAATGCCGTGCTGGATGCCCGCAACGCTGTGATGAAGACTGCACGTGACGGTGTTTCCTGGGTGGACATGCACAAACTGGCGGGCAGGGTTCTGTTGGAGCGGCTCAAGGCCGGCGGCATGATTACCGGCGATGTTGATGAAATGCTCGAGGCTGGCGTGTCGGGAGTGTTTCAGCCACACGGCTTGGGACACTTGATTGGCCTGGATGTCCACGACGTAGGTGGCTATTTGCCCACTGAGCCGCGTCGCCCCAGCGAGCCCTGGTTAAGCAAGCTCCGCTTTGCTCGCATCCTTAAGGCGGGCATGTATGTGACTATTGAGCCAGGTTGCTATTTCATAAAGCAGCTAATGGATAAAGCGCTCGCTGATCCCCAAATCCGTAAATACATCAATGTGGAAATGTTTGAACGTTTCCGTAACTTTGGCGGCGTGCGCATTGAGGACGATGTGCTCATTACCAAGACCGGAGCGGAGAACTTTGCAATTGTGCCGCGCACCGTGGAGGAAATTGAGGCAACAATGGCTTCCAAATAAATTTTTAACTGATGTCAATATTTTTATATGTGATTATGGGATAAAATTCCAATCAAATCTACATAAATATATATCTATACCATATATTATTATAAGCATATATTATATACCATTCAATACATGTATAATCTTATGTATACCTGCACATGACTCAAGATCTATGCCATAGAAAAATTGTTCTTAAATTATTTTTTCGGATATTTGGGGGACTTAAGCTCTAATTCAATTTTTATTTTCGAGGGAACAAGGAGAGCTGTAATATAGGTTATCCTATGAATCTCAAATGAGAGGACTATAGCTCCTTACATATGCGAGATTTTTAAATTATAACAGTTGATGGAAGTATATATTCATTGTTACCAAGAAAACGGTAGAAATGTCCTTAGAAAGCAATAAATATAATCGATTTATATTTCAAATGTTTTGTCCAGAACTTAAATATTTCCAATTGACAGTACAGAGATTGTTGCGACAAATAGGTAAGCTTTGGATACGGCCTTTAATTTGGCAAAAGGTCTAATAATAGTATTATAAAAGACTCGAAGTTTAAAAGTATAGGCGTGTACCAGTTGAAAAGCTGGGTTATGTGAAATTAACGTTAGTGTTTTTAAACGTTCGACACTCCACTTGGTTTCTATCACTAGTAACAAGCCGAGCTGCAGTTGATCGCAGTGCATACCATATTCTAGTTGAAATTGTCATGACATGCTCCCAGCCCGAATCTTGTTTTTGTTTTGGTACTACATGTACTTCTTGGTGTGGCCATTGTTTAGCTGTTGCTTTCCATGACTGTGTCCATTGCTAGTCGAGGTTTTGTCGTTAATAACATCATCGCCACTGTCTGAGTCTGGTATTTCGGTGATGGCAACGGCACTGCGACGTGGAAACCAGCCACGAATGGGACCTTTGCGGAGCTGCTTCTTCTGCGTGGCGTTCGTTTCGACCTGATCGGTGTTGACCCGCTCTCCAAACAGCCAATGCCGGCGGAAGCGCGTCACTTTGATGATGTCGTCTGGCTGCAGGCGAATGCGAGGCTCGTCTGTGCAGGGCGCACTTATGCAGACACGCCAGCCCTGTGAGAAGATCGGCAGCCAGCGGCCCGTCACGTTACTAATGCATTTGTAGACGCGTGTCCGTGCCCGCTTCTCCTCCTTTTGTGCCAGCTGCTCGCGCTGTGAATAATTTTGTGTGCTTGGTTAAAAAAGCCATTCCAGAAATTGAAGCTCTGAACTTACGGTTAGTGTGTACTGATCGCAGCCTTTCACGACGGGCCATTCGATGCCATCGCCCCGTTTTTGGCACTCCTCGTTGAACACCTGGCGCAGATTTAGCCGCCAGCCGAGATCGTATGGGTAGACAAACGGCTCATCGGTCATGAGTCTGTAGCGGCGATAGAGCGCCTTCTCTACAATCCAAATCTCAATGCCCGTCTGGTTAGTGACAATTGTCTTTAGCTGTATATAGAGCAGCATGCTCAGGCCAATCACAACGCCAATGGACAGCCCCATGCCCAAAATGCACATCACAATGCTGGTAATGGTGAACTGCACGCTGGCCAAATACGCCAGTCCGTGTGTCAGGTAGTAATAGCGGTAGATGCCGCGATAAAAGGAACAGCTGAGCACCACTGAGCCATGCAGGCTGCCCAATATGGAGAAGAGCAGAAAGTAGCTGAAGTAGGCGTGGTTGGCCCAACCAACACAATGGTTGATCCACGGGCAATGATGATCCATTTTCTTCACACAGCGATTGCCTGCAAGCGATTCAAATATTTAGATCAATTGATTTGGGAAATTGAGGCAGCTGGAGTTCACATACATTTGCGACAGTGATGCGATCGCGGCGCCTTGTAGCCCTCACACTCCTTGCAGTATTGCAGCCACTCGATGTCCTTGGGTTCCTTGCCATTAAAAATATTAAATAAAATTAATATATGCGTGATATATAAGAGTTTGATGAATTCTAACGACGGCGCGCCGTCAACTCCTACACTAAACCAAATGCCCAAAAGCACCAACAACGCTCATCACATTATATATACCCCAACCGAAACTGGGTGGTTTACCCGGGCAGCCAGCCAGGGCCATTGCTTCTCGTCTGGCGTCTGGCCCACAAAACATTTATGTAAATTCGGGTAATTGCATTACGAGCACGGCTCCGCAGCGGCTGCTTTAGCGTTCGCGTGAGAACATTCTGGCCATAAATTATTAAGGAGAATGGGCGGCAAAAATTATTGGTGTCGAAAAAATGGCCACCGCCCCACCAACTAGTGAAAGGTGAACAGATTTTATATTTGTCTGGCCAGCTTATCGTTTAGCTTTCCAACGTATTTGAGGCAAATTGCAGCGTTTAATTGCTGCATTACGCGTTAGCTGCGATAAAGTTTTAAGCACGCGATGCCGTCAACCGTAGCTGACCTATTTGTTTTGGACACATAAATTTCGGTGCACGATTCACACATGAATGGGTCGGCGATTGCACTTGGCTGTCTCAGGACATGCGAACAAGTGGCTGGCAAGACTTTTGTTGTGCTAAACCATGGCTTCCGATCCAAAGGTGGCGCGCCACAAATGGGCGAGCGCATGTCAGCAGCCGGAGGAGAAGGCTCCATTGCTTGTGTTTACTAAAGCCGAACAATTTTTGAGTGCTTAAGGATTAGCTTAGATATCATGTCATTAGTATAATTTGTATATTTGAATAACATTATAATAAGGACGGCTGAACTGACAGAGAGACATATTTATAGACTCGGCTAAACCTGAACAAGAAGATATTTACTTATATGTTGTATTGAGTCGCATTTTTATCAATTTATAATGGTTTTTTCGGGGTATTAAAATGTCTGATTTTATCAGGCAGTACATTAGTCTGAATCATACAAATTGAAAGTATACACATGTATAAATTGGCAACAATATTTTGAAAACAGATTTAGTGCAAAAATAACTTTGTAGAATTTTCTATATTCAGTTTAAATATCTTCTATCCTAACATATCTTCCTAATATCGATTCTCTTTAAAAATATTTTGGAATCTAATCCAACTGACTAATGCAGATTTCAAAATTGATTTGTTGGTTTCCCTTATTAATTTTCAAACAAAAGATTCGCTTAAAAAAATACCCTGCCCACATTTACACAATGTGTAGCTTTACTATAAATGCAAATGTATTTGTGTATATATGTATTTATATATAGTATCATGCAGCTCGTGCTCCAGACGCGCCCTAAAATTTCTATAGTCACCCACTAGGGGCAAAAGCGACCGACTAAAGTTGACAAACATTTGCCATGCATGCCAATGTCATGACAAAATGTTTTATTGTTTTTTTTTGTTGCTGCCTAATGGAGCGGGTTGGGATTTGGTTGTGCGCGGGTGTTGTGATTCTTTACCTTTGGCTGCCATTGTTTTGGCAGGAGGCCGGGACCTGTCAGCGTGGCCATGATGTAATTGAATGTGGCCAGCGTGGAGAGCAGCAGGAACAGCGCCTGGTGTACAAAGGCGGCAAAAGATTGATTCGGTGGCCACCACATCGAGTTCATATAAAGCGTCGTCAGCGTTATGCATTTAATGATGCCTGAAAATGATCAAGAGACAACAAAAAAAAAACAAAAACATGAATCGTACGCATGCTTGAACAGCGGTCGGCGGCAATGAAATAATAATTGCACATTTCTGCCGTATCCATATGGGTCGTCTAGCGGTGTTGGGTTACTGTGCGCGGGGAACTCTTTGCGTGCCAAGGAAATTAAATACATTTATTTGTTTGTTTTTTTATACCCTGGACCCATTGAAAACGGACAAAAAGGGTATAATGGTTTTGTGTAAAGGTATGTAACAGGCAGAAGGGGGCAGTCTACCTAATTTTGTTTGAAATTTATTATTTTGGATATATGGGTATCTGCTAGTGGTACTGGGTATCTGCTAATCGGGCACTCTTGCTTGTTATATCGCGCCTGGATCAGGCGTTAACACAATGGGCTGGCAATTGTATTTTAACTGAGTCGACTCGTGGCGGGGGCCCGCCGGAGCAAGGCCATAACCACCGACGTCCACCCTCTTTGTTGTGGCAGCAACAAGCGGCACCAAATTTAGTAATTAAGCTATGTACAATTGTATCGCCGTTCAATATCAAGGCCGCCTTTTCCGTTGCCGCAACATGAACCGGATGCTTTATGGTCGTATTACCCCTGACCCGATGGGCTTCAATAGTCAGATTGCACGCCATTCCCAGCTACACTCGGAAAGTGAACGCCAATTCCTTTCAAGAGTCAGCAACTAAAAAGCAATTAGCGCAGCATTTACGCGAATTAAATGACGGGCCACTCCTTACGAGCGGCCAGTTTGTCCATCATTTGTGGGCGCGGGCGGGTGGCAAGGGGGGCGGTTCAATGGCGCCAGCAACGGCACTGACCGTCTCGGAAAATGAAACGCGATATTACGGTGAAGACACAACGCTAATGCCACGAGTGGGTGGGGCGGGGGGCTGTCGCTTAACGTCGCCCATTTGTTATTGGCCAATTGTTGGTTCTCTTCTGTCGCGGTTCGTTCGCTTTGTTTGTGGGCTTACTTAATTTGAAAATGTCATCAACTAGTCTGTTCTTATTGGACTCTGATAAGCACTGTGCTGAAGACTCCCATGGGTGTTGTTGCTTGCAGTGATTTCGCTTTACTTACTCAGTGCTGTTAGTGGACCCCAGTGAAGAAAGCGCCGAAAGCCAGATATTTCTGCGCTCATTGTTTAATTACAGTTTTTATGTTGACGACCAAAATGGTAATAAGACGATGAAGCTTTGCATGCGAACAGGTAAACAAACAGCGACCGTGACAGCGTTGCCAGATAGTCGCGACGCACAATTCATATCGATACCATTGTTGTCTGCAGTCGATTGTAGCGTTTTTTTAGATATTCGCTTACATTTAGAATAATTTCGGATTTACAAATGCGGCTGCACTACCAGTTTTTTAGTTTGTGCCGAACGCTACCAATTAGTGCATTTTATTTGCGATTACAACAAATGAAACTTTTGATAAAGATTTAACAAATATGCTTTAAGCTATAAAAAAAAAACTAAAACTTTGCGACCCTCATTTGTTGGCCAAAATTTCAAATTTCATGCCGTGCTCATGCTTCTCCAGCTCGCTAATAAGGCTGGTCTTGGCAAAGGCTGCTCCAGGCGGCAGGACACCACCGGTGCCCGGCATTTTGTTGCTCTCCCGAAGTATGGTGACAGCCGTGGACAGCAGGGCGACGCATGTAGAGCCGTAGCCGGGATTCGGACCTGATACTCGTACCATTAAAGTTTTGGTGGGTGGATCCTTGTATTGGTCTGTGCCCTCGGCCAGCCGCTGCGAGCTGGGCCAGCCCGTCGCTTTCATGGTCATCTTAAAGTATGTGCGTTCCATTCGTGCTTCGCTAGGTCCATCGCGCGAGACAAAGCCGCCGGAGAATAGGCTGGGATACTTGAGCAGCAGGCTGCGACCGAACTGAAACTTGGACATCAGGCTAAAAAATAAGCCAAATACAGCAACCATAATGGCCATAATCCACGAGGGAAAACCGATATAGGCGTGCATCTGGACGGGGCGTTTCTTGTCGTGCTCGTAGAGGAAGCGCTGGGAGCGCATGACCACCGAACGATCCGATCCCGGAAAGGGCAAGCACACTTTGTTCACCTCCGTTGAGCGGAATATCAGAGGACGCGCCTTCAAAAGGGGAAAGAACTTGGGCAATCGCTCCGGAAAGAGTTGTTGACGAATGCCGCGCAGCTCGTCTGCGTGCGATAACCCGTACACGGCGCTCTCCCAGGTGCCGGTGTTGAGGCCTGCCCTGCCGTCCGCTGCATTGGCGCCCTTAACGCCATTGACGAGAAACGTCTCCACGGAGTTGACGACGCCATCGAAGTTCTTCTCGACAAACACAATGCCCATGTCCGCTGGTATGGAATCAAAACCACATGCACTGACCACGTACACACCGCGCTCCTTGGCGCGTTCGTTGTACTTCAGCTGCATCGTTTCCATGTACTGCGGCTCGCCGCTAACGTCCACATGATGGGTGCCGGCCTCGATGCAGGCACGGACCACGTTCTCTCCGTAAAAACGGTACGGACCCGCGGTGTTGACAACGATGCGACAGGATTTGGCCATTTCAAGCAATGCGGCCTCATCGTTGACATCGGCAATGATGATGGGTGTCTGTGACAGGTCCTTTTTGGCCTTGGCGCCCATCTCCTTCAGCACCGCCTGTAGCTTCTCCCGATTACGTCCGGCAATGCCCCAGCGCAGATCCTTTAGCACAGAGACCGCCTCGTAGACGGTGTACTTGCCCGTGAAGCCTGTGGCTCCAAATATAATCACATCTAAGCGTTCCGTTGCCATTCTTTGTTCAAGGTCAGTAACGACGTCACAAGTGTTTAGCCTGTGTGTGTTTGTGTGCGTGTGAGTTTCTAGTACAAATCAAAGAATTCGTTATCAAAACATGCACTGTCGGATGTTGCTGCGTGTTAGCACTTTAAACTACCATTTAAATGAACTTTGGAAAAATTATCAGAAACTTATGAGATACTTACCTATCCAACTTTATAGATCAACTTTTAACGGCGCACTTTGCTCACAGGTGTGTAAGTCGCACTATGACCGTAGCAATTATCTGGGGTCGGTTATTATTGCCGGTGAGGGGATTATGAATAATCGGTAGAAATTGATTCTCACTGCAAGCATTTTGCGGCTAAGCCAGTGAACAATCGAAACGGTTCGATAGTCGCTGCAGTAGAGTAGTTAAAATAAAAATTATTCAAAAAATATTGGCGCCTTTTTATAAGTTTTTTTTATTATTGAATACATTCTATTCTCTGTTCCCCCATATTAATTATATAAATTATTCTTGGTTTAGTTGTTATTGCATTACTTACGAATAACTTATCGCATTCTTTATATAAAAAAAATTTGTCACGGTACTATATCGATATCTGCTTCTTCAAGTAACGATAGTTTGAAAGCAGCACATAATGCATTCAGTGTTGGACATCGTAGGTTAATTTAAATACTAATTATAATCGTTTAAATTTGGCTCATTATTGTTCATTTGTTGCTTTGTTGAATACGTTAAAATTACATAAAGCAATTCTTTGAAGATTCTTTTTAATTATTTCGACATGTTATTTTTCTTAACTTCATTTTGTAAATCATATTGATACAATTTTTAGGCTCCACACTTTATAAGGCAATAAATAACAATGCAAGGTCTCGTTGCCTATGTTAACTTTTAAAATGGAAATCCGTATGCTTTTTTTTCCTGAGATGTAAATTTTATACACAATCAAACAAGCAAACCAAACGATAATGGCCAACAATATTCTGGGACATAGTTCACTTGTTCAGTGGTTCAATGAACTTGTGCGGAACTGTTTGATGCAACTCTAATGCAGACAAGCTAAACATGTAAACATCTGCGAATATGGACAATCCTCGCGAGCATCTTCGTTGCCGCAGAAGAGGCTGCAGTTACACCACGAATAGGGCGTACAACTTGGAACGTCATGAACGTAACCATGACAAAGGCAAGGTTCCAATATCCCAGTGCCAGCCATGTCCCCACTGCAAATACGCCGCCGGATCGCTGCACAATTTGATGCGACATATAAGTAAGAAGCACATAGAAACGACTGTTAAAACAGCTATTGTAACCAGTAGCCGACAACCAAAGCAACACGATGATCTGCCTGCTATGCAGAAGTCACATCTCGCATCAATTCCGGAGCTGGACCAACCTCTGGATCAACCCGTGGAATTGTCGCTTTGGCATTGGAGCACACCGCAGCAGCAGGAGAAGAATTTTCTACGACGAAGCGGCTTAAAAGCTGAATGTACGATATTGGAACGGAGCGTCAATCTGTTCAAGTATGTGTGAAAGGTTGAGGTACATGTTTAAAAATAAAAAAATAATTTACTGCAATTTTCACAGATTGTATGCGTTGGTGAAAGCGCGCGGAGGAGCTCTCAATGTGGACGAATGGGATGATATAGCAGCAGCCTTGGGCCTGCCCACAGGGTCAGGCTGTAATGTAGGCGTCAAGTATATGGAGATGGTTTTCGAATTTGAAAAGAAAGATGAAGAGCGTCTGCAAGAATGCCAAATTGTTAAAGGCGTGCCGCCTTGGTGGGATGACGGGAATTTTATAGTCGATAAAAATAATTATAGGAGTGAAGATATGGATTTGAATAACAAATTAGGGTCGGACTTAAATCTTCCTTCTGTTACTGTTCAAAATGCTATTGTTAAACTGATTTACGACAAGTATTATAGCAATCATATGCGCAACAGCCAACCATTTCAACGGTTCCACTTGAAGGACTCGTGGCTAAGGGCGACTATGTTAAGTTATCGCGTATTAAAAAACAAAATACATTCGAGACATTGCTCTGCCTCCTGACTGCTTAATTTTGTGAGCGATGTCATTATTGTTATACCTAAGTTACTCTTAAAACCCCATTTGAATAAAATGCCGCCCAATAAAGAATCACATTTTCACCAATGTAAAGTTGGCAGCGTGCTTAACCAAATTTATCGAGTAAAAATATCGATATATTTTGCCAATAGAATATATTCAACATCTTGTATATGCATATACTCACCATGCTGCCTTAGTTCGATATGATACCATCAGCTCTAAAATATCGAGCACAACATTGTGAATTCTGTTTTAAAGCTGGAAGGTCGTACGTGCGCAGCAATCAGTCGGCAAACTGATTTTAAAAAGTAACTGAAAAGAAAAGTTACAAATTGCACTAGATTGAACTCTGTTTGTTTAAATATAGATATATAAATTAATGTGAGTGCGTGCGCTTAAAAGTCATTTAAATTTGTGAGCACATATAGGAAGCAGGACTGCGCATTTCGTGATTGGCGGCTGTTCGTTTGTGTCTGTGTGCGTGTTTTTCTCTCTCTATCTCTCCGCGCGAGTGTGTGTGTGCGTGCGTGTATGTCAGCGGCTGTGTGGCGCGAGAGCAAAAGGAGAATTTGCAAGAAAGAAGACCCCAGAAGCGGCGTGTGAATCACGAGCAAGCAAAAGCGAGCGTACAAACTGAATCACATCATATTTTCTTGTTGAGCATCTTGAGTAACATAGAAGCCGATAAACCATAAAAAAAAAAACACGCACACACAAAAAAAGATAAAATAATCAAAAGCCATTGATTATTGCAAAAAGCTTAAAACAAGCAGCAGCTGTCTGTCTCAAAATGGAACACGAGGATAACGCGCACTTTGACAATTACTTGCAAAATCGTTTCGCGGAGAGTCTGCAAAATGCTGGGAGCGCTGACGTCGCTGCTGCTGCCGCCGCTGTCGCTGAGCTGGTGCCCAACATTGGACCGAAGTCTGGTGAGCACGATGACGACGAAGAATGGAAGTACATAAAAGAAGTGCAGCAGAGCGAAAAGCAACAGCAACAACAACATCAATTCTACGGCGAAAAGTTAGGTGACGCTGACGCCGACGTTGACGTCGCCTTTGGCAATGGTATTGGTGTTGGTGTTGGTAACGGCAACGGCGTCGCTGTTGGCAGCAGCAGCGGTGGCGACGCTTATATGTCGCTCGGGATGGACTTGAGTCTGGGCAATGGCGTCGGCAGCGCAGCCAGCTACAGAAACTACGAAGCCAACCATGATGATGAAGAAGAGGTCGAAGTGATTAAACATGATGGTGACTTTTCGAGCAATTCCAATACGACAACAACAACATCCACCACGGGTGAAATGGAGCCCAATGGAGCAGAGCAGGAGCGGTCCAATATTGTCCAATATGATGAGCAGAAGCTTGTGGAGAATGAGCCTGAGAATGAGGATGAGGAGGAGCCCAGCTCAGTAGCAACCACCTACGGCACCAGCAGTCTCAGCGAACAACAGCAACCACAGGAGGAGACCAACGATATCCAGTTTGATGACAAGGAGAACGCACAGCCAAATAACCCGGATCTAGAGCTCGAGCCACATTCGCAGTTAAATCCGAATGCTGTTGAGTTTGTGCCACACTTTGGATCCCCCTCCTCGCCGGCACCGGCTGAACCGCTACAGGCGCTGGGACGGCAATTGTTGGCTGATGATCTGGTTGCGGAGAGTCCCCGCAAGGGCGCACGTGATTGCAACATGGACACGATTGCTTTGCCCGACGAGTGCGAGTTCGATACTGGGGCCGACAAGCGTCCACATGAGCTGGAGCAGGAGGACGACACGTTCCCCGGCGACCAGGAGCTGCCAGCGGAACAACTGCACCAGAATGGCAACAGTGGCCATCAGGAACCGGAACAACGCATCGATCACGGGCCGGAGACCAGCGTTGACTTGGATGCCGACCTGGAGGCAAACATTGACGTGCCGCAGTCAGAGCAGGATTTATTGCACGCACAGAAATTCCAGACTGATGAGAACGACATCATGAAGCGTTCCATTTATGGCGAGTCCATTGCCAGTGCTTCCATTGAGGATATTCTGAATTCGGTGCAGCCGTTGCCGCAACAGACATCCGGCGAGGAGCCTCTTAAGGAGAAGGAGCTACTCAACGTGGAGGAGAAGGAGCTCATCTCCCAATCTCCCTCCATTGAAGAGCTGCATCAGCAGCAGTCGATCGATCCCATGCAGGCCTCGCTATATCTGGAACACACCTCCAGTGATGCATTTGCTGAACAGAATAGGGATCAGGATCAAAGTCTGCTGCTGGACACCAGTGCACCCATGTTCAGTCCGCTTGAGGATTCACCACAAGTGGAGGAGGCAGCGGAACCACCAATTGTTTCAGCCACAGCCACCACGCTAGAGTTGCAGCCCGAACAGGTGGACATTGTGGACATAACGCCATCGCCGCTTTCCTCTTCTACCGAAGAAAAGCATCTTGTTGAGGAGACCAAGGAACAGCTGGAAGAGCAGCAGCAGGAGCCACTTTTCCTGTCGGACAACGTGGAGAACCATTTCAATGCCGGTGCTTCGCCACAGGTAAGCTTACAATGTAGAAATTATAACTCTATAATTTAACTAGAGATGGTCGATACAGTAAAAGAAATCCGACACCTGACTACGGACGGGTAAAGTTTTTCCGGCCAGCTTTTATAGTTTAGATGGGCAGAGTTTCTTGTCAAGCGAAACAATTTTCGTTTTTAAAATAAACAAGTTTCAAATTCATGATTAAGTCAATTAAATTATAAGTTTGATAAGTGTTGATACATATCTTTAATTTTTTTGGTTTATTAGAGTTTTAAGAATTTATTTTACGAATTTTACCAATAATGCATGTTTCCAATAAGAATAACTATATACCCTTTTTTATCAATACATATTGCAATCATTTAATTTCTAATGCAATGGTACAGAAACACGTATATTAATTTTTAAAATTTTTTCAAGCATTGATGAAATTCATTATCGTGTCACGCGGAAACACGACAAACCGCTGTGATCCCTAGGCTTAACTGAATGACTCATTCGGGGTACATAACGAATTTGTCAAAAACTTAATTATGTCCTGCACCTTGTTTGTGCTTATGTGTGTGTGTGTGTGCGCCGTTTCCGCTGCGTTTCCTTTTTGCTGTCGCTATCGTTGCTATAATGGCCGTTCCAAGTGCATGTCCTTGTCATGTGTCTGTCTGCTCACCTGGGCCACGAGAAATCATTAAATTTGTTGGTATACTTGTTCTTCACAGCTGTCTGCGTGCATTTCGGCGCGTCCCTCTCTTTATGCTTCTTTACGCGCTCTCTTGCCCTCGCTCTTCCGCTCCGCTCCCTTTTCTCTCTCTTGAAGTGCTAATGCAATTTTATATTATCAGGGCTGGGGTGTGTTCCGTTAACTCTCTCTCACGTTTCTGTTCTTGCATACTCCACAGGACACGCAAGTGTTTTGCGAACGTGTGTGTGTATGTGTATGTGTTCGTGGTGTTTGGAGTCAAAGTTTAAGCGACTTTTGGGTGGGGTTCTCATTATTACTGCGCCTTTAAGCTCATGTGTATATACAAAGTGGTGTACGTTGTGTACTTTAAACTCCATTTTTAAAAATAATTAAGGGCAACTCAAGGGTTGTTGCTGCTGCTGCTGCTTATTTTTATTGCCTTTTTGCTTAAGCCACTTGCTCTCTTTACTGTGGCGCTTGTGTGGCAGCACTTTATGCTATTGACCTCTTGGCTGTAAAGCAAAATATTATTGTCACCATTTGGCCACTTGACTGCTGCTGTTGTTGTTGGTATTGGTGCCGTGTTAAAAATATATATCTTTTTGCTGCCGTTGGTATTTGATTTCCGTTCCAATTATATTTTGTGCTACTGGCAGTGCTTGCGGTCAACGATTCGCCTAAATGCATTTCTTGTCTGTATTTGCTTGCGTGTGTCAGTGTGAGTGTAGAGTAGTATAATGTAATGTAAGAGTGTCTACCGAACTCTACTCAAACTCGCTCTCTTGTCTATGGCGCTCTCGCCGTTGTCTGCAATCTGCATGACCAGTACTAACAACAACAACTTCGGCAAGAGTGGCAACCTTTTCGCTTCGTTGCAAATTCCAGCTCCAATGCACACAAACACACACACACACACTCACACAGGCACAGCTTTCATAATTACACAAGCGCTTGGGTTCACTTAATTGGGTCATATACGGTTTTCGCTTGCATAGCATATACATACACACATATACACATGCATGTATGCTTATACAATTTTTTTTTTATGATTTTTTGTTTTTTTTTTTATATGCTTTGTATTGCACCGCCACCAGTCGACGCTGCCGCTGCTGCTTCTGGGCATTGTTTGTGCTGCTATCGAGCTTCCTGTGGGAGTTTCGTTGTGTGTATAATTTACGCCTGTAACAAAACGCTTTCTTCATTCAGCCCTCTCCCCTTGACGCTTTGTCTTCGTTTTCGCCGCTTGTTTTGCATATTATTTATCTACATGATTTGTGTCTTTTTTCTTATTTATTAATAGTTTTTTTATATTTTGCTTAAACAGAGAAGCAAGCCAGCACGTTAAGCTGTATCCATTTACATGTTGATCTAAATTTTTGTTTTGTTTTTTTTTCGCATTATTTCGTGTCCGAGACCAATTCATGTTGTTTATTTTCTGTTGTCAACGATACGCAGAACTACAATAATAACAACAAGAACAATCAGCGTTACAGACAGCTTGTCACCAATCGGAGTAGCTAGGCAAATTTGTGAAGCGCAAAAAACTTGTTGCCCGTCCTTTTCGCCTTTTTGTTTTATTATAAACCATTTGAAGTGTCATTTGACTGATAAGCTATGAAGGCAATAGGTAAATATTTATTTTTCTTGATTAATCAAATAAACAAACTGATTTTTTGTAAGCACATTTATTTGAATTTGAACGCATTTTGTTGGCATCTTATCACTGGAATCTATTTATACACATATGTACATAAGACATCAAACGGCGCTATTCAGGCGACAAAAAACCTACATTTAATCTGTGTAGGTGTGCACATACATTTATATAATTTTTAAATGCATCTAGATTCCAGACTCTGTACTATATACATTTTTGCTGATAACAAAATTCACGCGTCTATGTTATGACTCAACTGACGGGGCCTGCGCTCTCCGGTTCCCACACTCATTCATAAGACTACTGAATAAAATTACAAATTTTATTGTTTCGATTGTTTTTTTTTCTGTTGTATCTTTTGCAAACTTTCGCCACAATTCGCATGACATTTGTTTAAACTTGTGTTTAATTAAAATTTGCGAAATTTACATAAATTAGCATCACAGTCATCGCAGTCGCCGAGAATTCCATTCAAATGCTTTTTATTATTATAATTTGTATGACATTTGATGGACAGCAAAAAAATATATATAACCAAAAACCAACACTATTTTTAATGCTGAAACTGAGCTGGGCGCATCCATAAAAATATTTAAAACAGGGCAACCCATGTGTGACTAATGCCACAACTCGAAGATGCCCAACATATGTATCTTACGATATGCAAATCCATTAGGAAATGTTTGCTAAATAAAACTTTTAATGCAGGTATTGCATTAAGTGGTTAGGATTTATTTTAAAGTTTTAAGAAATTTCGGAAATTTATATAAATAACTTGAATTATGAATGTACTTTTCAAAAAATGGGTTGAATTTAGTAGCTATATTATACAATATTTATAAAATATTATGAAATAATAGATTTAGCAGCTAAATCTAATGAGAATGCATATAAAACGAACAAATAGTTGTCGAACTAACGCTGTTATTTTGGAGTTGTATTGAAAAAAATAATTGTGCCGAAACTTTATGCGGTAAAATTAGAGATAGTCAATTAACTCAATAGAGGGCAAACAAACTGGTAATTATGTCTGAAAATCCATTAAGATTATTAACTCAATTAAAATTGCTAGCTTCTTCGCTTTTTGTTCGTATCTAATTTAGTTTAGATTAGTGATGTTGTTTTTTTCTAGAGGCGCCACTCTTGTTGTTGTTGTAGCTGCCATTGCATGCAGTTTGGGCAACGGGTGGTCCAATTTGAGCTCTGTGTAAGCGCATTTGGCGTCGACGCCAATCCTACGCCAGCCTCTTCTACCCACACGAACAAGTGCCTAGAGACAGCGATATGAGTGTGCATTACTCTGTGTGTGTTTATAAGGAGTGTGCTTATACATATCGGTTCTGCCCACCTAAGTACGAAAGTACGCGAAGTATATGTAATTTAACTGACGCCCAAAATCAGGCCCAAATGCAAAAGAAGTTTTTAAAAAAAAATCAGGCGTCAGACAAAGTCAGTAAATAATGTACAAGAGTTGGCCAACTGTGCATGTGCAATCGTGTGTGTGTGTATGTCTTCGGTGTGCGCGCAAAACGAGTTTCATTTTGCGGTCTCAACGAGGAGGCCCCAAAAGCCAAAAGCAGAACAATTGCGAGACAAGCAACGGCGACTGCCAGAAATCTTGCTGCAATATGACTGCTATTGCCATTGTGTGGGTTGACTGAAGTCTGATTGCCAAAACGGCAGGAGCACACGTCTGAAGATGTTGCTGAAGCTGGAGTCATGCCACTAGAAGATGTTTTGCGGCGTCTAATTGCGGCATTTTACATTTCAGTTCAGTTCAAAAGAAATGGGGATCTGTGCAGCAGCAGAAACTGAAGTGCTTTTTATCTTGCAGATACAATATCTCATTTTGCATGCGGCTGCCTTTGCTGCAAATCGAATGCCCTCTCTCTCTCTCTCTCTCTCTGGCTGCATGCGTTATCTAAATTTACATTGCCATATGGGTATATATACATATATATATATATATATATATATACTTATATGTATGTGTTTGTGGGCGACACTTTCGCTTGCTTCGCTCGCGCATCTTGCAGATACTCGCACTTGCAGATACACTTTTTGCTTCCTGCTTCTGCGCTGCAATTTATGCATGTTCATCGCATTTGCGACTATATGTTTATTTTTAAAATTCAAACCCCGTGCCAAGTTCAATAGCTTCTCAACAACAAAATTTATGTTAACAAAAAAGAAAAACTGTGTATATGTAAAAATAATTACTAAAATGGGCGACAAAATACCGCAATGCATTTTGTGGCCCCTGCAGCGCTGACGGGTGACTGCTGCTCCACACAGACTCATCCTTCTCTTGACGACAAGGCAGTGCAGCCTGCATTTGCCTGAAATAGTCGCCAGTTCGCAACCAGCTCCGGCGGCTATGGTCATATAAATAGGCCTTAATCATTGGTGCTGGGGTGTCACAGCCAAGTGCTCCAAAAGTGTTTTTAATTGAAAGTCATTTTCAGCCTAGCAAGTTTAGCTTAGTCGACTCTAGCTAGCTGTCTCCAGAGGCGATCCATCTTGAAAAACTTCAGAGTTCCGGCGACCGAATGGTTGCCTCTCTTCACAATTTAGCAGCACTCCAAGTTGCTGCATAGAGAAAACTCTGATTAAGTTGGATTTGCCGCAGGAGCTAATTAAAACGATGCTTCGCAATTTGTCCAATGTTCGGCTATTTGTATTTTTATATCCTGTATCCATTAAAAACGGTAAAATAATAATGCTAATAATGGGCAGAAGGAAGCATTTCCGACCCTATATCCCCGATCTAGTAATGTCTGTATGTAGAGACTAGTTAAATAGTTAATGCATTAAAAAGAAAATCAGTTCTCACAAAATGGAATATCTGAAATATTGTAGGGATTGAATGTGACATTCATTGTAAAAAATTGTCATAATTAATTAATACCATTAATAATTATAATTTAATTCAATCACTCTTTCAAAAATATTGGTATTCATATGTTAGCAGGTGTATTTAATATTCAACCTAATTAAGATAATTTTTTTATTCTGTCTAATTTAAATTTTGTGATATATATGTAAAATATAAATCTGGCATAAAATCATTTTTGTAAGCTAAAATATTGGCTGATATGTGAAACGCGCATATACAAAATATCGTCTTTGGAATTTATATTTTATGACTAACAAAGATGACAACATAATAATGAGCTCATGCCAGCAACAAATTAAAGTACATATAATCTTTGGAGTATTGTGAAAAAACTTTCATATCTGCAACAACAAAGCTCTATAAATTTACCGCTGGCCCAGCAGTTAACGTTCAATTAATCACACTCGAGCCAAACATTCCTTGATAAGTTTAAACTATGATATAATAGAAGGAAAGCGCAGCACTAATTTTAGCAAAAATATTTGGCCAAACTCATTGTGAAAGCTGCCACACAGGGTGAGCGGGACGACGTATCTATTAGTTGCCATAAATATGGCAAATGTATACCACCGTCCAGCCCACCGTTCAGCGGGCCTGTAAAGCTTGGTACTTGTTGGCCATAAAAAAAGAAATGTGCAAAAAATTCTAGGAATGATAAATATGATGTCGAACCGGTTTTAGAGCACAGCCCAACCTGCAGGTCAATTTAGTTTAATTAATCGTAAAAAACGTAAAACGAAACGTAACGAAAAAAAAGAAGGCAAGAAAAGAAAAGATATGTTACCTCAAATAATAATAATAAGAGACGCCCATCGGCAGGTTGTGTAAAATATAGGCAAGTCATTGACAGTCGCGAGTGGCTTTTACTGCATTGCCTTTCAAATTGTCCAGAGCTGATTGCATTTGCCTTGCAATCGCTAGATTTGGCCAAGAGTGTAAAGCACTTGGCAAAGACAACGGCCGCAAACGACAATGGCCATTAGCCGCAAGACATTTGCCCAGCCCGTGTCTACCGCGAGGCACGGCCAATGTTAAAGAACTCATAAAGAAAGAAGTGGCAGTGGCAGTTGTAGTTGTAGTTGTAGTTGTATTTGAAGTGGGTCTATGAGAAGCCGAGCTGTACGACTTTTCGAGGCTTAGCCGCGGCTAGCCGTGTTGCCAAACCGAAACAATGTTCGTGTGCTGGCGTGGCCAAGCGACTAGCTAGCAGCAGCAGTAGCAGCAGCAGCGTCTAACATGGCCAGGTGTTTTTCTTTATTTTTTTTATTACTATTACCAACTGCGCTATTAACAATTTCTTTTGGCCTTTAAAACCACCGGTGAGGAGCCCCTCGGTTCAGTATCTAAGAAGTATGTATATCATATTATGAATTTTTCAACATACATACATACGTACATGCAACGTCCAGCTGTCCATCTTAGTTTTGCTTTATAATCTTGGCAATACCTCGGTATACATCTCATTCTCTTTGCCTCCTCGTGAGTCAACAAAAGCAGTCAATTTCATGGCAACGGCCATTCTAATGTATCTATCTATCTAACCATTCATGTGGCTGCCTGCAATGTGGTCTAGAGCAGTAACTAGCCGCGTCTTGTGGCCAAGCCGTATTGTAATTGTATCTTTTGGTTCTTTCGTGCGCTGCATGTACGTTGAAAACTTTCACAAAAACGCAGTTGAATTTGTTTCATGTCGGCGCCCCAATATACATTTCATACTCGATCACGATGTATATTATGTTCGTACAATGTCTGTCATGCTGTCCGTATGACCGCAACTTTTTTCGGCGCTATTAAAGTTAGAGATAGAGAAGATAGATATATACTTGTTCTCTAGCTAGCAAATCGATAAAATGTGAATATTTCCAAAAATAACTAAATATATTTTACAGGGAAGCTCCCCCAAACATCACAGAACAAATTTGTTGGTCACGCCCATTCTCGCTCAGTTGTTGATCCTGATCAAGAGTAATATACTTTATTGAGTCCCAGATGCCTCCCTCAGCCCATTTTCAATTCCAGGGTATAATTGAGACCGTGAACGAGTATAACGCAGTCGAAAACGACCGACTGCAGCGTTCTCAATTGTTTTTTCTTTATTTTTATATTATTTATTTCTATTGTTTTTGTGGCTGCAGCCACTGATGGCTAATGCCTTTGATATTGTGGCCGTTTTATTATCACCATTGCTATTAGATTTATGTGCGCACATTGATATCCGACTGGAGAATAGGCACTATTTGTTGCCTATTTTAAGCCTTTCACTCGTCTTCGACAAATCGTTTAAAAAAATTAATTTAACGGACTCATACTAATAAAAAAAACTTATTGCAAAAAATAATTTATATTTTTCGCTACACCTACTATCTCATTTTTTGGTCTTTCTGCTTTAATTCAAAGTTTCAAATAAATTTGATTGTTCCAAGTGAATTTTTGTGGTTTCTAAAGCAAATTACAATAAATATTTTCTCATATATTTTGGACAAGCCTTTCACAAATTTTCCCAAAACAGTCAGACAATCTGCATACAACGAGAAAAGGCGCAAACTCAACCGCAGAATAAACGACTCGCACCAGCTCGTTCGTCATCATCATTATCTTGATCATAATGAGCAACAGACGACAACGTCGCGTTGGGCTTTTCATTGAAACCTGCGAAAAGTATGAAAAATAAACTCCCAAGAGTTCGAAAAGCAACAGAGCAAAATAAAACTTAATTAACTTTCTATTCTTTGCTTATTTTTAGCGAAGTGAACGAAGTAAAAAGTGCAATGGCCGCCTTAGTGTCTGTCTGTACGTATAAACGCAATATTTTTCGAAATTGAAAAATTGATAACACCTGAAAACGAAAATCGATATATAACCCTTTAATATATCTGTCTGTCTGTATATCGAACCGTAAGAATAATCAGTCGAAAAATAGGGTTTTAAGTAGAAATCTTTTTTGCTCTTCAAGATCTGAAAGCTACCTTTGCATTAAAGAATGTCACTATGTCACTATATATGTAAAGTTATTTCATCGTCAGCACTCCGAATACATGGCTATTTTTTTTATTATTGTTTTTATATGGTTTGTCTAGTCTCTTTCGCAAAAATCTTTTGCCATGGCCACTTGCCGGTTTTCCTACACAGTTTGCGCTATATCTACATGTTATATATATTTTTTTTCGTTATTGCCTATTAATTCTTTCATTAATGGCGTCGCCCATAATTCATTGAGTCAGAGTTGAGTGAGTTGGCGAAGCTGTCTCAGCTCTATTCGCTAATTGTCGAAATTATATTTTGACTTTCTGGGTCTGTTTTGGCCGACGCAGCACAGCGCCAACTGTTTCCAATTAATTGGAATTCGTTGCTGACTAGGCAAAAATATTCGATTTGTTCAAGTTAAAATAAATATCGAGGTGCATTTTTCTAGGATTGAATCACTTCCGCTCTGCAACCAGAATAATACAAATTAAATGAAAGAAAAAAGAAAAAAAATGATAAATAAGAAGTAATAAACCAAACAAATAAGGCATACACACAAAAAACGCTTCTTCTCTTGGTTTCATTCCTGAGCCGCAGCACTTTTTTTTGTGTAAAATAATGAAAATAGCATAAAATTGAGCATTAATCAACATTTGAAGATTAATGATGTGCAGCATGAGCTGCTCTAAAAAAATAGGAAAAACAGAAAAGAAAATCAAAAAGCCAGACAGCTACCAGCATTGGCAACATGATGTTGCGTGCTGCAGTTGCATGTGGTGCGCAATGCCTGTTAGCTCCGCTGTTGCTTGCCACACACACACAAACGCCACACTCAATTTCAACATCATTAGCATTATGTGCCAAGATTAACAGTTTCAGTAACAGTAACAGTGCAGCGAACAGTGATTATTATTGCACAGTTAAGTAGTCGCAGCGAAAGAAAGAGAGCGTCAGAGAGTGCACTTTGTATGCTCAATGAATAGTTTTTAGCTCCTTTGCCTTGTGACAACTACATTGAGTGTGCCCAAACTTTTAAAAATAGAAATTACATAGACGCACATAATTTTATTAGCATGTATGTGTGTGTGTGTGTGTGTGCAGTGAATTCTATTGCTGTCGCTTAATTTGGCGTTGTTTTTGTAGTAAGCGATCGTTAATTTTTGCCACCGCCCAACGCGTGCTTATTCATCGACTGCTCTCCCTGTTCCTCTCTACGCATTATTGAGCATTTAGCCATTTTATTGTTATTATTATATGCATATATTGTCAGCGTGCGTATGGCCAAAAACAGTTAGACCCAACTGTCGCTAACTACATGCCATATTTGTATAGGCTTAATGGCCACTGTTATCTGTTTGTTCGTTCGGTTGCCCAGTTTGGTTTTCTAACGAGCCCAAGTGAGACATCTACTCAATACAAGTGATTTGTTGGCTTTGTGCAAAATTTGCGACTCTATAAATTGTCTTCGCATGTTGTTTGCTGTTTGCCAGTTTGGACTTGTTGGGAATTTATTGGCAACGCTAGCGCCTACTGGTCCTGACCTGAGCGTACAAGCCCCATGGACAGCCGAAATGCAAATGTGCGCCATCTGTTGAACTTGATTTGTACGAGCCATTGCTGTTGTTTTTGTTTTGTTTATGGCACAATTTCGTTTTTGATTTTCAGTAATTTGCACGCCGCACACAAACAACAACAACAAGCACTACTCTCCCCACACAGTTTGCTTGTTCTTGTTCACCTTACCTCACTGCTCCTCTTCTCTCTGAACAAACGTTTGCCCTCTTTCGCTCTGCCCACAGTTGACGTCAACGCGCTGGCAATTTTTCGTGCAATTTCTTTTTCTGCGCACTTTTCACAATTATCATCAGCATTAAAATTCACCGTGTGTATGTATGTGAGAAGTGGAGACTGAAAATGTTGATGTCATCGTTGCGTTTTGTTGTCGTTTGTTTTTTTCTTTGAGCAACTTAAATAAAAGAGAGACAAGCAAACATATACATCTTATAGTATATGTGTGTATTATGTATGTACAAACATACATACATAGTCACCCACCAGCAGCGACGTCGTCGTCAATGAATATGTTGCGTTCATTGTTATACCCGCTGCTGGCGAGATTTGCTTGGCGTCGTTGTTAAACTTAGGTGTCAAAATCAATAATAGTCAATAATAGAAAGAATCATGCACTTTAATTTGATACCTAAATGCAAACACCTATACATACACATATGTATATGTATGTACATGCATGCATACATACATATGTACATGCAAAACTTTGCAAAAAGTTGTTTAGCACAAGAGCAAAACAAGTCGCAACTTTTAACAAGCAGGCAGAGGCAGTCTGGCCGGCCGGCGAATTGGCAGCGGCGTAGAGTTGCCAGCTCGTTCGACAATGACGCATATTTTTGGCCCCAAACAATTATCGTGCAAGAGAACGACAATGAGAGAGAGAGAGGGAGAGTGCAAGTGAGAAGTGGGGAGTGTAAAATGTAGGTTATTTATAAATGGCAATTGCCAACGGATAATTTAAAACCTATAATTAATTAAAAAAGAAGAATGAAAAACATTGCCCGCTGCATTCAATGAGTCATCAACATCAGAAGCAGCTGACTAAGTTCCGATTTAACCGGTTTAATTTTTTCTTGGTTATTTCTTACTTCATTTTGACTTTAACTTTTTCGGCTTCAGCTCACTTTTAGCCCCATTACGCTTGAGCAACAAAAGAAAGCCAGCAATTGCGCGAGTGGGCCAAAAGTGGGCAGCAAAAACCGACAAAACACCGGCAATCGCGGGCAACAGCGGCCCCAACTGGTGGCATTTGCTGGTCAATGACATTTTAAAGCGGCTACAAATGCGACAGCGACGGCGACTGCGACTGAGACTGCGACTATGACTGCTGCTGTTGCTGCTGCCGCTGCTGCGGTCTTACGTTGCGTGCTAGAAGAAAAGTGCCGGAAAAAATGTTAACGCTACATTTGTACACCCTGTCGGACACCGAGGCCAAAACTAACGCCGAGTCTCAGTACACGTTTCCTGTCATCTGACTTTTTGCTTTGGCTTTGCTGTGTTGTGTCGCGCTGTGTCATCGCTGTTTGTTTTAGTTGCTTTTTGGTGTGGTTGTTGTTATTGTTGTTGTTGTATTTGTTGCTGCTGCTTGCCTAATAGCAGCAATTGTCATGACATTGCCAGCCGTACAGTGATAGCTGCTTTCTCACTTTCACAAGTTCGCCTCAGCTGCCAACGCTGCTGATGTCATTATCATAATTTGTATGCATTAGTAATTCGAGTTGTTGTGTGTGTGTGTGTGTGTGTGTGCTTACAACCCCGCAAATACGTAGACTCACCAGACAGCTGACAAACTGCAGCAGCAAAATTTGCTGTTTGTGGCGCGTGCTTAATTTGAGGGATGTTCCACAATACTTTCTCTTCATGCCCCTCTGATCAACATGTGTCGTTTTTATAGCATGCTTCAAGGGGTCACCCCAAATGTGCTCAGTCCGCAACACTGTTCAGGGAATAATGTCAATTCCTTTATGTATATGCCATGTGACATTCAAAGAAATATGAACATTAAAAAAAAGAGTAAAATCGGTCAAGTCGGGAACACCCGACTCGTACACATTTAAACTCATACGGGCACATGTATGCACAGCTTGCGGCTGCTGCTAATTGGCTTTTGAAATTTCTTTAATTTAACTACACAAGACTTTAATGACTTCTGTGTTTGTAGTTGATCTTGATTGATTTTTTGATTTATAGCAATTAAATACCCCGCTCTTAGGCTTAGATGAACACAAACATTTAATTATTTGTAGGGAAATTGTTAGTTTCCCTGTCTTTTTTGTATATATTTTAATATATATATTCGATAATAAAGTTGGTAGAATCGGGAACTGTCATTTGTATGTAAGCTGTATCCAGATATTGATTTAAGGTGACTTACTTGGAGTAAGGTAATTAATTATTTTTGCCAAATATAATAGATTTTGTGTGTGTTTTTGAGCACGCAAATACCATGTTTTTGTTGCTTTCTTACTCATTTTATCTTGGAACGAAAAGAATCTTAAGTTCATTTAGCTGAAAATGCATCGCTTGTTTAATTTATTTTCGCTGGCATTGCCCCGACCATAAATATATCTACTTGAAGATATAGATATTTGTATTTGCATATATATATAATACAGTTTGTACTTTGTGGGCGCTGCTATTTTTACAGCTTGCATCCAGAGTTTACTTCGAAAGGCGACAGACTGACAGTCTGGGGGAATTGACTACAATATATAAAACCATAAGTAACATTTTCTTGACGCACAATTGCAAACATACAAAAAAAATATGTATAAAATAAGAAATGAAAATCTTTCACATGCTCTTCCAACGAAGAACCCCTCCAAAAAAAAAAAATGAAGACAGTTCCAGTGATTTCATGGGATCCATGTGCTCCGGCTCATTGCATTTATCGATTTAACAGAGACAGCAGGGCGCGGGCGCGGTGCAGCGGGTGTGGTTGGAGTGGGGGTTGGAACGGGGCAGATGACGATGTCGACATTGTCTGTGCGTGAAGAGAAACAGCGACAGCCAGACACAGTTCAAATGCTGTTGTTGTTATTGTTTAGTGCTTTTTGTTTTTCGGCGGATTGTTAGTCATCATTATCATCATCATCATCTGGGGGTATTAACATTTCAAATTCATTGTGAATGATGCATACCAAGTGTTGTCCTTTTGTTTTTTCAAGAGCATTGCTCAGTCGGATTACAAGTATTTATTTGCAGAGTATTTAATCTTTTCAAGTCTTTAACGAGTTCACTTTTTTCTATTTTGCAGGTGGAGTATGCTGATTTCAATACAGCTACCGGCTATGGAGCTCACAGTGAAGAGACACCTGCTGTGGTCAATAATCCATTTGCAGCGGAGCAGAATTTGGAATTGGATGTGCAGGCCAAGCAGTTTGGAAACGAGCAGGATGAGAACGTGCAGTCTATGCAGCAACAGCAGGAACAGGCATTCCAGGACGAGCAACAACAACAGCAGCAATTCCTGGAAGAGCAGCAGCCAAAGCAGGAAGAGGAGCCGCAGCAACACATTCAGGAGGAGCAAAAGATGAACTTCCTGGAGGAGCAACTGCTGAATTTCCATGAGAAGCAGCAGGTGCACTTCCAGGAAGAGCCTCAACAGTCTTACTTCCATGAAGAGGAGCACCAAGAGAACCAGCAGCAGCAGCATTTCCAAGAACAGCTGCTGGACCAACCGGAGGAGCAACAGCCGTACTTCCAGGAGCAGCAGGATGACTTTATACCCAAGGAGCCGCAACAACAGCAATTGCAGGAGAAGGAACAACAACAGATGCAGGTGGAGGAGCCAGCTACTAAACAGGAAACACAAGCAAACTTTAACGAACTACAACTGAAGGACGAACTTATCGAGGAGGTAACATTTGTCCAGCAGCAAAACACTGAATCCGCACCCTACACCAACGGACTCGCCAGCACCGAGACGCCAGAGCCAGCAATCGAGGAGCCCTCAAAGCATGTGGCTAGCGAGAGTCAGCCACTAGAAGTGGAGCCTGTTGTGGAGAAGCTGGCTGAGCCCGTGCAACTCGAGACCCCAGCCGAGGTGCTCAGCGAGCCCGCTGCTCCTGAGCAACCAGCTGAATTGGCGCCAGTGGCAGATGTGGCTATTGACACAGCAGTGGCTGCCACAGCAGCAGCAGGCGCTGTAGCTGCTGTTGCTGTGGCAGCGACTGCGGCTGTTGCTGCTGCTGGCAAGCCCAAGCCCAAGGCTAGCCCCACTGATGCGGCCAAGAAGCTGGCCGGCAAGACGGCAACAGCAACAGCAACAACAGGAGCAGCCAAGCCAAAGCCGTCGCCTAACGCGATTACCAAGCGGACAACAACGAGCACAACGGCAACTGCCGCTCCCAAGTTGGCCGCGGCACGCCCACGTACAGCACCAGCTGCTGGCGCAGCCAAAACAGCAACCACAGCAGCAACAACCACTGCATCCAAGGTGGGCACCACAGCAGCGCGCAAGCCACTGACCGCCAGCAACACGGCTGGCAAGCCGGCAATGCGTTCCACTACCAGCGCATTGGGAAGCGCACGTCCGGCGACAGCACCGATCAGCAAGACCAACGTTGGCAAGACTGTGGCACGCGGCACGACCACCAACACTATTTCTTCAGCAACAACATCAACAACAACAACTAGCACAGTCCGCAAGTTGGGAACCAATACGAGCAGCACTGGAGCCACAGGACCTGCTTTGCAGGCCAAATCGCGCCTGCAGGTGACAGCCAGCAAGCAAGCGTCGGCCAGCAGCCTTGGCACCACAGCCGCTGCCAAGCCGAAGACGCTCTCTCCGCGTAGCACGGTGGCGTCGACGCTGCGTAAATCGGCGCCCGTGGCAGGCGCTGTAAGTGGAGCGCGCAGTCCCGCCAAGCCGGCGGCCAATGGTGTGGCCAAGACTGTCAACAGCAGCACAGCTACTTTAAGCACCAACAACACCACCACCACCAGCAGCAGCAGCGCCACTCGCGTCAAATCGGCCACAGCCAATGGCAGCTCCGCAAGCAGCACTACTTTGACCACGACTAATACAAAGACTTTTACAGCACGCCCGGCACCCAAATTCACTCATACGGCTCCAAGCAGCGGCGCCAACAGCGCCCGTCGCCCACATCCTACCACGGGCAGCGGTGCTGTTACCGCGCAGCGCAAAACGTCGCCGCTGAAGAGCGTCTCCAGCAGCTCGCCGCTGAAACCGAAAGCCAAAGAAACCACTAAAACGTCACCAGCTGCTGGCATGAAGATAAAACGACCGACAGGCAACACACCAGCAAAAGCAGCCGCTGCAGCACCACCAGCAGATGAAGCCCTGAAGCCGACTCCTGCTGCCAACGGGTCGAACGATTTGGAGGCCGCCACTCAGAATGGCAATGGGTTGGACGTTGCTCTGGAGGCGGCGCAAGAGGCGCTCGCCGATGTGGAACCACAGCAGCAGAATCCTGAGGTGTCACTGCTCGACTTTTAGGCAGTCCAAGCTGCAGCTGAAGCGATGAGTTGGTGGAAGATGATAATGGAGAACGAAATAAAAACTACTTTACTAATATTATAAACATATTATGAAAAAGTATTTTGCGCATAAAAAGCAAACAGCGAAATTTGCGTGCGACCCTCGCCCCCAAAGTTGTGGCTCAGTGGAGCGTCCACTTTATATTTTTGATATGCCCTCTCTCCCCATTTCCAGCCACTACCGCACCTTTCCGAATCGCTTACATTTTGGTGTATCACAAATATGATTTTTCCAAGCCCCACAGTCGATTAGTGTTTTGTGCTATTATGTAAAGGTTTTCCTTTTTGTGTGCTCGCTTTTGCTCATTTACTTACATTTAGTTCTCTTTTTTAATTTTAAATATTATAATTGTTCCTCACGCTATGTTAATTTTGCTCATGTATTTAACGAAATTTGTAATGTGTCTATTTAAGTTGAAAACGAGAGAAAAACATTTGGAGCGCAAAAAAAACGAGAAAAAAATTTAAAAAACCTTAGTGTTTTTTTTTATAAAAAAAAAACCACACAAAAACATAAAAAAACGAAAAATATCGAACAAAAAAATATATATATACATATTAAACCTATGCAAAAATATGTGGTGTACGTGTAGCAGAAAAAAAAGTTTAAAAGAGTAGCTCGTAGTCGGCATTCTAACACGTAATATTTTATATGTCAAAACTAATCCATGAACGAAAAAAAAAACAAAAAAGATAAAAATCTCGCGCAGATGATAAAAATTTGGTCGGAAAATCGTTGGATTCTGAGCCACGCTGCGCTATAAAAATGTTTGATTATTAAAGAATTTATGTGTTTTTTTACTGTCAACTTTTGGGTAATTTCTTTAGGTGCACTCCCAATCGCACACACACAAACACATTAACTGTATACGTTCCTCCAAGATACATTAAAAGAAAAGAAACAAAGTTTATACGAAACGCAAACTATTTAGTGTGGTGTTTGAAACTCTTTACCCAGTGTTTTATATAAAAAGCAAAGAACAGAAAATATGATACATTTATATTTTTGTTTAAGTTTACTGGTTTTGATCAAATTTTTTAAAAATCAATTTCTTTGTTTCGCAACACGCAATTTGATTTGTATTGTATTATTAATTTTTAATTTGTTACTTACGCAACAAGAACAACCGCAACTACAACAACAAGCAGAACATTTAATGTAACTTTGCACACTTTACTTTATGTTTAAAACGATATTACCAATTAAAAACTAAAAAAAAAATCTTAAAAAAAACACTACAACTCTTTTTATTTTGTTTTATTTTTGAATACATTATATTTTCTTTCTTTATTTGCCTTAGTCCCAACCAAGTGCTTTAAAAATCCCATTGACCAAAACAAAAACAAAAAAAAACAATTTATTTGAAAAGTTTTCATTATAGAACTAAAGATGGAGAGTTACCAAAGCGTCAACAATTCGAATTTATTGTATGTACTTAAATTATGCATTGCGATACCGATTTTGCCTGCTTTTTTGTAAAAGTTAAAATGAAGACCCATTTTTAGACGTTAAGTTGCTAGATTTGAATGTTTGCCTATAAAACAATATATATAAATCAAATATACAATATGTCTGCATGTTTATCCATAAGTAAGTCGTCGTACATTTATTATGACACGACTCGTATATGTATATAAAAGAATATATATACGAATGCATACTAATCTAATATTTAGTGCGTTATTCAATTTTCGTTATGGTTTGCATAATCCCGCCCCAGTGCCCTTCACTTTCGTTTGCCTTATTATAAGTAAATTGCTAAGTTAAAGCTTAAGCTAAATTATAATTATATTTCTTGCTAAATACCTACAAATATGGACAAAAATTAAGTTGAAAGGAAATTGGAAAAATGACTAATAGAGTTTTAGAGTCGTAGACCGAACCACGTCCTCTCTGCTTTGATAGCCCCCCAAATGTTCACGGCCGTAATTTGTTAGGCTTGACTTGGCGCAGACCCCGTTAAGCTTAGAGAAAGAGACTGATCCAGGTGATTCATTGGCCAACAACTGCTGTGGTTGACTTTGGGGCTGAACTGTGGGCCCTATACCGAATACCGAATACCGTTAGTCGGTCTTATTTTATTTTACGTTGCATTTAAGCCATTCGGCGCATTTAACTAACGAATCAAATAAATATTTTTACCTATTTTATACAAGTGAGATGCAGGAAAACTGAAAGTTCTACACACAATACGTACTACTTATATGCGTAGATCTAAATATTATCCATATTCATACATATATTTAATAAAAACAAAAAAAAAAAAAACAAATATTAAAAAGAAGAAAATACTAAGAAAAAAACTAATATCAATATACACATATATTACCGAAAATATACAAGACACGCAAAGTGAATAAAAAAATAAATAAAATTTCATGGTTACATAAACATACATTAAAATATACCGATAACAATACACCATATATCAAGTCAACAAGTACATATTGTGAACGTGTAGCAACAATTGGATAAACCAACTAAATGAACAGATATTGCAATAAATAATAAATTTATTACTAATAAATGTTAAATATACAAAATCTACCAAATTTGAAAGTCTTTTTCTTGTTATAACTTAATGTGATAACATCTAAGTGTGTATATATCTTAATATGCACACATAATCTGGATCCACTTATAATTAATCGAAAAGTTTTTAATTCGTTTTAATTCATTTTTTTCAGCTTTATCATTTTAAAACAAGCGTGAATAACCTTTAAATTGAAAAACAACAATTTAACATTCTGCCTTTGTTATTTTCATTGCAGTAAAAAGTACTTTTGAAATGCAATTAAGGCAACTTAACTTGAATGAAGTGTTGTTTAAAGTGACTAATAAGGAATTTTTAGAGCGTAAACTATTTTCTTGATTTTTAGACGTATTTCCCGAATCACCAAATGTGGCAGACAGTTTTCTGATGACCTCGCAGTTTTTGCTCACAAGTTTAAATAATATGACTTAATAAAGCCTTAAACCGATAATAATCGATTTAAAACAATCAAGAGCGGAGGGGGGTTGGTTAACATAAACCAAAATTATTTAATATCAGTTTTGCTGGAGAAATGGCAGACTAACTGGTTTGATCTCTCTTACCAAAAAGGCTCGGCTTTAATTTCAAATACATTCGTAGGGCAGACATGTCAAAAAACTAATATCAATATACACCAAAATTTAATTTTAAATCGGCTCTTTAAAGACTGGTTCATTAAGGATGTATTACATTTATAATAGTATACTTAGTCAAATGATCTCATTTACTTTTACTGCAACTGTCAGTTATAGAAACATATATAGTCTAAACCCATTTAGCACACAGTTATTAATTTATTATGGTGGTAAAAAGTTAATTATAAGCAAATGGAGAACACCTACTCATTCCCAATTGTGGTTATATAAAATGAGCAACCTTCTTATAAATAATTGGGTAATTAGCGCTCCTTGCAGCTGGGGTGGTATAACAATATGCCCCCTCTTTATGAACTCATTGCAAGGATATCCCTGTGCCGCAGCAAGGAGCGCCGTCATGTATTGTGCTCGTTATGGTTGGTGACCCAACAGCGCCCCCAACTGGTGACCCAGCGAGGGCACCGTTCATTTGCATTATGCCGCATGGAGGATGGGCCAGAAAAGAGCTCAGATGCGAGGACGATGACGACGACGACAGCGATGCAGTGGGAGCGCCGCTTGCTGAGAGAAAGAGAAATGAAGCGGTTGCGTGTGAAATCGGTCTGCTTTGGCTAGCATGAATCATTCGGGCGAATACGGCGAGTGCCAAGTGTAATGAATCATGTGCCAAAGGGGCGACGCGATTGTGAAAACGGAGCCGGCAGCTGGCACTCAAAGTGGTTAAATACAAATACTCTAAAGGCACATTCGCATTCACATTCAAGCTTTTGTTTGTACGTGTTGAAAATTTGCAATTTATTCTCGTGGGGTTTTACAATTTTTTATTTGGGCAGACGCTCTGGCCATAAAGACAGCGAAATTGTGTACAAAAGCGCGCCGACAAATGTTAACAATTGGTGATAGTCGGCTTTATTCGCACTTCGTTTAATATTCAAATTGTATTCTTGAATATGCGCAGACATTAATTGCCAACTTATAAAACTAAAATCAATGCACTGTTTGGCTTGCATTGGCTTCTGGATTACTGTTAAAAACTTAAGACTAGGATATAAGAACTGTTAATGCAGATTAGGCATTTTTAGCTTTCTTAAAGGATTTAGTCGCCGAACCATTATCCTGTGCGGGGCGTTTGGTAAATGGTTTCTTCTTTTGAGGGCCATTGTTGAAGTTGCTGTTATTCTTGTTGTCAAATTTATTGAACCTGCCCGGAGCACCAGTTGGTGGCTTTCCATGGAATTTGTGCGCGTTGGTTCTCTTTGAAAAAATTTTTTGCTTTAACAACGAGTTTGGCTCCAAGAAAATGGGCTGACCCTGCACCACGCGGTCATTTTGTAGAAAAGCCTTGCAGAAGCCATCTTCTGTGACAAATTTGATGAGCGCCTTATTGGTAATCATTTTAATGCTTTCAATTTCTCCAGCATCGTTGAACACCTCAGTCAACTGCTTTTCGTCGACGCCTAATAATAATAATAGAAAAGCATTATAAGTAAGTCGTGAAAAGATCAAGAAATGATCGCCTGTACGTACCAGAATTTAAGTTGCTCACCAGAACGGTGCGCGGCGAGGTGCTGTAATGGTATCTCTCCAACTTAATCTCCAGATCGCCGGCAGTCTTGCCCTGCAGCTGCTTCAGCGCCTTTTCGGCCTGTTCGGCGGCTTTGTAAGTTACGAAGCACAGAATGCTGCTGCTGCAGACAATATCAATGTCCACAATTTCGCCGTA
Source organism: Drosophila paramelanica (assembly GCA_035043915.1). NCBI lineage: Eukaryota > Metazoa > Arthropoda > Insecta > Diptera > Drosophilidae > Drosophila > Drosophila paramelanica. Next base: position 1,578,440 of record JAWNMO010000549.1, on the reverse strand, counting down.
TTTCTTAAAGGCCTTTTCAATTATCTCTGTTTTAAAGGATTCATGATTGCCCGTGTTAGCGACAGTCAACGTGCATTTTGGTGATTTCACCAGCTTGCTCTTGTACGATTCTTCGCAAACAGTGATGAAGCGCGAGTGGAAATCGCTGTTGTGCAATTTGAGCGCCTTGGGTACCGCGTTCACCGAAGTGAAGCGCAAATATGCAGTGGGATTATTGCGATTGTGCGAGAAGTTTACCGACTCAATGGTGCCGCAATCCTTGAAGTGCTCTATTATTTGCTCCTTGGTAGCATTCTGACCAATCAGACCGACTACAATGGTGCGCTCATTTAACTGATCCTTGTTATGTGGACGAGACACGTTCACCACCTGTCCATTAATTGTTAGCGACTTTTCCTTGGCAGCAAGTGCGGCGTCAACGGCCTCTGTAGACTCAAAGGCAAGGATCGCATTGTTGCCGCCGGCTTTGCTCTTGACGCGATTAATGACGGCAATCGGTCCAAACTTGGTAAACAGCGCAACCAAATCAACGTGTTTGTACCCTGCCAAATACAAAAGACGCATATGCAATAAGTAAACACGTGTATATAAAAACTAGTTCCAGAGACGGGAGTGGCTGACTAGAAAAATACAACTTGTAAGCTGCGATCAATACTAAAAGATTGTGCTTTTTCTTCTTTGCCTATCCCACACTATATAATTGCTATATAATACTGTTTATGATATTGGAAAAAATCTGCATACGAGATATTCTAAAAAAAAAAAAAAACCATGTCTTAAGGAAATAACGATAAACTTCTTATGTTTCTGGTATAGAAGTTCTTGCAGTTTTCAAGATTTTTGCCTGTTTCAGACATTTGAACAGAACCATTACACCCCACTTTAAATGTATACAGTTTATATCAAGTGCAAGATTTGCCTTACCTGTTGGTAGATTGGAAACATATAGCAACTGTTCCCTGGGTGTTTCGGGTGGGATACGGCTAACAGTAACTTTTGGTATGCCGCCTTTTTTGGTTGTCTCTTTTTCGGCTTCTGTGCTTTGCTTGCCAATTGGCGCTTCAGCGGGCTCGTCATCGGAATCGTCGTCCTGATCTTCGTCAGAATCAGCAGCTTTGTTGTTAGTCTTCGATACCTCACCAGGTTCAACTTCATCATCATCATTATCCTCTTCATCATCATCGTCGTCATCATCCTCTTCGTCATCTTCCTCAGCTTCCGAGTCCACCAAGTCTGCTGCACCTTCCGCCTGGTTTAGAAGCGAAGAACACGTGGTATTTGCATTTTTTTTTTCATTAAATACTTTCTTACCTCCGAGTTGCTGCCATCGTCAAAGTTGATGCCATTTTGCTCCTCCTCGGCTTCGGAGTCGTCGCTGGACTCAACCTCCACTTCGGGCTTCTTCACTTCAGCCTGTTTGGCTTTGGGACCGCGTTTGTTGTTGCCTACAGGCTTCTTGGTAGCTGTCTTTTTCTGTGCCATTTTAATGTGAATTTCTTACAATTGAATCGGCAAATCGATAATAACGCGTGTTGCGGTATGCTCAAGTGCACGTGGAAAAGAACTATGAAAAAGTGTGACCGTAGCAAGCGATAAAAACATTACTTATGATATGGCAACGTTGTGCGCCACAAGTGCTGTGAGGACGAGAACCTGTTAATTTTTGCACTGTGTAACACTGCAAACGGTAGATGGCGACAGAAAAAGTTGTGTGGCGCTGTTGCTCATTAAGTATACATAAAAAAATTAAATTACACATATATTTATTATTGAAAGGTGCCTGAAATCGAAGAGAGCGTGCGAGCAAAAACTAACAGCAGCACCAGCAGCAGTGGCGGCGCACAGTGAGCAGCAGCGTTAACGAGCGACGGCAACAACAACGCAGCAGCAGAAACAGAGGCAGAGGCAGTAACAGCAGCAGCAGCAGAACGTCCAGAACGACGTTGACGGTGACCGCGACGACGACAATGAACACATTGAGCGCTAACACAAACGGAAGCGGAGCTGCATCGACGGGCAGCGGCAATGGCAACGGTAACGGCGGTGGCGCCACAGCCAATCCGGCCGCAACAACAGCCGGTAGCAGCAGCGGTGGCGGCCTTGATGAGGTCGGCGGCGATGCCAGTTCGCGCAGGCAAGCGACGCGGGTATTTAAGAAGAGCTCCTCAAACGGCAAAATCACAGTGTATTTGGGAAAACGCGACTTCGTGGACCATGTCTCTCACGTGGATCCCATTGACGGAGTTGTCTTCATCGATCCGGAGTATGTGAAGGACCGCAAAGTGTTTGGTCAAGTGTTGGCTGCATTTCGATACGGGCGCGAAGATTTGGACGTGCTGGGTCTCACATTTCGCAAGGATTTGTACTTGGCGCACGAACAAATCTATCCACCTATGCAAATGGAACGGCCCATGACCAGACTACAGGAACGGCTCATCAAGAAGCTGGGCCCGAATGCGCATCCATTCTACTTCGAAGTGCCGCCCTACTGCCCGGCGTCCGTATCGTTGCAGCCAGCGCCGGGCGATGTTGGCAAATCCTGTGGCGTTGACTACGAACTGAAAGCGTTTGTGGGTAAGTTTCTTAAAAGCGAAAAATTGTGTGTGAGAAACAGTGTGTGGAGAGAAGCCCACCTTAATGTTGGTCAGTGTGTTAATGTGCATGTATCAGATGTTTGTATGTTGTGAATACATACACACGCATATCTACATGGCATATTTTTCTGTGTTATTTGGCGCATGTGTCACGCGTGGGGTTAATTAATCCAACTGAGTCGACTGCGCAAAATGTCATTTTGTATACCGCCCGTTTGCTGATGACGCAGCGCGACCACCTAATTGGAATTCGACGCTTCTAATTGGAATTCGACTCTATTGCTGTTTGCTGTCGCAGTCGCTTTAATTAGGTGTCTCTTTGCTGACGTTCAACGTTATTTTTCCCTTCATTGGCACTTACATAAATGCCTGCTTCTTGGAAACTTGACGCAGCTGGGTATCTTTATATTGTTGGTGCTTCGCTCAGCTGAAAAACTACAGCAGCAATGACCCAAAAGCGTAATTGCCGATCTCACTCTCCGTCTATCGTGACGTTCTCAAGTTTTCTCTTACGCCTCTCATTCTCATTTTGCAACAATAATGAAATTGACAAAGCAAAAAGAAACAAAAACGCTTGTACAGCGTTTTAAGCAGCGATTTATTGGGAGTTACATGCGCATGTTTGCGTTTCGCACGCGCATTCGCATTTCTCACTTGGGATCTTCTCTCTGCGCCGCGCCGCGCTGCGATGCGCTGCGTTTCTCTGCCTTAGCATTCGTACTGTTGTTGTTGTCGTTGTTGTTATATTGCTATCTAGGCACAAGTTTGGGTGTATGCGTGAATTTGGTATTGTGGCGGTCGCTCTGCTTTGTCCGTTAATTTTTGGTGGCGTCGACACTCTTATCTACTAGTAATGCCGCCCCCTCTGCCCCCGCCAACAATTTGTGTGCAACCATAAAAAGATTATTGAAAGCAAACTTAAGTCAATTGGCTTTTGGGTGGGCCTCAGTGGGCTACTGCTGCACAATGTATGCGAATTTATGGCACGCCCAAGTCATTAACATTTGCGTTATAGAATATTTACATATGTATGTATGTACATATATGCATAGTTCATAAAAATCAAATAATTTAAATCAATAATAAACAATGTTAGAAATTACTCTTAAATTTTCCAGAACATCTGCAGAGTGACTCGCGAGAACGCTTTCAAAATGATTTTTATATTCAGTGAAAAGATCTAAAGATTACATAAACTATTTTCGTGTGGGGCGTGGGTAATCAAGTAAAACGCGAAAATCGATTATACTCGACTTCAACGTTCTTAGCTGTTTCTTTTTTGTTGTCGAGAAGTTAAGTTTAAAGCTGATCCTACTAAAACCAACTTTCTTTTTCTACATTAGATCCTATGATTGAGAAAGGTATTTTCTCAAATCGTCTTTGATAATTAGCTCTAAACTACCAACCGGACTAGCTTTGGCTAAAACAAACACAACGTCTATACGCTAGCCTGGGATTTACATTGGCATTCTCGTGGCTCAGTCATCTAAATTCCTTAGTCACTTAGTCACATTTTGGAAAATTTGCATAAATCTTTGCAAATGAGTCAACATCTAATTGGTTGAAAACAAAAGTATTCTACCCAAGAGACGGTCAGGTACAAAGGGTTCCCATGTGCTGTTGGGTTTATAATTTTCAAATATTGTTAGGTCGGGTTTGCTTGATAAATGCTTGTTGTTAATGAGTGTTAAAACAATAGAATATGTTTTTAATTTTATTTTTAAATACAATCAAATAGGGATTAAATTTCAGACATTGCAACCATTTCAATTGAAACAATATCATTATTATTATTAAGTATTTCGTTTGTTTATGCATTTGATATACCAAATGCTTATAGCCACTATATATTTGTACATATAAATACATATTGTACATGTGTATCAATTTGATTGTGTTTCTTGATCGATTGCAAGGGCATCTAGACTTCTGCATTGAGTATATGAATAGTATAATTGTTTTTATTTACTTGGCATCTGTTGATTTGTTTATTTAATGTGCTCTGCTTTGGGTTAGAGCTGCCATGTTTTTGGCATAAACATTAAAATCTACACAGGCCCCGCAGCCATCTCCACAGCAGACGCCAACTAGTTGCTAGATTTATGAGCTCAAAATTGAAAAGTATTTAAATTGTTTTCATTTCACTTAAAATGTATCTACTGGAAATTTGTAAGCAGCTTCCCAGTGGAAATATAATGACGTCACGCTTATGCGTCGTTTATTCTTATCCCTTTCCTTGAAAACATCGCATATGCTGATAGCTTACTCAATAAATTATCCAGTTGCTAAGCTCTGTGTTTTCTTTGTGACGCACCCACACAGAGTACGACACGCCCCTAACAAAATATGCATTCATATCTGCTAAAAATATATATACAAGTATGTGCGAAATATGTAAGTTAATCATAAAAACAAGTTGAGGCAAAAGCGCTTACTAATTAATGCTGTATGTGTATTTATCTAAAATAGGCGAGCACATTGAGGACAAGCCACACAAACGCAATTCGGTGCGTTTGACAATCCGGAAGGTGATGTATGCACCGTCGAAGGCCGGTGAGCAGCCATCGATTGAGGTAAGCAAGGAGTTCATGATGAAGCCCAATAAAATACACTTGGAAGCGAGCCTGGACAAGGAGCTGTATCATCATGGCGAAAAGATATCGGTTAATGTGCATGTTGCCAACAATTCCAATCGCACCGTCAAGAAAATAAAGGTGTGTGTACGCCAATTCGCCGACATTTGCCTCTTTTCGACAGCCCAGTACAAGTCCGTGGTGGCCGAGACTGAGTCGGAGGATGGGTGCAATGTGGCGCCTGGCTTTACGCTCTCCAAGGTGTTCGAGTTGTGCCCCCTGCTCGCAAATAACAAGGATAAATGGGGACTAGCACTGGACGGCCAGCTAAAGCATGAGGATACCAATCTCGCTTCCAGTACGCTAATTACCAATCCTGCACAACGCGAAAGCTTGGGCATTTTGGTGCATTACAAAGTGAAGGTGAAACTTTTGATTGGCTCGCCGCTGTTGGGAGGTGATTTGGTTGCCGAGCTACCCTTTACGCTTATGCACCCAAAACCGGAGGAGGAGGAGCAACCGGTGATTGGGGATCGCTCGCCACGTGCTAGCCTGGCAGCGCCGCTACTTAGCCTCGGTGATGCCGGCGAAGCAGGCGCTGCGGCATCTACTGCACAAACGCCAAAGGATGTGCCAACCACTACGAACCTCATACAGCTGGACGATGATGAGGCACAAGACGACGACATTATCTTTGAGGATTTTGCGCGCCTGCGATTAAAGGGCGCCGAAACAGAGGCCTAAACGTTGCCAGCTTAATGTTTGTCCGTTAGTTGTTTGTGGTGTGACATTGAGCAACTGCACTTTTAGATCGGCCCATATATATATGCGTACGCGCTAGATTTATTGTCCAACTCTATATATCCAAAAATATGGCATTTGTATCATATGATGTTTACGCGCAGCCTCTGATTGTAAACCTTACATATATTTAGGCACGATAAATAGTTTTATATTGCTATCGATATGTGTAGGCCATACGTTCTAGTATTTAAGCTGAAAGTGTACGAATTTTTGCAAATGTGAAATTGTCTAACAAATACACACGAAAAGCCCCTTGAAAAGCCCAGACCAACAAAGACACCTCCAGAACATAAATTTATGCACAAACGTATGCAACTAACTATTGTAATTGTTTTGCCAATGTTTTTAAAAAAAGGAAAAAGAACAAAAACAAAACGGAAACCACGCGCACATCTTTGTTAAGAGCTATACCATCTATTCAAGTAAGCTGAATTTTAATAAGTTTGCTCTACTCGTTTTGTTATTGATACGTTTAAACGGGCGGTGCAACGCTTAAAAGCTTTAATTTAAAATCAATTTTGTATTTAGTTTCTGAGCGCAATACGTTTATTTGAACGCGGGAATGTACATTCTATACATATGCATAAAATATAATCATTTATTTTGTATGTAATCAGCAATAAATTGCAAACGATTGATTATGAAATCAACACAATTGCAAGCTATGTATAGTGAAGGAGCTTTCCAAATAATTATATAAATACACACATATATATAAATATTTATTTTGATTTCTATGCCAAAAATTGGACTTTATACCGCATAGTTTTAAATTAAGTTTTCTTCAGACTGAACATTAATAAAACGCTGAGACGCTGCTCTGCAAGTTCATGTATTGTTCACAATCCATTACCGATTTCTGTCATTTCTTTATTTTTGCTGGCAATAAATTTATAAAACCTACTTCAATGCACTTACGTTGTAATCTGTATGTTTTGAATAGATAAGAGGCATATTCGAACAATCGCAGTATTAGATAATTCGAAATCTTATCAAAAACACACAGAATAGTTATTTGTCTGTTTGTTATTTGGAAAGTGTGTATATTTCTCGAAAAGCCAATTATTTTTAATTGTTTAACATTCCAGCACGCAATTTTGTGTTTACGCTGTTAGATGGTAAGACGAGGTATGTGGAATGAGTTGGGGCCTTAATACCCTATATAATATCAAGTTTGATGATGTACTCAAAATATAATATACATACGTCAATGTATAACAAATTGGCTTTGTGAATCGAAATTGAAGAAACGAAAATTAACTCGAATAAGAAAAGCAATTTTTAACTAGAAAATTTATACATAAATAAAATTAATATATTAAATATTTTTAATAAAACTGCTAGCTACTTATCAGAGGCGCAGTAATATAATTAAAAAAAAAAAACTTTTTAATTGTATAAATAATATATTTTTGACATAATTTCTTAAAGCATGTGAACATAAATACAAAGCAGTGTACAATTTAGTTCCTTTTATTGTTTTGCGCTTATTAATGAGGAAATAATTGCATGATCAATAAATAATATATTATATGCTACTACTATATCTATATCTAAATAATACACGCGATTGTGAAATTAGCTCGAATTTGTTTTCAGTGCTCGAATAGCAGCAGAAAATTGTAAAATAATAGTAAAAACCAATTGAAAATATATTTTAAATTGCATTTTTATAACGCGTATATTTGTATCTGTAAGATAAACGTACGTAGCATAAGTTTGTTAAAATGTTTTTTATCACAAAAAACAAAACAAAAAAAAAAACAAAAACTTAATTAACATGCAGAAATTAAATATTAACATAAATGTGCATTACAAACTGGTAAAATGGATACAATATAGAACAATTCAAATAATTATTTAGATAAGTCTATAAATGTGAACAAATATAATATATACATAGCTTTAGTAAATGTACATGAATATGTTTTAAATATGATGTACCAACATATGTAGCGCAAATATAAAAAGCATTTATGTATGTATGTCTAAAACTAAATAAAGTTAATATATTAAAATGAATGTCCCACTAAATCAGCTTATCAAGAGTATGTCATAATTATTTTTAAACATTTTTATAATACATTTTATATTACAAGTGTATTTATACAAAACTAAAAATATAAAAAAGAAAGTTAAAGAGGGGAGAGGCCTTTTGTAGCTGCACAAATTAAGAATACTTATTGTATTTTTTAAGAACATGTTTGTCTGGTACCAAAATGCATTCAATTTGATAAATGTTAATGTTCAATGTATAAGTACATATAAAAACATAAAACATATTAGATGTATGAAGCTTATTATGAGCTATTACCTAGCCCACACAGAAGCCCCCACGTTTATGATTATTGCTAAAATCTTTGCAAACATTTATAAATATACATTTTTACATATACAATATAAATATTCAATGTACATTATCATTAATAAACAGACTCCAGAATGGGTTGATTATATTGCTAAACTAACCCACGCGTAACACAGATGACAAATTTTAAAGTCTATAATATATAGTGAATCAAACATGTATGCCTACCTGCATAAAAATAAAGCATACGATATATTAAATCTAAATGAATATGTTCAAATACCTTATGAGCCCATTAACGAAAAAAATCAACATTGAATGTTGTTTTGCAAATGTTATAAATAACAAATAATAACGAAAAATTACATAATCTAATTGTTAGCTACCGCAGCCAAGGTATTGTATGAGAATAAGTTGGAGCTGTGTCCGATACGCCATACCCGAAAGCTTTAGCCAGAGACAAGTGTGAAAACAAAAGTAGGAAATATGTAATATGCTACGTGAAAATGTCATCGTTAAAATATCAGTATTTCAAAATATAAATGTTTTATGAATATTCAGTTGTATTTCAACTATCAATATAATGTAAGCGTATATCTGACTTTTAAATTTAACTGGTGTCCGACTAATTATAAAATTTGTATTATTTCTGTAACTAAATTAGATGTATTGACAAAAAATAAACAAATCTTACATCTAGTATTTACAATAGGGCAACACAAATGTGTGTATTGCAAAATACATTTTATTTTAATTGTCGTCGTTGTTGCACCTTTTAGAATAATAAATGAAGTCGGAATATCTGCGAAGCATTTGCAAATTGAATAACAATTTGCATTTTATTTTTCATAAATAGTAGTTCTATGTAAATGTAATGTATAAAAGCTACTAAAGATTTTATTGAAAATAATTGGGATTAACCGTGAAAGCATATGAATTGAATGAATAACAAATAAAAACACCATACATACAAAATATTGCTAAATGTGAACAAAATGAACGATACGCAAGCTGATTAAATAAATAAATGAAAAATTCAGGTTTTATTCAATAGTAAACAAACAATTGGTAAGTAATTATATAACATATAACATATGTGCTACAGCCTCGTGGTTGCATTTAATCATTTTAAAAGAGATTAAGCTGGATATATTTATAGTAAACACATCAAGAATCGCTCATAAAATGCTTAAAGGCCTTTTTTTGATACTTGATGCTTGGCATTCTAATTGACCCATTAATAACCAAAGTATATTGTCCCAAAAACGAGCGAAGCCGCCTCAAATGTCTACAGGCAGATAGAGGGTACTATAATTTATGCACTTCGCCTAATAATTTATTAATGCACAATGGACCTGAAAGCGGCCTTGTGGTTAAGACTTTGCAGCGGAAGCAGACAGACGGAGACGGAACTGGCTGACTGATGATGAACCCGTCATCTCTGGTGTGGTATATATAAGGCAAACGACGGAAAACCGCAATACGAAAAAGCCATTTGCTGTTTGTTGTTTGTTTAGCCCGCGCTATTATGAGCACTTAAAACTGGCAGCGGCAACAACAATAAAAACCCTTAGAAGGGCACGTAACATTTTGGTTGATTCATGGAGGCTATGTTAGCCAGCGACCACAGAAATTGTCACAGGGACTCGAGCAACAATTCTTCATTTCCGGTGCAGCTTAAGAGCCACGCTTCCTTCCCGTTGCTTCCCTTCCCTCATCTCTTTTCCATCCGCATTTCCATGTACCTGAGCGGGGACGCTTTGACTACAAGGACGAGCATGTGCCAGCAGACGTTGGGTGCCGGCAAAAAGTCGAGCTGCACGGCCAGCTACACAGGGCGGAAGTTGCTCGCCTGCCCAGCCGGACCGAAGCCGGCTTGGCCTCCACGCGCTTTACACACTGTATGGTTTTCATTTCCGGTTTCCTTTTCTGCTGAGTTACTTAAGCGGATTACAGCAATAGCAGCAAAGCAGCGAAAAGCGCACAGTTACGTCTGTTGTAGGAAGCATTCAATGTATTTAGATATTTTCATAGCAATAGATAAACCTCATTTTCATTGATTTGGCGTAATAAGAATAATAAAATCAAACCATTATATTGCATGCTTTATATATTCATACTTCGTTACAAGACGATCGAATGTTTTTTTATGCCACCACATTGCAGTTGGCACTGTTCCAATTATTGGCCGTGTTGGCAAGGAAGTTTGTCAGCTGAGTCATGGTGACGTTAGAGAGCAAGTCATTGATTCCGGGCAGCACAAACTTGGCCATTAGTTGATCCACACCGGGCTGAATCTCCTCGGTGAGTAGCAAAAGGAGAGCGCGACCCCATCGATTGTTAAAGTTGTTGGTTGAAATATTCCAGAGTGTGTCCCAGTTGTCAATTCTTACGTCAGCCAAATAAAACTGTAGCTTCAGATCGGTTATCCGGAGTCCGTTTGGATTAGTCAGACTTTGGGCAAACGTATATTCACCTACGAATCGCAGTTGCTCCAGTCTCTCGTTAATCAACGAGTTTTGACGCGTGGGCAACGAGAAACCCATCATGTTAATAACGCCCTCCATCATGGTTGAGCCCAAAAACTGTAGCTCTGGGAACAAAATGTCAAATGTGGCGTGCAATGTGTTGGCATCGTATTGACCATTCAGTATCACTACATTGCTTAGACCCGAGATGCGGATGTTGCTCGCATTGCCCACAATTGCTGTTTCTCCTCTGGTGTAGTTGAAGGCCGTGAATTCGTTGATCATCGGCTCCAGGATGGGAATATTTTCGGCAGCATAGCCACAGGGCGCCATCTTCTTAAAGGCCTCAATGAACTTTGTAACGGCATCACCATAGCTTACTGTACTCGTCAACGGAGAGGCACAGGTGGCGGCCACTAGCAGGCTCAAGACTAAAACCTTGGCTATCATTTTGCTTGGTTGTTTCTGTGGTAATCGACATTCGCGACTGCCTTTTTATAGTTGTTTGTTTATCTATATATCGTTTCAGTGGGGATTTGATTGATTGCATTTCGATAAAATTTGCCGTTTTATTAATTTGGACATAATATGTGATTTGATAAAATTTTATAAAATGATAATAGTTATCGATCATTTGAAGCGAACTTTATTTGTGCGTGCTTTGGACAAGTAGAAATGCAATCGGTTAAGGTCCCCGAGCTTTAATAATTTCCGAAATCGACGTGTTCATATAGACAGTCGGACAGATGGAATTAAAGCTGGACTCCCAAAATTTTGACAAAATCATGTCAAATTGACGAAAATATTTCAATCCCCTACTAACTTTATCAAACGTGAAAATAATTGTACTCTCATTTACAAAAAATTTTTTTTTTTCAAAATTTAGAATTGCAAACTTATATCGATTGTATTAGTTATTTAATTAATATAATTAATTATTTGATTAATTACAATAAAAAAAAAACAATTTAAAACTGACTTTTTATAAAATACATATTTTTTTTAAACTTCCAAAGCATACTTTTAGACACGTATTAAATATTTTCTGCGGTGTACATTGTGAACAATAAATGATTTACTATTGAAAAAGTTAACAAGAGTGTAATGAAATTGGGATTCTATACAACAATAACAAATTAATAAAATTAGTAACTCCTGAGTTAATAATACTAACTAGAGAAATAAATGTAATCATAATAAAATAATAAAAAAATGAATAATTAGAAAAGTTGTAATGTTACTTGTTGATTATATTGTTTTATTTTTGTAAATCTTGCGCAGATTACTTCTTAAATTTCTATCCTACTCCCCCTAAAATGTAAGTGCTTAACTGACGGTGGCGACCAGCCAGCAGAAAACACTTTACTATCATGTTGCTTGGTTAGTGTAAAAAATAACTCTGTGTGGAATTGGGCACGCGCTTACATATTTATAGTCAAATCGTTATCTACGTGATCGTACATGCGGCGCTACATTGATTGATCGCACTTGAATTGGGTGTTAAATGTGTTAAAGTTGTATTATTCAGAACGATCTATTGTGTGACTCATAAACAAACATTAGAGTGATTCATACAAGGAGGTCTTAGCTTCAGTTGGATGGAGTATGAGTCAGCGCTAACAAATGTCCTTTTAAATTGTCTTATTCTTGTTTACTGACTTCAATTAAAACTCATAACTTTATTATATTCCCAAAGAAACATTTCTAAATTTTCATTTTTAAGTATAAGATGAAAGTTTATTATTCCAAAACTGTTCAAATAATACGATTTAAAATTTGTTGATAAATAACTATCAGGGCTGTTAGCTGGACTTAAACTGAACCGGTCTGAACTCGGAATTTGTTCTATAACCATTGTACGAATCACTGAACTACTAAATCAACGCAAGCATAACTTTTTCTTATTACTAGAATATAATATAGTATGTAGTGACAGATTGGCTATTCCGGTATATGATGGGAAGGAGCTTCTGATTGAAACTCTTTTTGGTTGTTAATAATGTAGGCGATAAAGACAAATTTTCGAATATTTTTTCTCAAATTTATTTAAATTTTTCAAGCGGTTAAGAACATGTCAACATCCTCGCGATAGTTGACCATGATCGTGCTCGAAGTGATTAGTGCGTACTTTGGATCATTGCGAAAGCGACACAAACATTATAAAAAAAATTAATATAAATATTAAGTTATATTAAAGTCCTGAAAATTAAATTAAAAATGCATAGCGATGTTCGGTTAGTATAGCTCCACAATAATAATTCGCACAATCCAATTGAAAGGCGATAAATCAAAAAACCCCACTTGAACAATTTATAGATAACGATTTAACTATAAAAGCACAACCAGTGCGTCCAATTCCACACAGAGTTCTTTCTACCATTCACCAAGCAAAATGACAGCAAAATTGTTCCTACTAGCGCTGCTGGTCGCCACCGCCAGTGCCGGTCCTGTCACACAGGACACGAGCATGGTCAACTATCGTGAGGCTATTGACATGTTCCTTGACGCTTGGAAGAGGATGATACCCTGTGGCTATGCTGCCGACAACATTCCACCCATGGCCCCGCTGACAGCAGACTTCTACGCCTTCGACTACAACAACGGAGAGACCAAGCTTGTGGGCAATGTGAGCAACATCCGCGTTTCGGGTCTGAACAACTTCCAAGTGTTGAGTGGAAGCTTCAATGCCAGCACCCTGCGCGCCTCCTTTGACGTCATGTTCCCCGAGATCCAAATTTTGGGCTCCTATGAGATAGAGGGCGTTCTCAGCATTCTCGGCTTCCCAATGCCAATTCGCCAGAGTGTTCTGATCAACAAGAAACTGACCGCTTGGCGCTTTGTGGGCGACTACACCTTTGCCCAGAGCCTGACCAATCCGAATGGACTGCGTATTAGCGACTTCAACCTGCGCTATTTCTTGGCTGACGTTAAGGCCGACAACTGGGACAAGTTCATGGACATTGCCGCTAACAACTATTTCAACGATTTCATCGGATCATTCTCTCTGCTCTTTACCGAGGAGATTCAGCCTTACATCAACCCGATCTATGAACAGTATGTGTTGCCAACCATCAATGACCTGCTCTCCAACCTGGACTTAAACCAGTTGATCGACTACTTTGTTATGCAAGCAGGGATTTGGAATGATGCCGCCTGCTCGGTTCAGGCTTAAATGTCTAATTTGAATGAACCTATAATAAAGAGCAATTGCAAAAAAATTGATAAGATGTTTTCTATTAAACTTCTAAATATCACCGCGGATATCACCAAAATTGGTGCAAATGAAAATTTTAACATAGCACTAAAAGAGTTTAAATTTTCATAAAGATTGGCATCTGAGTACTTAACTTTTATAGTCGTGCAAAGCGTATATTGTGTTTGTGCAATGTCGCAAAAGCCCAAAGTTTTAGAATTAGGGTCAGTAAATTTGGAAATGAGTTTTGGGATGACCTGCTCTATAGATCTAGCAGAGCAATATCCGACACGCACATACACGATACACTATATTTCCCAGAATTAACAAGTGAGAGGTCTCTAGTCGTGGCCGCCCGACTAGGAGATACCCTAAACCTTGCGATCTGTCTTCATAAGCATTCCAACCCGTTTGCATTCATACATACATACACAAATTCACACATACACACACACACACACAATTGCACGCCACACGCACTATAGAAACGAAATCTTTTTTTGCTGCTAAACTAAATGTTTGATCGTTCTGAAACTTGTAGGAAATGCATTGAAATGTATGTACCAGCCATTTTTCAGGACTGTAGTATTTGGTTTGCGGTTTTTACGGTTTTGTCGATACTGGGCGCGATTGGGGGATATTAATGAGACGAAGCAAGTTATCGAAAAAAAAATTAAAAATTTCTTCTGCGTATGATATTTACGAACGGATTGAGGACCAAGATCAGATTTATAGCTGTTTAAGTTTCTGAGATCGCTGCTTTCATACAGACGGACAGACAGACTGACATGGCTAAATTAAGTTAGCTCATCCTCCTGATCAAGAATATATGTACTTTATGGGGTCGGAGATACCTCCTTCTGCCTTTTACATACATTTCATCGAAATTTACTAACCAATTTATAAAAACAAGCACATTGCAGTCGGGCAATACCGACTGCGTTATACTCGTTCACGTTCTTAAATAAAAGATTCCTTAGCTCCCTTATATCAAACCCCCATAACATTGTCAAATGTGAACCGATTTTCACGTTTGATGGCATTTTGATCATAATTTGTCGTATATATTGACTCCACATTCAAAATATATTCATTTTCGAAAATAACATTTTTTGAATTTTTCGGTCAAAAAAGCATGTACTCCCCCTTGTGAATATTGGAAAAAAAATTTTTTTCAAAATTTAGAATTGCGAATTTATAGTTTTAATCGATTTTATTTGTCACAATTAGCATAAAAAACAACATTGAAAGTGATTTTGGAGGGGTCAAATTTTTGGTCAAAAATCATCCCAAAATCGACAAAAATCTTGACATGTAAAGTTGTCAGATTCCATAGCTCCCGTACATCAAAGCCCCATAACATGGTCAAAAGTGAACCGATTTTAACGTTTGATGGCATTTTGATCATGATTTGTCCTATATATTGACTCCACATTCAAAATATATTCATTTTCGAAAATAACATTTTTTTGAATTTTTCGGTCAAAAAAGCATGTACTCCCCTTGTGAATTTTGAAAAAAAATTTTTTCAAAATTTAGAATTGCGAATTTATAGTTTTAATCGATTTTATTTGTCACAATTAGCATAAAAAACAACATTGAAAGTGATTTTGGAGGGGTCAAATTTTTGGTCAAAAATCATCCCAAAATCGACAAAAATCTTGACATGTAAAGTTGTCAGATTCCATAGCTCCCGTACATCAAAGCCCCATAACATGGTCAAAAGTGAACCGATTTTAACGTTTGATGGCATTTTGATCATGATTTGTCCTATATATTGACTCCACATTCAAAATATATTCATTTTCGAAAATAACATTTTTTTGAATTTTTCGGTCAAAAAAGCATGTACTCCCCCTTGTGAATTTTGAAAAAAAATTTTTTTCAAAATTTAGAATTGCGAATTTATAGTTTTAATCGATTTTATTTGTCACAATTAGCATAAAAAACAACATTGAAAGTGATTTTGGAGGGGTCAAATTTTTGGTCAAAAATCATCCCAAAATCGACAAAAATTTTGACTTGTAAAGTTGTCAGATTCCATAGCTCCCATACATCAAAGCCCCATAACATGGTCAAAAGTGAACCGATTTTCACGTTTGATGGCGCTTGGGCACACGCTAACATATTTATAGTCAAATCGTTATCTACGTGATCGTACAGGCGGCGCATTGATTGATCGCATTTGAATTGGGTATTAAGGGATAGTAGCCTTGTTGCAGGTCTTATCATATTATTTAGAACGATCTATGTGTGACTCATCAACAAACATTAGAGTGATTCATACAAGGAGGTCTTAGCTTCAGTTGGATGGAGTATGAGTCAGCGCTAACAAATGTCCTTTTAAATTGTCTTATTCTTGTTTACTGACTTCAATTAAAACTCATAACTTTATTATATTCCCAAAAAAACATTTCTAAATTTTAATTTTTAAGTATAAAATGAAAGTTTATTATTCCAAAACTGTTCAAATGATACGATTTAAAATTTGTTGATAAATAACTATCAGGGCTGTTAGCTGGACTTAAACTGAACCGGTCTGAATTCGGAATTTGTTCTATAACCATTGTACGAATCACTGAACTACTAAATCAACGCAAAGCATAACTTTTTCTTATTACTAGAATATAATATAGTATGTAGTGACAGATTGGCTATTCCGGTATATGCTGGGAAGGAGCTTCTGATTGAAAATCTTTTTTGGTTGTTAATAATGTAGGCGATAAAGACAAATTTTCGAATATTTTTTCTCAAATTTATTTAAATTTTCCAAGCGGTTAAGAACATGTCAACATCCTCGCGATAGTTGACCATGATCGTGCTCGAAGTGACTAGTGCGCACTTTGGATCATTGCGAAAGCAACAAATAAATTATAAAACAAATTAATATAAATATTAAATTATATTAAATTCCTGAAAATTAAATTAAAAATTAATAGCGATGTTCGGTTTGTATCGCTCCACAATAATAATTCGCATAATCCAATTGAAAGGCGATAAATCAAAAAACCCCACTTGAACAATTTATAGATAACGATTTAACTATAAAAGCACAACCAGTGCGTCCAATTCCACACAGAGTTCTTTCTACCATTCACCAAGCAAAATGACAGCAAAATTGTTCCTACTAGCGCTGCTGGTCGCCACCGCCAGTGCCGGTCCTGTCACACAGGACACGAGCATGGTCAACTATCGTGAGGCTATTGACATGTTCCTTGACGCTTGGAAGAGGATGATACCCTGTGGCTATGCTGCCGACAACATTCCACCCATGGCCCCGCTGACAGCAGACTTCTACGCCTTCGACTACAACAACGGAGAGACCAAGCTTGTGGGCAATGTGAGCAACATCCGCGTTTCGGGTCTGAACAACTTCCAAGTGTTGAGTGGAAGCTTCAATGCCAGCACCCTGCGCGCCTCCTTTGACGTCATGTTCCCCGAGATCCAAATTTTGGGCTCCTATGAGATAGAGGGCGTTCTCAGCATTCTCGGCTTCCCAATGCCAATTCGCCAGAGTGTTCTGATCAACAAGAAACTGACCGATTGGCGCTTTGTGGGCGACTACACCTTTGCCCAGAGCCTGACCAATCCAAATGGACTGCGTATTAGCGACTTCAACCTGCGCTATTTCTTGGCTGACGTTAAGGCCGACAACTGGGACAAGTTCATGGACATTGCCGCTAACAACTATTTCAACGATTTCATCGGATCATTCTCTCTGCTCTTTACCGAGGAGATTCAGCCTTACATCAACCCGATCTATGAACAGTATGTGTTGCCAACCATCAATGACCTGCTCTCCAACCTGGACTTAAACCAGTTGATCGACTACTTTGTTATGCAAGCAGGGATTTGGAATGATGCCGCCTGCTCGGTTCAGGCTTAAATGTCTAATTTGAATGAACCTATAATAAAGAGCAATTGCAAAAAAATTGATAAGATGTTTTCTATTAAACTTCAAAATATCACCGCGGATATCACCAAAATTGGTGCAATTGAAAATTTTAATATAGCACTAAAAGAGTTTAAATTTTCATAAAGATTGGCATCTGAGTACTTAACTTTTATAGTCGTGCAAAGCGTATATTGTGTTTGTGCAATGTCGCAAAAGCCCAAAGTTTTAGAATTAGGGTCAGTAAATTTGGAAATGAGTTTTGGGATGACCTGCTCTATAGATCTAGCAGAGCAATATCCGACACGCACATACACGATACACTATATTTCCCAGAATTAACAAGTGAGAGGTCTCTAGTCGGGGCCGCCCGACTAGGAGATACCCTAAACCTTGCGATCTGTCTTCATAAGCATTCCAACCCGTTTGCATTCATACATACATACACAAATTCACACATACACACACACACACACAATTGCACGCCACACGCACTATAGAAACGAAATCTTTTTTTGCTGCTAAACTAAATGTTTGATCGTTCTGAAACTTGTAGGAAATGCATTGAAATGTATGTACCAGCCAATTTTCAGGACTGTAGTATTTGGTTTGCGGTTTTTACGGTTTTGTCGATACTGGGCGCGATTGGGGGATATTAATGAGACGAAGCAAGTTATCGAAAAAAAAATTAAAAATTTCTTCTGCGTATGATATTTACGAACGGATTGAGGACCAAGATCAGATTTATAGCTGTTTAAGTTTCTGAGATCGCTGCTTTCATACAGACGGACAGACAGACTGACATGGCTAAATTAAGTTAGCTCATCCTCCTGATCAAGAATATATGTACTTTATGGGGTCGGAGATACCTCCTTCTGCCTTTTACATACATTTCATCGAAATTTACTAACCAATTTATAAAAACAAGCACATTGCAGTCGGGCAATACCGACTGCGTTATACTCGTTCACGTTCTTAAATAAAAGATTCCTTAGCTCCCTTATATCAAACCCCCATAACATTGTCAAATGTGAACCGATTTTCACGTTTGATGGCATTTTGATCATAATTTGTCGTATATATTGACTCCACATTCAAAATATATTCATTTTCGAAAATAACATTTTTTTGAATTTTTCGGTCAAAAAAGCATGTACTCCCCCTTGTGAATTTTGGAAAAAAATTTTTTTCAAAATTTAGAATTGCGAATTTATAGTTTTAATCGATTTTATTTGTCACAATTAGCATAAAAAACAACATTGAAAGTGATTTTGGAGGGGTCAAATTTTTGGTCAAAAATCATCCCAAAATCGACAAAAATCTTGACATGTAAAGTTGGCAGATTCCATAGCTCCCGTACATCAAAGCCCCATAACATGGTCAAAAGTGAACCGATTTTAACGTTTGATGGCATTTTGATCATGATTTGTCCTATATATTGACTCCACATTCAAAATATATTCATTTTCGAAAATAACATTTTTTTGAATTTTTCGGTCAAAAAAGCATGTACTCCCCCTTGTGAATTTTGAAAAAAAATTTTTTTCAAAATTTAGAATTGCGAATTTATAGTTTTAATCGATTTTATTTGTCACAATTAGCATAAAAAACAACATTGAAAGTGATTTTGGAGGGGTCAAATTTTTGGTCAAAAATCATCCCAAAATCGACAAAAATTTTGACATGTAAAGTTGTCAGATTCCATAGCTCCCATACATCAAAGCCCCATAACATGGTCAAAAGTGAACCGATTTTCACGTTTGATGGCATTTTGATCATGATTTGTCCTATATATTAACTCCACATTCAAAATATATTGATTTTCGAAAATACAATTTTTTTGCATTTTTCGGTCAAAAAAGCATGTACTCCCCCTTGTGAATTTTGGAAAAAAATTTTTTTTCAAAATTTAGAATTGCGAATTTATAGTTTTAATCGATTTTATTTGTCACAATTAGCATAAAAAACAACATTGAAAGTGATTTTGGAGGGGTCAAATTTTTGGTCAAAAATCATCCCAAAATCGACAAAAATTTTGACTTGTAAAGTTGTCAGATTCCATAGCTCCCATACATCAAAGCCCCATAACATGGTCAAAAGTGAACCGATTTTCACGTTTGATGGCGCTTGGGCACACGCTTACATATTTATAGTCAAATCGTTATCTACGTGATCGTACAGGCGGCGCATTGATTGATCGCATTTGAATTGGGTATTAAGGGATAGTAGCCTTGTTGCAGGTCTTATCATATTATTTAGAACGATCTATGTGTGACTCATCAACAAACATTAGAGTGATTCATACAAGGAGGTCTTAGCTTCAGTTGGATGGAGTATGAGTCAGCGCTAACAAATGTCCTTTTAAATTGTCTTATTCTTGTTTACTGACTTCAATTAAAACTCATAACTTTATTATATTCCCAAAAAAACATTTCTAAATTTTAATTTTTAAGTATAAAATGAAAGTTTATTATTCCAAAACTGTTCAAATGATACGATTTAAAATTTGTTGATAAATAACTATCAGGGCTGTTAGCTGGACTTAAACTGAACCGGTCTGAATTCGGAATTTGTTCTATAACCATTGTACGAATCACTGAACTACTAAATCAACGCAAAGCATAACTTTTTCTTATTACTAGAATATAATATAGTATGTAGTGACAGATTGGCTATTCCGGTATATGCTGGGAAGGAGCTTCTGATTGAAAATCTTTTTTGGTTGTTAATAATGTAGGCGATAAAGACAAATTTTCGAATATTTTTTCTCAAATTTATTTAAATTTTCCAAGCGGTTAAGAACATGTCAACATCCTCGCGATAGTTGACCATGATCGTGCTCGAAGTGACTAGTGCGCACTTTGGATCATTGCGAAAGCAACAAATAAATTATAAAACAAATTAATATAAATATTAAATTATATTAAATTCCTGAAAATTAAATTAAAAATTAATAGCGATGTTCGGTTTGTATCGCTCCACAATAATAATTCGCACAATCCAATTGAAAGGCGATAAATCAAAAAACCCCACTTGAACAATTTATAGATAACGATTTAACTATAAAAGCACAACCAGTGCGTCCAATTCCACACAGAGTTCTTTCTACCATTCACCAAGCAAAATGACAGCAAAATTGTTCCTACTAGCGCTGCTGGTCGCCACCGCCAGTGCCGGTCCTGTCACACAGGACACGAGCATGGTCAACTATCGTGAGGCTATTGACATGTTCCTTGACGCTTGGAAGAGGATGATACCCTGCGGCTATGCTGCCGACAACATTCCACCCATGGCCCCGCTGAAAGCAGACTTCTACGCCTTCGACTACATCAACGGAGAGACCAAGCTTGTGGGCAATGTGAGCAACATCCGCGTTTCGGGTCTGAACAACTTCCAAGTGTTGAGTGGAAGCTTCAATGCCAGCACCCTGCGCGCCTCCTTTGACGTCATGTTCCCCGAGATCCAAATTTTGGGCTCCTATGAGATAGAGGGCGTTCTCAGCATTCTCGGCTTCCCAATGCCAATTCGCCAGAGTGTTCTGATCAACAAGAAACTGACCGATTGGCGCTTTGTGGGCGACTACACCTTTGCCCAGAGCCTGACCAATCCGAATGGACTGCGTATTAGCGACTTCAACCTGCGCTATTTCTTGGCTGACGTTAAGGCCGACAACTGGGACAAGTTCATGGACATTGCCGCGAACAACTATTTCAACGATTTCATCGGATCATTCTCTCTGCTCTTTACCGAGGAGATTCAGCCTTACATCAACCCGATCTATGAACAGTATGTGTTGCCAACCATCAATGACCTGCTCTCCAACCTGGACTTAAACCAGTTGATCGACTACTTTGTTATGCAAGCAGAGATTTGGAATAATGCCGCCTGCTCGGTTCAGGCTTAAATGTCTTATTTGAATGAACATATAATAAAGAGTATTTGAAAAAATGTATAAATATTTTCTTTTATACTTACTTATAAAAAAGGTCCAACCAGAAGTAGTGCAAGCGCAAGAAGTGCATGCACAATCCTGCAGGCAGTATGTTTGTATGGGTGGGTATCTTAAATGGTATCTTAAGATTGGTCGTTCCAAACAAAAGCAATCTTACTTGTTAACTTTTTTATTTTATTTTGCTTGTTTTTTATACATTGTATTTTTGTTTTTATTAGGTAAAAACATACTTAAAATGTTTAGAGGATTTTAGCATTTTCCCAAAAAAAAACAGATTTTTCCAAAATTCGTAGAAACTAAGATCCCACATCCACAAAGTTTGCGAATAACTGATAAATGTTATATGTTTTTTCTGTTTTTATTCATTTTTTTTTTTAATTATATATTAATTTGTTTTACAGACGCCAAGTTTTTAATTGTAAATTACTAGAAACTTTTCTGCTCTAAATGGTCGAGTGGCCTCTTTTTCAACCGACCGATGGGGCGGGCATCTTGTAGCTGTCTTGCTAGTCTGTTGGCATCAGAACGCTATTGTACACGTTAAATGAAGCTCCAATTATCCTCTGCAGTGACCGATTTGATCGGACTATCGTAGCTAAATTTAGAAAATTCCCTCTATAATGCTAGTAGATTTTGCAGACGTTGTTCTGCCTCGCCCATAGTGCTGCCCTCCGTAACGATATTTACAAGTACAATAGAAAACATCTATACATTTTTTTTGCAATTGCTCTTTATTATATGTTCATTCAAATAAGACATTTAAGCCTGAACCGAGCAGGCGGCATCATTCCAAATCCCTGCTTGCATAACAAAGTAGTCGATCAACTGGTTTAAGTCCAGGTTGGAGAGCAGGTCATTGATGGTTGGCAACACATACTGTTCATAGATCGGGTTGATGTAAGGCTGAATCTCCTCGGTAAAGAGCAGAGAGAATGATCCGATGAAATCGTTGAAATAGTTGTTCGCGGCAATGTCCATGAACTTGTCCCAGTTGTCGGCCTTAACGTCAGCCAAGAAATAGCGCAGGTTGAAGTCGCTAATACGCAGTCCATTCGGATTGGTCAGGCTCTGGGCAAAGGTGTAGTCGCCCACAAAGCGCCAATCGGTCAGTTTCTTGTTGATCAGAACACTCTGGCGAATTGGCATTGGGAAGCCGATAATGCTGAGAACGCCCTCTATCTCATAGGAGCCCAAAATTTGGATCTCGGGGAACATGACGTCAAAGGAGGCGCGCAGGGTGCTGGCATTGAAGCTTCCACTCAACACTTGGAAGTTGTTCAGACCCGAAACGCGGATGTTGCTCACATTGCCCACAAGCTTGGTCTCTCCGTTGATGTAGTCGAAGGCGTAGAAGTCTGCTGTCAGCGGGGCCATGGGTGGAATGTTGTCGGCAGCATAGCCACAGGGTATCATCCTCTTCCAAGCGTCAAGGAACATGTCAATAGCCTCACGATAGTTGACCATGCTCGTGTCCTGTGTGACAGGACCGGCACTGGCGGTGGCGACCAGCAGCGCTAGTAGGAACAATTTTGCTGTCATTTTGCTTGGTGAATGGTAGAAAGAACTCTGTGTGGAATTGGACGCACTGGTTGAGCTTTTATAGTTAAATCGTTATCTAGGGATTCGAAATGCGACACTTTGATTGATCGCGTGTGAATTGATTGTTCAGAATGAGTCTTATCTAATTAAATTTTGGATCTTATGCATGACTCACGGAGTTGAAAAGCTTGAACGTTATCTATGCTGTTTTCCGCGAATGAATTGAATGGTTTATGGCGGAAAGCCAATTATTATACCAACGAAATGAAAACATTTCATTGGTATGGTGCAATGTCTGTACTGACTTTTTCGCCACAAATAAAGCTAGAAACTTAAAATTTTGGATATATACTCGTTTATACGGGCGTCAAATAAAGTATTAATGAATGACAAATCGACATTTCCACAATTTTAAAGCTAAAAAAAAAACTTCAATAGCGGCGTTATTTTCGTTATTTGCGTTCATACGGACAGACGGACGGACGGACAGACGGACAACCGGACGGATGGACGGACATTTCACTTCGTGAGCGAGTATAAAAAAATGAAAATCTTTCAAAATGCTTCGTGAACGAGTATAATGCAGTCAGGAACACCCGATTGCAGTGTTCTTAGTTGTTTTTTTCGCCGTTACGTAAACACTGGAAATCAGGAATTTACTCGTATTTTGGAACTGGAAATTTTCACTTTTTAAAGGGGGTTGGGAAGGGGTTCGTTATGGGGATGCAGATTGTATTATTTGAGTGCTTTTGTTTCAAAATTTTCATTTGGTTGGACTGTTGCTGTTCTCTCTGCATGTATGGCTATTGTTGAAGCATGTTCTTTCTTTGTTTGAGCATTTCACTTGAAATGCAAAAGTTCAATTCACTGCAGGCGCCATTTTGCTTTCCTTAGTCGTGTTGTTTTGCGTGCCGTGCCGGAAACAAGCTGCGTTGCTACCTCCGTCTATGCACACACACACACACACACACACACACACACACACACACACACACACACACACACACACAACACGTTTCAAATGAAACAAAGCAACCGAGACTTCTGCAACGGACAGTTGTTACCGCTGGGCAAAGACGTCCACATCAAGGATGAATAGCTGGCTGCTCGGACGGTCAGGTAGTTGCCGCTGTCTCCATTGCACCCAGCATGTGTGTGATTGAATGGAGCACTGAGCTCAACCATGACTATGATGGCGTTTGCTGTTCGTTTTTCCATGCAAATGCCAGTAAAAACATTTTTCGGAACACAAATCTAAAGGCGGTCGTGACTTGGGGTTGAGTAGATTGGTAGTAGTTGGGCCAAAAACAGCTGCTGCTGCTGCTGCCTCCGGGGTCGTTGATGATGTTCATAACAGGAGTTGCGCCGGACGCACTGAGTCTGGTGCGATGCAGTCTCTATGCTAATTCCCAGCAGGAAGTGCTCATTTATCTATGTACATATATGTACATGGGGGCGCATGTGCGCATGAATGGAAATGGAGAAAATGGAGGAGATGCGCTCGCGGCTAAACAACTGTTGCCAACATTTTTGGGCACATCAAAGTGACAACTGACCGAATTATTTTCATATAAAAACACAAAGTAACTGTTTGTATGTGCTTTTGTGTGTGTGTGTGTGGTCATGAGTATTGTGTGAGACTTTAATTTCTGCGGCCAGGTACTTGATGCCACTCCATGGAATATGACCACAACAAAGCATGGCCCACAGCCAATTGCGTTAGATACAATGCTAATTGGGCCAAGGGTTTCAGTATGTTTCCGTGAGGGTCGAGACTTTAGGTCAGGTGCGGGCACATGCTCGAGCTCATGATTATATGTATATACAACAAAACAAGTTGCCTTATAGGAATTGCGGCACAAAAACCGCATTATGCCGGCGCGTTGTCGCTTTAAGCTTCTGGCCCAGTACCTGAGATGTGAAGCTGCTGGCGTTGGCCTCTTTGGATTTGCGTTGTGTTACCGCAAAACTTTTAACGTTTGTTTGGGTTTTGTTGTGGCTGCCACTTTCGTCTTTGCGCATTTCGCCCACATGTATTGACTAAATTAATATTCTCAATTGCAAACTTTTCAACAATAGTTGCCGCTGAAAGTTTTTCAAAGCTATTACACTGCAAGAAATTTGCCAGGCAGCTACATGGCTATGTGTATCGCATAAAAAGTGGCCTTCGGCTAAATATATAATATATACTCTTGTATAAATTTTAACATGAAACTGCTGCTGAAAAATAGTGTAGATTCTTGTAAGTCTTTGTTTATTAAACTATTTTCGACAAAATCGACAGATCTGGTGAATCGGTCCCATTCACGGCTGTGGAAAGCGATACTTTCTTCCGTTAAATTTTTTATTATATCTCGAAAAGATTACTATAATAATAGGCAGAAGGAAGCATCTCCGATCACATAAAGTATATGTATTCGTGTCCGTCTGTCTGCCCATTCGTCTGTTTCCGCGTCCGTCTGTATCTCGGAAACTATAAAAACTAAAGACTTCAATTTAGACTCTCAACAGATCCATTCCATTAAATCGGCCGATTTGGCTGTTGTTGCTGATCAATTCTATTAAAGTACTTTTTTTTACAGTGTTTTTCGGGCACACCGCAAAACTTTTTGAGTATTCCGTAAATGAATCTGCGTTCAAGGCAAAGGGGGGCGCTATATTTCCTCTTCTAATAAGTCGCCAGCTATCTGACATTCAAATCTTGGAAAATTTTCAAATTCAATTTGCAGTGGGAGAACAACAAAAGCTGACACCCCCAAGACGCCAAACCGCAAGGCAACAACAAGCACGACCAGGCCTAAGGAGATGCATTGCGGCCAGTCCTGGCGCCAGTTTCAGTTCGTCACCTGATTTCCCAGGGAAGTGAACAAACATCTCTGAAAACTTACTTGAATAGATTATTAGGAATTATCAAAACTTAATTTAGCTTTAACTCAGTTCACTTTAGAGTGCTTATGAAAGGCGCTACAGTTGGCCGGCATGCGGGAACGTGGCCGGGCGGGGGAGTTGGTACACGTGCGGTGCTTCTGTTAATGAATGTCTGAATGGAAAACTTCAAATCAGGTGGCAAACAATCAGTGCACACCACTTGAAAGGCAGCTTTTGAAGTGGCTGAAAAACTTTTGACTGTACTGTAAAGCCCATTGATCTTGTCAAGAGTCTTTGTTGTCATCGCTGCGTAAGCCCCAAGGCTAAGCGGCTTAAAGGGCACCCCTAGTAGTGCTGGGCACTTAAATTTTTAACACATGCGATTTTTGCCGTAAAGCAAATAATAAAATCTGAGCCATTTCATCGCTACGGGCAACGTTTATTAACCGGACTCGGGCGATGTCAATGTCGTCATTGACATCACATTGATCTAATGAGGCTGCCAGCTAGCTGTAAACGCTGTCTGGCCTGGCACATCCAGCTGTGCAATTGACTTCAATTAAATAAACCCAACGACACCGACAATTGCACGTTGCCTTTGTGCCGGGGCCAAGTAGGCTACGATGAGCTCGAATGGACTGGGCTGGGCTGGGCTGGGCTGGGTGCGCGGAAATAATGGAAGTGCGCTGGCACAGCTTAAGTTAAAGTCCAGATTCAGAGGTAGCTATGGGCAGAGAGCAGTAATCCATTGCTTTAGTTGTAGGTTGGGTTTTTTTTATTCTTTATGCTCTCGCCGGGCGACCTTTTAGCGGCACTTCCTGGAGCCCACACAGCGCCGTGCCCAGCTCTCAAAGTGGCGTTAATAACGTGGCACAAATTTACAGCAGTAAAATAGAAATACTTAGCTTACCTTGGGGCCCATGCCGGGGCCGATAATCGCACGGAAAACGGATGTCCAATTAGTTGTATGCCAGCTTCCGGCTGCCGCCGTCATCGCATCGTTTTCATCAATGCGTATCAACGTTTGCCTGTCAATTGCAGTTCGTTTTCGTTTTCATTTTCATTTTCCATTCATTACGTGCCGGCAAGTGGACCGACTCATTCATTGTAACCATTTTTGATGCCAGTGGCATAATTTTCATATTTGCGTGCTCCTCAGCAATTGCCAATGATTTGCATAGAGAGACACGCGTATACGCTGCTCTATCTGATTTATGTATACATATATGCCCTTTGGCAGAGTCGGGAAACTTAATCAATGCGTATTTATGCTCGAAATCCTTGGGCTTTGCTTTTGACGCGCTTATCGCACTGCATACTTTTAGGCGTTCAGAGCCAAAAATTGAATAAAGGATTTACGGTCCTAAATGGAGGCAGCGCCCAGCAAATGTCATGTCAAATGCGTGCGTGTCTGTGTATGTGTGCGCGTGCATGTGTGCGTATGTGACAGGAAGCCAAACAAAGGCAACATGTGTAACTTGTACGGGCTGCCAACGTCTACGTCTACGTTTACGTCGACGTCGACGTCGACGCCTTGAAAAGGCGAGAGGCTGGAAATCTATTAGAACGTGTTTCGCCTGCCAACCCGATGCCGCTTGCCAGCCGCTCCAGCATGCCTGTTTATATTTTACCCGAGGGCATAATAAGCTTGCCGCTGACTGCTCCTTGTGATCCTGCCGCTCCTTGCGCTCCTTTTTTTTTTATTTCAGCAATCGCATGCGTGTGTGTCTGTGTAATATTTACTTATGATTGAGTTGCGTGGTGGCAGCGCTAGTGACACCCTCACACAAACACACACACACACACACACACACACACAGCACACACACGGCACAACAATTTGGTAAAAGATTGCGGTTGCTTTACTGATTTTCTCACCCATTTCGTGTTTTTTATTTTATGCTCTACGTGTGTGTGTGTGTGTGTGTCAGGGAGTATGAGATGAAAATTTAAATTGATTTTGCATTGTTTGACTGTCATTGTTGTTGCTTTTGTTGCCCCCGGTTTCGGGGTTGTTTCGCTTTATTTTTTTTTTGTTTTTATTTGTGGCCCTGATAAACTGCGACCCACACATCCGCAATGTTCTTATAAATTTCAATTTGTGCACCATAAATGCGGGCATGAAACATGGCATGAGAATGAGTTAGCATTCTATGTGCGTAATAGGTTACATCTTACAGAGTACATCTTGAACGGGATCGGTGTAGATCATTGCATTATAATAATCTCGCTTTATTATCGCTTCCTTATCTTCCATTAAAATAAATTGAACTATATTGCAATACTATTTTAATTTTGGATAAGCATCGATTATCCTGGTGTATTGGAATAATTATCGACTGGTAGATTTCGTTGACGATTGCAGCAAACATTTTTATATGAAAGCCTGCAATATAAAAAGTTAAATCTTTGGTACAACTCTTAGCTTATATATTTTTGGATTTTATTGTTTCATTTCGGTTTTATCATTTGCTCATTTATGCCACCGCTTAAATTCAACTCAACTCTTTGGCGTCATAAATGATTTCCACAGCATAAGCAGTACCCTTTTGTGACCCAAGCATTATTTGGTTTTATATGAAATCGTTTTACGCCTTTCGCCGTGCATCCCCTTGGCTGTTTTGGGCCAACGGCTGGACGACTCTCTCCACCCTATCCACATATCAACTACAAACTTACTTTGTTGGCTTTGTTTCATTTTCTTTAGCTGCTTTTTTTCCAGCCGCTGTTTGCTGCTGTTCATACAAATGTTTATCGACTTGTGCGTTGATTTTCCGCTTGCTTTGGTTTTACAGCGCCCGCTCCTTGCGAGATTTTCGGGGTATCCATTGCCATAGCCGTAGCTGTAGCCGTAGCACGTGCACGGTAGGGTTAAACATCACCAATACTGACATGTGGGTGTGCGGGCCGAGCGTGGGGTTGTTGGATGTTGATCTGAGTAGGGGGCCGAAGGGGTCGCGTACCCGCTGAATGCATGTGTATTGGTAATTGAATTTATTGTTTGACATTCAAAGTACCGTTGAGTCAATTACGCTGGAAAATTGGTATCAAAATATTTACGAGCTGTTTATTGCATTACGCAAGTTGATTCTCGAGGCCCCACGAACCCAAAGGTAATGCAATTTACATGCTGATGCGGCAGCCCGATTACGTATATCGCAAATGGTGTATCATTCGGGCTCGATTATACGGATGGGGGCAATACATGGCAAGACAAATAGCATCGAGATGATTTGCTGAAGTGTAAATTGCACGAACACCTCAATTAGATAAGCTTATGCTGTACCTGTGTGCCAGATACAAGACTCTAAAATAATTGCGGCATGGCTAATGGTACATTTAACACTATTACCCAAACCCTGGTTCAGCTTTGCAAGTGCTCTTTGGTTGTGTTTCGCAGTGAACGTGAACCGCTCATGTTAGTCAAACCTGGTAATGGTTTAAATTCTTTTAGCCAATCGTATTATTCTCTCTCTCAGCTAACTTTGTGACCTAAATTTAAGTTGGATTTTTAATTCCATGGCAGCCGCCTTAAGCTGATATTTACATGCAGCCTTTTGTGCTCTGTTACCAAAGTCCAAAATATTTAATATTTCATATTTATTAACAAGCTTAAGCTGAGTGTTGCTTATGCTAGTTATAAACACTTGCCACAGACTTTAAGCATCTTAGCCTGACAATGCTGTCAACATTTGTCATATTTGCCGAGAAATGGATTCTGGGTGTGGTATATACATAGTTAGTCAACTCGATAACAAACTGACCGACAGCTGGACAGCATAAGATAAACGAGCTGAGTAGTAGCAGTTAATTAGCGCGACTTCATCAAACCTATAAATGCCTGGACGACCTTACAGATGAGTAGCAACATATGTTTCTGTATGTGATATGCATGCGTTGTTAGCAACAACAACAACAACAAAAACAACAATAATAGTAAAATCAACAACAATAATAATGGCGACCAAACCATGCAATTAAATGCAAACAATTTGCTATAATTTATGTGCGGCGATTTTGGTGGCTGCGCCGCAAAATGTTGCATGAAGCGACTAATGCACAACGGAAGCGGAAATATATGTGGCCGTCATGGCTGAAAGCTGCAACAATGTGTACGAGATATATATATATATATATAAATTTGGGTGTGTTTGTGTGCTTGTTAATTGGCTCAACTCCTATTGAGGAATTTGCTGACCCGTCACTGTTAAAAATTAGCTTCACAAATTTTATTTAAGCGCTGCCGATGCAAGTTAAACAAAAACAGACTAGAAGGAAGGCAGGGGAGGGAGGGTCAGTTGTGCAAATTTCGGAAAATTTGAATATTTGAGTCCAATATATGCAATGTATATTAATGCTAATGATGCGTTAAATGCATAAACAAAGCAACCAGACAAATTATTAATATGAATTTCTATTACGTTTTAGCGTTAAATATGCTGTAATAACAGCATTTGTATGGTTAATTAGTCGGATTTGTTAAAACTTCCGCTTGTGCTCACAATATTCATGCTACGTCTAATAATGGAAAAACCCATTCGCTAAATCGGTCGTAAAATTATTAGCACACAGGTGAAGGGAAGCATATGATCATCGTGCCACATTATATTATTGGTCGCTATAATCTTGGTCGCCCCCAGGGTCAGGCATAATGGAGCCTGCCAGCTCGCCAGCTCAATGCAAATTGGTACACCAGCCATGTTGATGCTACGCCGTTTTGGCCAGCATGTGTCTAATTTAAATTAATATTATGCCATGCAGCATGTGACATGTGGCATACAGCATGCGGCACATGGCGTATGGCGTATGGATTGTCCTTTGGTCCTTTGGCTTCTTTGTGCACAACGTTCACGGCAAATTGAAATTGAAACTGCAACCGGATGTAATTGGGCTTGGACGGTTGGACAGTCGTCTGTCCATGCATTGGGCTGATAATATCATTGATAGCTTTTGCCACAATTTGTAACCACAATAAGTTGTTGTTGCGGCAAAAAAGGACAGAACTCTCTGGCCCATGGCCACAGAACTCTTGCATTCGGTCATTTCTGACATCTACGAACTGGGATCGTAAGCTTGCCTCGTGCGTGCACAGGATTCATTTGGCCCAATGCTTTGTTGGGCTTTGCTGCCTGCATTTGATTATGACTGTTGTCGTTGCTTGGGTTGATTTCATTGTTACCACTGCTGGACATAAGTGTGTGGGTGGGCGGGGGTTGCACAAAAGAACATGTATGTTGGTAATGAAATTTGTAGTCTCAATAGTTGTACATTGTTATGATGATAATCCGATATGAACTAGGTGCATTGCCATTGTTGTGATTATAGTTATGGATTAGGCTAACGATAAGCACTATATATTCTATGCATATGTATTAATTGGTATGATGCAACAGGAAATTGAAATTTGCTCTCCTTCTGCAGTGCGCAACTTATTTTATAATAGCTATTGCATGCCCTGTGAATTTTAATTTTTGTGCTCATCTGCAAACGGTATTAAGCGAGTTAGTTGTTAAGTAAATATATATGTACTTAAGTACCTGAGTGTCCTTTCAGCTTTAGAAATGCCAACTGTGCTGCAAGCATTGCCAAAATCTACTCTAGACCCAACCAACTACATAAAAAGTTTGTTTGCAACATAATAAAGCACGTTTCAGGCGGGAGTTACCGATTGCATTATACTCGTTCACGGTGTTAATTTGTGTTTGTGTTTATTTTGGAAATTCACGGTTTTATTAATACCTTAACTTGTCGAAAGTGGGTAGAAAGAAGCATCTCCGAAGTGGATATCCGTCCGTCCATCTATCTGAACACTTCTCGGAAAATATAAAAGCTGGAGACTATGTTTGTTTGTTTCAAATGATCGTAAAATTTCACAGTTCTCTTAATCGATAAAAATCTGCAACAATTTTAAATTTATCAAGCTTTCTTTTATTGTTTTAAGAGACTAGATTAGACTAAACTGAACCGCTTGCAAAAGTATTTACCTTCTATCGATTTGAGGATTGCCAGTCACCCAGTGAACTTGTCTGAAACAGATAACTATATCCAAAGTTTCAAGTTTCCTTCGTCAACCGAAAAAAAACCAATATACAAGTTTCTATCCGTGAACGAGTATAGAAATGTACATATATATACATATGTATAAATATATCTGTGTATATATAGAAGGAAAAAGCAGATAGAAGAGAATGCCAGCGAGTTGGAAAACTATAAACCATCGCAATTGTTGTGACTTGTAACTGTTTACAATTGTTTAACTTTGGCCAATAATATCACCTGCGTCGCCAGGCAGCCAACAACTAAACTAAGCTGCATTTAGCTAAGGGTTTGCGCTGGCTGCACAGACAATGGGCCAACAATGAGGGCCAAGCGCCAGCCAGCAACAAGTAAGCAAAAGTGGACGTATTTGCCATTTACTAAGTATTTCTATGACTTTGTGCCATTGTTTTTGCTGCTGCTGCAGCTTTTTAGTGGTTTACTCGAGCATTAAATAAGTCAAAGCGTACACAGTGGCAACATCGAGGGGGGGTGGAGCGGCGGTGCGGCTTCGGTATGGGTTAACCATGGCCAGCTGCCCGACGCGCATTGAACAATTGTCAACAGTGTGCATTGTTGTTAACAACGAGAAACTTTTCTGTTTAACTTTGGTATTGCAATGCGCTTTAAAAATAATTGTATATCCAGTTGGGTTGTGTAAATAGCATTTATTTTATTGTTTGTATCTTTATGATTTAGATGAATAAGGTTTTTCGTATTTTGCTTTGTTTAAGTTAAGAAGAGTGAAAAGGCTCCAACCTAGAGAGCCTGATTAATTGACTTCTCAACTAAAATTACGATTTTTTGTTAATTTTCAGTAGTTAACAGGATCATTGAAACTTTTGTAGTATTTGAATTGCGATGAAAATTGTTAAATTAACTTAGTTCGTCGTCTTGAGCAGTAATATATATACTAAATGGAGATTAAAATGCTTAAATGTGTATATACGAATACGGAAAAAAACTCAGTTCTGAATTAATTTTTAGCTTTGATGAAATTTATATTTTTAAAATCAAAAAAGTCTAAAAGTTTATTTCAACTGACAGGTTTTTCCTATACGAGTTTCCTTGAAATGTAGCCAACTTTAGATTTTTCATCAATCTGACTTTAAAACCAAGCTTATTGTTTTTTTCTGCAAAAATTATTTAGCGCAATTCCAGAGCTTCAATAAATTGCCATAATCATAACTTTTCATTGCGCGACAATCAGAATTAATGCAAAAGTAAATTCTCAACTTAAATCAGAGCATTTGCAAAACAATACGGCTAACGTAGCGTAAACGCAGCGACCCCAAAAAAGCACATAACAATATTTTGAAAACGATAACTGTCAGCCCAATTCGAAAAGGGGTGCACCCGTCTGAAGGGATACTGGGGGGAAGGGTGGATAAGCCTGCCAGTCGCATATCATTAAAATGTTTCCGCCGAGGGACGTTGGGATGTTGCCATTGTCAGTTGGCGTTGCTAATCAGCGACGCTGCTAAAAGGTATTCATATGCAAAAGAGATGGCGCACGCCGACGACATTATTCATTGCAAATGGCAAACGGAAGGGATCTATACTCAGGACAATATGTGCATGTAGGTGCATATGTGCGTGTGTGTGTGTGTGTAAATGTGGAATACCGAAACTTAGGCGATGCTCAAGGTAAAATATAATCAAAAGCCGTGAAAAACATTTTTACACGTCATTAAACTCAAATTCAGCAAAGCATGGCATCGCATTTTACAGCACCCAGGGACTATACACACACAGACACACACACACGCACACACACGCGCGCATACATTGGTGGCTGGCATATGGCAAATCTTAGAAGCTGCACAAGATTGATGTGCCTCAGCCTTATAAACAAATTAAAGCGCGTCCTAACAATCAAAGTGCGAGCAACTTTAAATATTCCACAGCATCGGCACATGGCCACATTAGAGCTGCAGAGAGTAGTTTGTTGAAAACTTCTAATTGCCGTGTAATGATTACGATGTACATGTCGTTTGGTTGTCGGCGACAGCGATGCCCCCTCCCCGCTGTTTGCAACCTTCAAACCAGTGGGCTGCCACTTATGAATAATAGCTTTTATGACAACTTTCGGCAAACGTCAAAGTTGTCAGAGTTGCCAAAGTTTTCACCGTTGTTGTTGTTGCTGTTGCTGTTATAGAAATATTTGTTATTGTTCCGTTTATTGTAAGAGTTTTATATATAAAATATGCAAATCTCCACAAACATTCATGCATGCATATAAATATATATGTGTAGGATTTGTCTTTTGTATGTTTGTTGCAAATTACATTTAATTAAAATGTATTTGCAAGCAGCAAACTAATTAAATTTGTTATAAACTAGTCATATTTAATGATTCAATTAAAGAAAGAAATCAATAAAATATTATTTGCAGATGCTTAAAGCCTGCCAAAAATTGAATTCAAGATTTTGAAAGTCCTGTTAACTCTTGAACCGTAAACCTTTGAATTATTAATTTTTAAGCTAAATATATGTGGTAGGGTGTGCGTTTGTGTGTGGCCAAAAAGGGCAGCCAACTTGTCCGTGTGTGTCTGAGGGGTCACATTGATTTAGCCTCTGGGTCATCCGAGCACAACTAATAAAGGATGGGGCTTCTAAGCTTAACGGAGCAATTTAGTTCCTATCTCATGTGCGCTTGTCCGCTTGAATGCACATTATTAAATTTAAGTAGCTGCCGCAGGGGGATTTCACAGGAAAAAAATCTGAGCACACATTTTTTTTTTTGACCAGGATTTTATAATATGTTTGTCTGTTGCGTAACCTGCATTAATTCCCTCTTCGATAGCCGGCCACACAAAGCCATACATTATGCATGAGGACTGAACATCCGAAACATTTTGGGCAACTGACATCCGATCAAACTGGTTTTTGGTTAAATTTGAAAACAAAAAGCTCATTACATTTTGGTTACGTGGACAGCCAATTTTCGCAGCTGCCAGGTGCAGGCACCAACCATTCCTTGCCCGCCATTGCATTACAATAACAGCATCAAAAGGAGCTACAATTCCAACTAACAACATTGCCCGAAGGCCTCGGAAAAAAGCAGAAGGCACACACAACTTTGGATATTTACAGCGGTCCTTAAAAACTGACAGTTCTGTTGTGCATTTGCGTTTTTGGCAACTGTCAAAATGAATTGCTTTGGTCGCTGCTATTGCCCGTTTGCTGTTGGCAGGACACGCGGTGAATTACATTATCAGAAAAAAATTAAATTAGTCACCTGCCCGCGGCGGTTGCGCCTGAACCACCGTGTGCGCCTGCCACGCCCACTGGCAGATTTCGCTTTCGCATAATTGAACGAAATACTTTACAGAATGAGACCTAAAATAAAATTAATTTACATGCTCAAAATGTTTTTGTTAGGTTTTACATTAGCTAATTAAAATTGACTTTATCATTTGGTTATCAAATTGCCTTGTTATCGTTATCGTTGTTGTTCCCGTTGCTGCTTGTGTTGTCATTTTTGTTGGAACTGTTGTTGGCTCTTACTTTACGGTAGCAGTTTTTTCTATAGTGCTCCCTTACGGCTGTGTTCGATGGTTATTTCAACCAGAACTGATAACGAAATTAACAACATTATACACAACTTTCTATAGATAATTTAATTAATTGAATTTTGTGAGATTCCTGTGTCCATGCTGCTTTTAGTGAAAAGTTATCAACTAACTGGTCGTATATCGAATCTAGAGTTGGTGGTGAAACAGGAAGTTCTAAAAAGGCCATTAAGTTTTCATTAAAAGCTGAAATGATGTCAGCTAAAACTAAAAGTGGGGACGGTGGCGACACATTGTGGAATATTGATATTGATACACGAGCATATTTATGCTCGTTCACGAAGTGAAACTAGTACATTGGGTATGTGCAATGTCCGTCATGCTGTCCGCCTGTCCAACCAGATGAACGCAACTTTTTTCGGCGCTACAGAAGATAGAGACTTGAAACTTTGGATATATACTTGTAGTTATCCTCTTAAAACAAAGTTGAAGATCCGCCCCCGCATATATCATGTGACAAATAAAGTCGATTGAGTACATGAGTGCATGCTTTTTTGACTAAAAAATTCCAAAAAATGTTATTTTCGAAAATAAATATTTTTTGAATGGGGAGTCAATATATAGGACAAATTATGATAAAAATGCCATCAAACGTGAAAATCGGTTCACTTTTGACAAAGTTATGGGGGTTTGATATATGGGAGCTATGGAATCTGACAACTTTACATGTAAAAATTTTTTTCGATTTTGGGATGATTTTTGACCAAAAATTTGACCCCCCAAAATCACTTTCAATGTTGTTTTTTATGCTAATTGTGACAAATAAAATCGATTGAAACTATAAATTCGCATTTCTAAATTTTGAAAAAATATTTTTTTCCAAAATTCACAAGGGGGAGTACATGCTTTTTTGACAAAAAAAATTCAAAAAATTTTTATTTTCGAAAATTAATATATTTTGAATGTGGAGTCAATATATAGGACAAATCATGATCAAAATGCCATCACACTTGAAAATCGGTTCACTTTTGACAATTTTATGGGGGTTTGATATATGGACGCTATGGAATCTGACAACTTTACATGTCAAAATTTTTGTCGATTTTGGGATGAGTTGTGACCAAAAATTTGACACCCCCAAAATCACTTTCTATGTTGTTTTTTATGCTAATTGTGACAAATAAAATCGATTAAAACTATAAATTCGCAATTCTAAATTTTGAAAAAATATTTTTTTCCAAAATTCACAAGGGGGAAGTTACATGCTTTTTTGATAAAAAAATTCAAAAAAATTTTTTTTTTTAAATGAATATATTTTAAATGTGAGTCAATATACAGGACAAATCATGATCAAAATGTCATCGAACGTGAAAATCGGTTCACTTTTGACAAAGTTATGGGGGTTTGATATATGGGAGTTATGGAATCTGACAACTTTACATGTCAAAATTTTTTTCGATTTTGGCATGATTTTTGACCAAAAATTTGACCCCCCAAAATCACTTTCAATGTTGTTTTTTATGCTAATTGTGACAAGTAAAATCAATTAAAACTATAAATTCGCAATTCTAAATTTTGAAAAAATATTTTTTTCCAAAATTCACAAGGGGGAGTACATGCTTTTTTGACAAAAAAATTCAAAAAAATTTTATTTTTAAAAATGAATATATTTTGAATGTGGAGTCAATATACAGGACAAATCATGCTCAAAATGTCATCGAACGTGAAAATCGGTTCACTTTTGACAAAGTTATGGGGGTTTGATATATGGGAGTTATGGAATCTGACAACTTTACATGTCAAAATTTTTTTTCGATTTTGGGATGATTTTTGACCAAAAATTTTACCCCCCCAAAATCACTTTCAATGTTGTTTTTTATGCTAATTGTGACAAATAAAATCAATTAAAACTATAAATTCGCATTTCTAAATTTTGAAAAATATTTTTTTCCAAAATTCACAAGGGGGGAGTACATGCTTTTTTGATAAAAAAATTCAAAAAAATTTTATTTTTTAAAATGAATATATTTTGAATGTGAGTCAATATACAGGACAAATCATGATCAAAATGTCATCGAACGTGAAAATCGGTTCACTTTTGACAAAGTTATGGGGGTTTGATATATGGGAGTTATGGAATCTGACAACTTTACATGTCAAAATTTTTTTCGATTTTGGCATGATTTTTGACAAAAAATTTGACCCCCCCAAAATCACTTTCAATGTTGTTTTTTATGCTAATTGTGACAAGTAAAATCAATTAAAACTATAAATTCGCAATTCTAAATTTTGAAAAAATATTTTTTTCCAAAATTCACAAGGGGGAGTACATGCTTTTTTGACAAAAAAATTCAAAAAATTTTATTTTTAAAAATGATCATATTTTGAATGTGGAGTCAATATACAGGACAAATCATGCTCAAAATGTCATCGAACGTGAAAATCGGTTCACTTTTGACAAAGTTATGGGGGTTTGATATATAGGAGTTATGGAATCTGACAACTTTACATGTCAAAATTTTTTTCGATTTATTTTATTTATTTTATTTATTTTTTAAAATGAATATATTTTGAATGTGAGTCAATATACAGGACAAATCATGATCAAAATGTCATCGAACGTGAAAATCGGTTCACTTTTGACAAAGTTATGGGGGTTTGATATATGGGAGCTATGGAATCTTTTATTTAGGAACGTGAACGAGTATAACGCAGTCGGTATCGCCCGACTGCAATGTTCTTGTTTTCTGTTGCAGTTTTCATACGGACAGATGAACGGAATATTCACATCGCTGATAAACTTAATAGAAGATTTTGAAATTCGGAAAATACCCTTTACACTGTTACTTTTAAAGAGATTTGGAAATCGTTGGATATTGTACGAATATATTCATGCTCAGTTTTAGAAATATCTTTTTGTTACTGAAAAGAAAATATATTTCTATATTGATATATATTAACTTAATTTAAAGCTCGCATGTCAGTATTCACTTTGCAATAAAAATCTGCACACAACACTTAACTTTTCCAAGTCTTACACAATAAAAATCAATTCACCCACAAATACACACATGGCAATTACAATAACAATAGCAATGTTATATAATGGACCACTTCTGTGCAGACCAACCACACAATTATCTATAAAATTAATCACTTGACCAAATTGTACAATTTGCGTACCCAAAAATTAACTTAAATGTTGCTTTTTTGCATGCACAATTGCACACGAATCTTGTGGTTATGGCTACACACATATGAAAAGAAGCAAGCGAGCAACCTTTATGGCCCCCAAATGTGGGAAAAGAGAATACAAGGTCCTGGTGCTGTCGCAAGCGTGGATGGCCCCAGTGTGACGCTACCGGTCTCTGAACGCTGCGGCCTAACCCATTGAAAGCCCGAAAATGTATGGCAATTAGAGTGGCCATTGTGTGTTAGTCAGTCGTTAGCCGCTGCGATAGAGTGTGGGGAGGGATGATGGGGTGGCGGGCGAGCGGCAGTTGTAGCCGGGCAAACTATTAGATAGCAATCCTGTGCCTGTGTCGTTGTGTGCTGTTCATTTGGCCGCATTTTGTGGCAGCTACAAATGGCTCTTTGCTGTTTTCGTCGTGTCGAGTAATTTTTCAGAAGTCGCTGTGCATTGTTATACAGCTTATTGTTATTGCATAAAAATGGCGACACTCGTTTTCTCTCTTTTACACACACACACACACACACACACACACACACACGGACACACTTTCTCTATATTGGCCACACATGCAACAGTTGCAAATTGAGCGCAATTAAGCGCCGCAATTAACGTATTGCAGTGTTTAACCTGTTACATAGCGTCCTCCTCTACGTGCCGGCCATTTGAATGGGATTTTCTAAATTTTAATGCTGGCCATTTGAGCGGCATATGTGTGTTCGTGCGTATGTGTGTGTGTGTGCAATTGACGTTCATTTGTGTCCCCACAATTGTCGTCATTGCCATCGCTTGCATTTAAACGCGCACATTTTTCACGTCCTTGTTTTTTTTTTTAGCTCTTCTGGACATTCAAACGCATTATTTTTAACGCCAATTATGTACACACTGGCTAGGCCACACCGCTAGCATCTATAAATTCGCAACAAATGCCGCGGACTCTTGATTACGCCCATTATGTTAATGGCCGTACGTGTCGGGCTTATTTTAAATGCCACGTATTCATTTTCCACTTAACTAAAATTTGTGCCAAACCCTTTGATACGTATTACCCCACTCTTAAGCTTTTGAACTGCTTTGCACTTTTAAATACAAGTTTATAATAGTGTCGTATAATTAACTGATGGCAATTATATAAAATCTCCGACTAAGAGATACCCTCAACTCAGCTGCGAGCTGTCATCACAAACATTTAAAATAACTCCATACTACAACATATACTGCATAGTATATTAAAATATTGATAATGATCCAAATTTGGTGTCTTTTATACTTCAAAAATTATTTAAATTAAACTGAAATAATTCGAAATTCCAAACAGCCAGACGGACAGAAGGTCGGACATAGGCAGCTGGTTCAACTGTTGTTTCTGATCAAGATTTCCACAAAATCAGTTACATATTTACTCATTTTTAAACAAACAATTTTTACTGAAAATGTAACAAAGATCGTATAGTTTAAACTAGGATATAAGAAATTTCGGGTTCGAACTATCTTATGTAAATGCTTAAATGTTATAGTACCCAGTTCTTTTTAGATACGAACCAAATTAAACAAAACAATAACTTCTATCCCATTGCAACGAGATTTTAAAATTGAAAGCCTTACATTTGTATATTTTGAACCAATAATGCCAAATGCACCCTATTAGGAATTACAACAACTTTTCTAAATTCGCAAAATGAAAAAACATGTCTGTCAAGCACCAAAAATTTCATAGACCTGCAGAGTAACTAGCTAAAGGTGTCAATCGTAGGTAAGAGAATTTTAGTTTATACAAAAAAATAAAAATAAATAAATAAATAATAAGAGTATGCTTTGCAAATAATAATAAATTGAAAAACATTCGTATTTTATG
Source organism: Drosophila paramelanica (assembly GCA_035043915.1). Lineage (NCBI taxonomy): Eukaryota > Metazoa > Arthropoda > Insecta > Diptera > Drosophilidae > Drosophila > Drosophila paramelanica. The sequence goes on along the minus strand of JAWNMO010000549.1, from coordinate 1,537,653 downwards.
ATACCTATGTATATAATTTTGCACTTTTTCAAGGTTTAATTAACAAAATAAACTAGCCAAATCTAAACGCGCAGATTTGTTTTAGTTACTCAGATGCAATGCTATTTCTAATAATTCTAGCACGTTTGGCTCAGTGAGTATTTAAAAGCGCGTGATTTAATTATGAGGCAAGAAGAGTGAGGTAGGGACCTTTCAGTTGGGGGGGTTGCAGTTGGACGGTTCCGCTTTTACTGACCGCCAGTTAAATATGCGAATGCTTTCCACTGACAGGGTTGAGGTTGCATAGCTGTTGCGACCGCAGAGCCAGTTGTGTGTACATTTCATAGCATACTTTGGTGCGCTGGTGCATTTTTGAAATGCAAATTTCGACATATCTTAATTATGTGCACATTACAGCCAAATGGATTAAATATTAACTATGTTATGTGAACTGTGGCAAAATATTTTTGCAGTATTTTATTAATATACATTATTTGTGTGTGTTTTGTAACGCAATAATTTTATGCAATTTCAAGAGTAGCCAAAATAAAGTATTCTATTATTTTTTGACTGTCCGCCGGGCAATCATAAAAATTCATAGACCACAAGAATACGCTTCAGTGGAGCTACACACACACACACACACACACACACATATATATATTCATATATATTTGCAGCACCACACCGTATGTCCATTTCAATTATTTGGCAAATCAAACTCTTCACATACAATACCGTTCCGAGCCATAACAAAACCTCATAAAAGAGATGTGTGTAGCCAGATAAAAATCAAAATTAAATCGAGCGAATTCATGCGTAAGAATTAATAATTTCCGTTTCGTTTTGTTCGAAGTTTGCCTAAGGAGTTTAAATATGCATATAGATATGTGTACCGGAAATTAGAGAGCTATTGGCAAAACAATTGCAAATCGATGTGCGCATTGCAATCACGTGAACTGAAAGTTAATTGATGTGCCCTAAATATATAAAATAAACTATCAATTAAGATTTTTATTAACTTAATAATTTTTTATGTTCACAAAATAAATGGAATATTTCAAAATTAATTAAAATACATAATAGTGTTGATTTTTAATTTTACAATTCAAAATTTGTTACCTACGTTAAATTAACAAACGATTTTATGGTCAAATGTATAGCTTTACTTATCGTAACTATCATTAACTTGTCTCGCTGTCATTCCCAATTGCACACATGAATGGCGCTCTTCACTGTCTGCTGCTTATTCTGGAAAAGATTATATCCAAAGCAAACGTGCGCATCGGTGCTAATATGAAAGTTTGTTCGGTTCAGACACAGGTAAAAACATAGGTATCAGTAAGCTGTAATGTTTATGAGAATATATTAAATCGAAAAGTGTAAAGTATAGAATAATAATTTTTTTTTAAGATTTAACGAATTCCACGCTACAGCTACTGTTTGTTAAAACATATCCTCAATTCTTAAAATTAATTTAAAATATTATTTAAGCTATTTCCTCTCTCGCAAATCAAGATTATGCAATTTTAAAAACCGCATACGTGAGCGTTCAGAAGAAATAATAGGATAAATAAAATTTGCCTAATTTATATACTCAAAACTACAGAATAGTAGTGTATTCAAGGACGTGTATGCCACAGGCTCAAACTAATGCATCCGCATTCCAACACACAAACACAAACACACACAGAAAGCCAGAGTCGGAAAAAATGTTCTACGCAAACTTGGCGTTAGTCATGTATTGGTAAAACCAACATTCTTTGTTGTATTTGGAAGGCCATAGCCAATCCGTTGTGTTAGTCATAACCAAGCCACATGCCCATTCTTTGAGTTTGCCACGCCCATCCAGACCGTTAGAATGCCTTTAGCCGGTATCATTTTTTTTGTTCATTGTTCATTGCCAGAGTCTTTTCTACGTTATTGGTTATTGACTTTTTACGCCGTTTGTTGTTTTAAAATTGCTCATTTCATGCACATGACTGAGCGCACGTACCCCATTTTTTTCACCACTCGACACACACTACACTGGCACACACACGCATACACACATACGCAAACACACACACTTGTCAACAAAAGGGGGTCGCACTTGAGAGGGGCCTGACAGCCCTTTGACTGCTGCTTTGTATTGCAGTTGACTTTTGAAGTGTTTTTATAAAATGGACAAGCCCGCTGATTACAAAATTGTGGCCATCGCCAGGCTACTTGGTTATGCAGCGGACATCACAAAGGCGCTAAGTGCAGGCCATGGCCGTGGCATATAGATGAGGTGAGGCAAGCGGCTCGATTACGTGCCGACGCAGCTGCATGAAATTGCACATGAAATTGAGTTATGACACATATCTCTGTGCAGGGGAGCTGCGAAGTTGGGGTTGCGTTTGAGACGCGTTCTTCACGTGTAAAATGATACGACCCAAACAAAAAATAAATAATTTAACGAAAAAATAAATGAAAATCATACCAAGCAGCTGCTCAGGCTCACGAATAAATTTGCTCAAATCACAGCTGCTTGGGGCTTGATTAATGAGCAACTTGCAAAAGAAGTAAAAACTTCCAGTTAACAACTTGCAGTTTGATTGGCACACCTCTCATGTGGCTTGTGAGATCCGAAAGGTATATAAAGGGGGCACAAAGGTTTGCTATATCAACTGTGGAATTTAATTAATGAGCACAATTTACTTTCTAATTAGTGCAACCACTCGCAAGCACCTTGGCGATATTTGTGATTGATATGCTAACATTCAAGTGTAAATTTCGTTATTTAAAATACGGGCAGGAATGCCAGCGTGTTAGGGCCAACCTCTTTCGCTGGCAAATTAATTCAAGTGCGTAAATTACTTGGAGCAACCTCAGGTGATTGCCAAGCTGCCAGTCTACCAAATTGTGTGGCTGCGTGTGAACCAGGCCTTAATTGAAATTTTGGCGGTTGGACCCAACTACCCCATCGTTTGGCCTTAGAAGTGTGTTGTTGATTTGCGGTAGAAATAATTGTTTAGGTTTTCACTTTAGCCAAAGTGAACTGGACTGAGCAGAGTGCCGGAGAGTGCACAGCTGTGCTTCTTAGCTTATATTTCTAACATTTCCTTTACGGGGGGTCAAGTTTATTACATAGCTTATGTGAACAAAGAGCGATGTGCCTTTGTCATGTGTTTGCTTTTTAATTGCATTCCAAATGCAATGCCTTTGCATTAAACTTCATTATTAATAAACACACATGAATTCCATTGAAATGCATTTCATGCATTTTTGGTTTTGGCAAAACGCAAAGTTAATTAAACTTAGGGAAAAGGCAAAAAGGTATGTTGGCGTCGTATCAGTTATTTAAGCTCTTTTGTTTCCTCTCAAATCTTATCACAAACGTATTTTAAAACATTTATATTTAATTTATTCATTTAATATATATATTTTATTTAGAATTTAATGTTACATATTAAGTGCAACAGAAACTGTCTGTTTTTATACCCGTATAAAACTGTATCAAAATAATCTCGGCAAAGTAGCTAACTTAAACTAGCTAAAAATGTGACTTGGATGGTTCATCAGCTAATAGGCGAACAGGATTGCTGGTCCTTGAGCGAATGCACCCAATTACCTCACTTTTGTCCGCACATGTGCAGCATGTCTGTGCGCTGGATTAAATAAAGGCTTACAGACCAGAGGATGGCGGACATGTGTGCCTGTTGGCTTTAGCTTCGCAAGTGGCAAAGGTTACTTTATTATTGCATTAGTCAGGCGGCCACAGCTTTTGATGCAGACATCGAGGGGGCTATGGATGGGGATGAGAGTGCTGCACTTTTAGATCTTTATCACAATAGGGCTGACATTTTGGCCCATTGGCTGCTGGCCTTTGGGCAGCACTTGCTTTGAACTGCGTTGTGCACTCTATTCCCCCTTGGTGGCTACGCTTCATGCACAAAATCATGAACGACGCAAAAAAACCGAAGCGTTAGGGAGTGTTTGGTTTGTAGATACCCTGAATCAATTGAAAATGGGTAAAAAAGGGTATAATGGTTTTGGGCAAATGTATGTAATAGGTAGAAGTAAGAGATGCCCTACCCCATAAAGAGTATATATTCTTGATCAAAACGATGAGGTGAATTGATTGAGCCATGTCCGACTGTCCATTCGCCCGTCTGTATTCGAAAAGAAATAAAGCTGATCTTGGACTTATTTAGTTCGTATATACAATAAGCAAAGCAAGTTTATAATAAAGACAGGGTATCTGCCAGTTGGAAGTTATTATTTAAAACAGAAAAAAAGTAGTTTGCTGATTAAAATTTGTATTTAATATATTTGATAATCTAATGTATGTATATTAAGTATATAAATGTAGTGAAGCACACACCACATTATACCCCATATTTCGCGTTTTGTGGATCTAGGGTACACTAAAGCCAACCAAATTGACAACATGATTCGAGTATTATGACAACAATTGAGTCCTCTCTGGCAGCTTGGTTGCATTTTAATTACGAGCAGGCCACAAAAGTGTACAACAAATTAGTTTGCTTTAAAATTGCCAATAAATTATGAATGCTTTTAAAATTATTTTAAATGCCGTTGTAAAATTGTTTGCAGTTTGGTGCTGCCTGATAATTGGCAAACAAAAAAATAATATATATATAAAATAATATATATATATATTTATTTAATATGCAATTTTCAATATGTTGGCATTATTTTCTAGTTACTTAATTGTTGTAAAGTAGTAAAAGTGATTAAATATTCCATTTGTTGTGTTAAACGCTGCAATTAAAAATACAAGCAGAATTAAAATGGCTTACAAAATTCGCAGACGGACAAAAGAGAAGAGCGCGCCAAAAACAACGTTACGTTTATATATATATATATATATATATATATATATGTATATATATGTATGTATACATATATGCGTGAGTGTGTGTGGGTATTTATACAGATAAAGCTGGCGACAGGCAGAGTTTCACACCCACCGATATGGCGCTTGTGGCTCGGAGGAGGATCTGGCGGCGGGAACCAACGCAAATACAAAACTGATTAAATATGCACTTTGCAGCATGGAAAACGCGGAATAAATTAAAGTGTTAATTTAACATGACACATTAGTGCTGCCCATCCTCATACATAGACGCACACACAAAAACGTCAACGAACATATACCCACGCACACGCACACACACACACACACACACACACACACAGCAATAAGCACACACTTAGACAAAAGTTAGGTTTAGCTTTTGCCTTGGCTTTGGCGTTGGTCTGTCTGGGATTGCTGCCTGATTTTTGTTTGTGTTTTTATGTATGGGTGTGTGTGTGTGTGTGTTTGTGTTTTTGGGGACGCGAATGTGCTGCTAATGAGCTGCGCTGTAGCTTCTGGTTTGGGACTGCGTGGCATGGTTACAGCATAGGGATTACCGCTACGAATGGCCATAGCCGCAGCTGTCGTGTGTCAAGGTGTTTGAAGTAATTACGCGTATACTGATGTATTAGCATTTTCAGGCGTATGTTATTGTTGTTGTAGTTGCTTTCGCTTCCAAGTTAGCTCTCAACTGTGCGCTGGAAAAACAACAACAAAAATATAAAAAAAAATAAACTTTGAAGTTGGTTTAATTGAATTTGCGGTGTTTTAACTGCCACCTTTTTCTATACATACATATTTTTGTGTGTGCCTGTGTGTGTGCGGGGAGTGTGGGAGTGGGTATGTGTATGTGGTTGCTGATGGAATAATGCATTTTACGGAGTGCTACAGCGTATTTGGCAAATTGGCGCGATGTTTGTGTGGTGAATAACTGAAATGTAAACATTTTTAAAAAAAACTATAATACCAATTTTTTAGTTTTCACAAACATAATCATCCGAAGAACAATTCACTAATTATTAAGAATGTGTGTTTGGATTTATTTGGCTATCTTAAACGTTTGGAGCTGGGGCCTTTGAGGGCTTTTAGGAAATCGTTCAGAAAGAACGTGGAATGCCCATTTTTATAATGATTTCTTTATATAAGTTTAAAAATTTTAAAGTCTTGAAATCATATTGCGTTAGCTCAAATTTAAAGCAGTTAAACTAAGAGTATTTAAGATATATATTTATATGAATGTTATTTATTCACTCACACTATTTGCTTACTCGTTGGACCAGTGTATATATTGGAGAGATTACCGTCTCTAACCATGCAGGACAGTGTTAAAGACCCTAAGTAAATTGCACTCTGAAGATTTCTATAAAACAACACCCACATAGATCGTTGGATTTGAAAAGTTGTTGCATATCTCTGTTGCTGTGGGTAGTAAATTGCAGAGCTAACACATGGCTGAGTCTTATCTCAGCTTTAGTTACAGTGACGTGTTGTTTATGAAGTTGTCGGTGCAGGCAAGAGCGAAATAAATAAAAGAAAGCTCGGCGACTTTCACTCGGATATGTGTATTTTTTCAGTAAGGCGTGATTAAATGTTGGCGCTTTCATTTTATGTGAGCTGTGAGATGCCGTAAACATGACAGGTGGAAACTGCCAGCAGCAATTGGTTACGCTTAATCACCTGCTCAATGGATGGCAGTAGAAACAGAAAAAGCAGCATTAGCAGCAGCAGCAGCATTAGCAGCAGCAGCAGCGTCAATTGCAAGGGTAACAGCAGCGCACTCAAATATACACGCCGTGTACATAATTCTACGCATTGACAGCGACACTAACTTAAATAGTAGTGACCAGGGATTGAAAAGCATGAAGGCAAGCGCACAGACAGGCACACACAAACAAACACACACACACACACACACACACAAAGAATCCTAGGCGTGTGCGACAGTTCTATGAAAATAATGAAAAGCGAAAGCATCCTGGGAGTTTTATTACAATTGATCACCTGTTACGTTCATTGGTAATTGCACCCAGAGCCATACTAAATACAAATGCAGAACGAAACACAGACACACACACACATACACACATGACGTAGCCGTTGTCCGATCTGAGTGAGCGAACCAACGAAGCGCAGTTTGCGCTACACCCAAACCCTTTCGCTCTGCCAACACCACACGGTGCCAATGCAGTCGCCGAGGCTTCTCCGTTTGGCTTTGGTTTTGGTACATGAGGTCAGCTTTTGTGTCTGGCTACCTGGTCGCTGCTAGCTAGAATGGTCCTTTACTATACTGGTGGTCGTATGTTTGCAAATGGCGTGCGAGTGCTTATTCGGGAGTCCAGGGTCGCAGCAATTGAGTACGCCAGCGCCTCCGCACCCATTCAATGTTCGCTATTTTACAGTTGCCGTGTGTGCTTCCAATATGGCCTCGGGACATTTGTTACAGTTGAAATGCGCTCGTAAAATGTTTTTCGACTGCTCTGCTAGTTCTGCTCCAGCAGCGGGTTAAAAATGCAGAGCGAGGGCGAATACAGTCCGGCTGTGGGTGGACAGGGCGGGGTAGCTGTTGTGATTGCCAACAAGTAAAATAAATTGTTGCATTTTAATGTGCTGACCTCCTTCCCATTCCTTAACCCCTGCACAGTCCAGGTGTGTGTTTCTGCACTGTTGCGGGATTTATTGAATTTTAAATTTTAATTTGCCATTCAAAAAAAGTAAATAAATGCGGATAAAGGGAGAGCGAGATAGAGAGAATGCGAGAGAGGTTAATCGACGTTGCATCGAAAGGAATCGCTTGCCTAACAGCATGTATGCCTTTCCTTTGTTTAATAATGCATGATTGATAAAATTTAATATTATTGTTTTTTATGACAAAAAAATAGTAATGGACGATTTATAATCCTATAATCTTTTGGGTGTTTTCAATGTTAGTCCTGTTATTCATCCGCTGGACAATTCTTGGTAGTTTTATAGCAACCGTTACACAGAGCGTATCAATGGAATGTCCAACACTAAATTTTGTGTTAATTAAAAAAATATACTTATTGAAGTTGTGCTTTAACTTAGTTTTCACACACAATGACGTGCTTTAATGTAGTTCCGATATAAAGAATTCCATCATTTATATCTAGAGGTTGGGTAGGTCATTGCAGTTGACTTGTTGCTGTAACCGATTGCCATTTGCCCTGCAGCACTCCCCCAACTGTGCCCATTTGTCAAACGTGTTTTACTGCTTTGTAGTCCGGCCCGGCGTTAGAGGCATTTCGTGAAATGGCAGTCGGAATTATCATTAACTTTAGTTGGCTTTGCATTTATGACATGGTTACCTCGGGCAGAAACATATCATTGCAGCCAAAACGGATTGTCAGTCTTTCTGTTATTTGTGCAATTTTTGTGATGTCGCCCAAAAGCATGCTACAAAGTTTGCATGCGCCGCGCCTTAAGCGCCAAGGAACACAATGGGACAAGAACGTGCATAACTTTTAATGAAAAACAACGCATTTGGCTGTTAATAATAAAATGCGACAGCAAAGGCTGACAAATTATGTTTATTATTTTATATTACTCGGCTGGAATTTTTCTTATTACCGTAAGGAGTCGCACCTTTGCCAGCTAAGCAAATCAGTTGCCCGGCGGGCAACCGAATGCGGAATGCTTGTCAACATTGCTGCGTCCCGCCTGCACCACCCTTAAGGTAAGGCAAATCTGTTTGCCGCATGAGGCAATTTTTTTCTTTAAAAAAAAATAAGAAGAAGAAAAGTTGAGGCAACCCCTCGGCGCATTGTATTATTCTTTTATGCGTTTCTAATTTCATTTAGCGACATTCGACATTCCCCCTCCATCGCGTTTTCTGCAGGTAGCCTGAACTTTGATAAACATTTCTTTGCCTCATCCGGCATTGTTGTTGCTTTTCTGTTGTTGTTATTCTTTTTTCATGTTGTGTGTTCGGCGTGCTGAGTATTTTCTTTTAATTTTTTTTGCCCCCATTACCTCCCACGACTTTGGCAAAATTAGATTAGAAATATTGCTACCAGCATTTTGCTTTGCTTTTCCCATTTGTGTTATTTTTTTTTTCTTCTCTCTCCGTCATTTTGTGTGCGTTATTAATACGCACGTTGTTCTCTTGCTGTTTTGCATGCGCCAACAACTTCGATAACAACAGCAACAACAGCAAAGAAAAATTTGTTTTTATGTTTGTTTAATATATTTGAGATTTCCTTTGGCCCACTGGGGATGGCAAGTGGCTCACTGCGCGACGAGCTGCTTTAGCTCAAATCATGTTTTAATTTACTTAGCCTTGTTAACGTTTTCATCTGCTGCAGGCTGACTGCTGGCCAGCAAGTGCAGTACGTGGCTCGATTATGGCAGGATGACTACAACTAAAACGGCCTCTCAAAATGCTTAAAATAATTTGCTACAAAACAGATGGAGCTAAGTTGTCAAATTGTTAAGTTTGAAAATATTCTCACTTAAACATTGTTAGATTGTTAATAAATTTTTTAAAATGTTATGTATTTTTATTAATTTCAAAGTTGTTCTTTTATAAATAACGTTATTTCATTGCAATCAAAATATTTCTACTTTGATTTGAACGGGGATTTTCTGTCGGTGTAAATTTATTCAAAGCATTTAGGAATATCAATCCTAAGATAACCTGCTGTTACCCTTCCGTAAATATTAGTTTCAGCTGCACAATTAGACATTTATTGCGGGTTTCCTGCTAAATTAAAGTTGGGGGAATCTACGCATTTGAATTACAATTTCTGTTGAAAAGGGTGGAGCAAATAATAAATGAGTTAAATTTCACATTTCAACATGACGAATTTAATAAATGTTAAATGGTTAAATGGGCCATTTAGTAAAGAGATTATAAGATTTTACATGAAACTATGCCATTATTTTGTATTCCAGTTTCTATAGTTTTGAATCTACTCGTATTTAGTCTAGTAGATATTTCGAAGATAAGATAATATAGATTGTAATCATTGAATTGTTATACTTAATGCAACTTTGTGAGGGTGTAAAGTAGTTGATAATAATAATATTTGCATGTTGAGTTAGAAACACACACACGAATGTAGATATACATTTACACTTACTCATTAGTCAATTTTAATTTTAATTAGTTTTGGGCATTACTGTATGCGCAATATTAATTTTCACTTGGAATATTGAATGCACGATTTGCTTTTACTCATCTGCGAGATATTTTGCAGGTATTCGATTTAAGTTTAAACTATGGTTACGGTTGGTCGACAACAGTGGCAGCCACATGAAAATCAACATGAACATAAACCATCATGCAGACTAATATCAGATTCGATGTGCATTGTGTTGGCTGCCACATCAAAGTCGATGGGTGTTCGATGTCTACGAGACGTTTGTCGGTAGCTGCGGCAGCGACTGTGGCTGCGTAATGAATGTGCTTTGCAGACCCTAACATTTGGATGCTGTTTAACAGCTTATATTGATGTCATTATGCGCCTATTGTGGTGTCAGTGGTCATCCTTTCGCACGGGAGCCAGCAAACATGCTTTGCCATGGTAATCTATGTTTGTTATGTTCTAATTAATTCTGCTCCTTTGTTGTTGCTATGCTATTGTTGTTTTCGTTTTGATTACATTTAAAGCTAAACCTGATTTATGTATATCATTTTGCAGTCTGCATGTAATTTGTGGGTGTCTTTATATGTTAATTGCTATAAATTTTAAATTTGTAAATCAGTCAGTTTACTTAAATTCTATTATGAAAAATTCTAAATTTTAACAAGTGAGAAAGTGGTAGGGAGAGAGATACCCTGTTTCCTGCGATTTTTCATACGTAACAATCTATTTAATTATACAGACTGTTCTTGGCTGACCCTTTTCTTTACGTCTCATTGTTAACCAGATGCATTAAACTTAATTTAAAATGCTCGTATTTATATAAATTAATTAAGAACTCCACTCTAATCTATCAAGTGTAAAAAGAATTTTATGCTTCAATTAATTCTCATCATAGAAACAGCCGTAATCAATTTGAAATAAAAGTCCCAAGCCAGTTTTCCGGGCCTTTAGTTAATAGCAGTCGGAAACTTTATAAAAAAAAAAGGTTTAAACGTGCGTATATATTCACGTATATGTATGTATTTAGCTGTTAACTTTGAAAAGAAATAAATTTACACACACTCACACGCCAGTCCAGAAAAATGCCGTTCGGTGTAACAAAAAAATAATGCAAATTGAATACAGGGTCGAGCTTCGGATCCGGTTTGTTTTTTTTTTCAGGCTGGCTACTGGCCGGCCACTTTCTCCCACCCATATCCACGTGGCGTATTCTCACAAGCATTAATTAAAAGTAAAATTATAAGGCTTGTGCTGCTTTTTATTTGTTGCCGTGCTATGTATACATGTAGACATATCATATATGTGCGCAAAAATATGTAGATATAAATGAAAGTTCATAAATAAAAGCCTGTTCAGAAAATTTAACAGTACCTCGACGAGATCGGGGCACATGGGTGGACAGCTTAAAATCGTGAGCCCATCGTTCTCCATTTGGTAAATTGAACTCGTGTCCAAGTTTTAAGCAGATTACAGACCATTAAGCATTCTTTTTTTTTATATATAATTTACCGAATGCGGTGGGTATTTGTTGGGGTGAACAATTTCTGCGTTTAACATATGCGAAGTCATATAAATATTTTGATAAGGGTTGCCTGGCCAACGGCCAGCGAACAAGTTTTGCTGACGGCCATATGATTATGGGCGTATGTGTGTTGCCAGAGAAGGGTTGGCCGTTGAATACACATCATGACTTTTAAGTTATCTCTTTTTAAATTAAAAAAATTTGCCTCTAAGAGATAATATGACCCCAGCAAAGTGACCAAAAAAAAAAAAAAAACAAGACCTGTACAAGACTTCAAAGTATACACTTAGCTTCTGTATTTATATATATATATATATATATAGTTCTGACCTTTTTGCAAATCCCTAAAGTGCCTGCTGAAAATGTTGTCATATTTTGTTGACAAATTTGAATAGATAGGGCAGGGGGCGCCTGCGTGCTGGACAGGCAAGTACCTGTCATTCGCATTTTATGCTAATTCATCTCATTAAAATACAAAACAAATGGCATAAAATGTGACATACATTTGTGCCGCTTTCTGCATTTTACTCAAGTCGTACACATTTTGCATATTAAAGTGAAATTTTAATGCGCTCGAAATTAGCAGCAAGCTTTTAATATCTAGCTTGACAGACGGGTCTCCCATGTAGCTTTAAGCGCTGAGAGTTAATGCCACGCCCCCTGTGCACCCCATCACAAATTGCATATGTCAGTTACAAAAGCGGCCATCTCGACGCACAAACTTGCAAATTCATTTTCGGATATTCCGACAATACAAAAAAAAAAAGAAAGAAAAAATCACAAACCGCAAGCAAATAAAGAAAACTCCAGAATTTGTCTTTATGGAGGATGTCAAATTGTGCACTGCGGGGAGGCGGGCAAAAAGGGGGAATGTTGTTCTCTGCGGTTGGCAAATCACAGTTGCAAAAACTGTTGAAAATTCCATTAAACTTCGCGCAAATAACCGAAGGCGTTCAATTCTAACCGACGTAGTTTATATAATTCTGTTGTTTGCCATAACAAAAACAATAACAACAACGCAAACAAGAGCAATGGCAACAACAAACCAACAAGTGGGGGACCAAGAGCGGCGGGCAGTCGGTTAGGCGAAAAAAGTTATATCTGAAACTTAAAACAAGCACTGGGTACTGCCTAGCATACGTACAGCCTGTCTTCAAGGGGGCTGGTGGGGCTGGTGGAGCGGGGGGCAGTGTAGCATCTACTTGCCAAAAGTTGAACATGTCTGACGTGCACCGCGCGAATTTCAGCGTGTTTCTGCGCTGCCAAAATCCAGATAAATTAACTAGAGCATACTTAATAATAATGCCTGAGCCATGGCTTCTGCTTTTGCATATCTTGCCAGAGCACACAGGTCCCCTTTATATGTAAAAACGTGTGCAGCTTGTTGCCTGCTGCCTGCATCAAACGTGTTGCACTTCTTTGCCCCTTGGAAATTTTTGTTTCCTTTGGACAGGAAGCATTGGTGCAAGTGGCATGCATCGCATTATATGTGGTAGATATTGTTTCAAGAGCCCAGGACTTGCAAAATAATTTCATAATATTTTCAAATTAAAGTTTCTGAGGCACGTCAGAGTTAAGTCTTCTGCCTGGCATCTAAATTAACAAAAACTTCTTCAATATAGTTACCCAAATAGTTGATTGCCTTCCTTTGAGTGTGTTTTTTGTGATGACAGGTCCTGTAATTCGCCTAATTTCAAAGTTTATGAGAAGCTTTAGTTAATTTAAACTTATCTGAGATTAGGGTGGACATCAAAACAACATTTCTATATTTTATCTTCGAAATATTGAATAATAGCCCGTTTTCTCATAAATATTGCATACAGAAAAGCAATTTAAATCCTTGCTATTATCACAGACTTTAACTTTAAATTTGATAAGATACTCCACATTTATACGGCCTTCGGGTGTACATTTTCAAATCTGCATAGACTTTTGCATATTGTGAATAATTTGCGAGAATCGATTCGAGTCAAATTATAATTGAATTTGATCCTCTTGAAAGAATTAACTTATTATTGTTGCCAGTCAGCATCTAATAGGACTCTTCAGAAATCCGAATTCCAAATGAACTAAAATATGTTGTTCAAACACAAAAACCCGATTATAAAGTTGTTTTGTGCCTGTATGGCTACAGCGCTGACATAAATTTGCCTCTATGCAAATTGTAATTTTAATTGAATGATAATTAATTGCATACTATGCACATGACTCTACACACAAACAAACACATACAAAGGGAAAACCAATAATCAACACAAGAAGAAGAACAATACTGAAGGGACACGTAAGGATTAGATGCGCTTGAAATACGTTAAAGCAAGTGTTTGTATGCATGTGTGTGTGTGTGTGTGTGTGTGTGTGTTTGGGTGTCTTAAGTATATTTTGAAGGCATTTATGTATAGCTCAATATCAGATGAATTTCTAAAGCATGCCATTTACATATCTTGCGGCAGCATCTGCAACAGATGCAACAACTTTTTCAATTATTTAGCTCTGAGAATTATGTGGCAGTCAAGTGCACTCAAAACTTTTGTTTGTTCCTTGGACTGGCGTCTCTTTCTCCCGCTGTCGCTGAAAGTGTGCTTTTGTCTATGGCATACAATTAAGGCTATTTACTGGCTAAGTTATGCAGCAGCTACAATGAACACCACCTGATGAGCTTTGCATTTAATTTAGTTGTTACTTATTTATCTTTAGTTGTCGACGGCGGGCTCGGTGAGTGCGCATTGTGTTATCATTTCATCATTTTTACGCTTCTCTGTGCTTCATCAAATGCTTAATTTCGTTTTGCGCTCTTAATTGTCATTTCATTCTTATTGTTTTAACATTTTTTAAACGTCAATTTGCGTAACAGTTGCTTCTTCAGCTTCAACAAACTTGAGCAGCTGCTGGTTTCGCTACTCCCAGCTTCATTTGGACAATCCACCCGCGGGCGTTGCTCCCTTGCGTATTTAGTTTGCTTTAACGTTGAGCACTGCTGAAATTGAAATAAAATATTTTAAATCAAATATTATTCTAATTATCCCCAAAGAAAATAATGGAAACAACTTTTGCAGCCCCCACTCCTGACAACCCGGCGTTTGCCCAGGCGCAAGTCCCGCCAAGTAAGTTTCCTGTGCACATATTTTCATTTAGAACTCGTTTTTTTTGTCTGGAAGACTTTAGTAGGCATGTGTGCAATTTCTGGTACGTTGAAATTGTGAAGCACGACTAAAACCTTAACTCATTGACCATAGTTTTGTGCAAAAGGAAATATCTCCAACCCTATAAAGTATATATTCTTGATCAGGATTATTAGCTGAGTCGTCCGTCCATTCGCAGCGATCTCGGAGATTCTGCTAGGCCTTAGCCTAGATTTTATATATATATATATATGTATATTTATATATTTTTTTTATATAAAACACCGTTTCATCAATATCGATAAAAATCGATTTCATTTCTTGGTTTTCTTATCGAGCTACCAATTTGTATTTATTATGTTCGTTCGCAAATTTGAAAGGTAGATTAGGGGATCGGTCCACTACCGCCTTCCCAATCGCGAAATTCCTTATCTTCCACTTTTTTTTGAGCTAGACTCCCTAAATTTGGCAGGAGAGGCAGAGGCAAGAGCGAGTCCAAAATTTCTGTTTTACCCACTCCCACCTCTCGCGAAACTAAATAAATCTAAACTTTTTCGAATTAGCAATTATTATAAATTCCGTTTTCATAAATTTTAATTTGTTATTGCATAGTCAACGAGTACTGCGTAGTTCGTTACTCGTATTGCAGCGTTATTTTTGTTGTTGTTTACACAATCTGTTGCCTTAGGTAATTTACCTGTTATCATTATGAAACACAAAAATAGTGAAAATGATAAACATAAGAAAAACTATTTATGAATTTGTATGCATTGCATTTGAAGTAGCGGTTCCTCTACATGTAGCTGTTTGTTATGTGCTAAGCATATCCTGGGCACGTCGTTCGTATTAGCTGACAATTACTTAGCCATATACAAAAAGCCATTCTGCGCAAAAATAAAATTGAATTTGCGCACACTTTACGACTCTTTCGTCGGTTCTTGGCACTTAAAGCAAATTAAAAAATAAAAGAAAATCGCACATCTCCGGCCGCGCGCTTTGCCATTGGCATGCGAAATATGCCATTAAGTTTAATTCAATTACAATTTTATATAAGAAAATTTTGAAAACGCATCTTTGGCCTTCCCCCAGTGGCTGGGGCTCTCGGGCCATTCAATTGAATTCAATTTGCCATTAACCCATTATGGTTGAACGCGCAATAATAAGCGAAGGCATTGCAGGGGCGTCGACGGCAGCGTGCCGTGGGCGTGGCATATGTGGACGAATATGCAATAACATAAAAAACGCTTTTCATTTTCTTTTTTTTTTGTGTGTTGTGTTGCCACTTGGCCAACTATTGAATACTAATACACGCCTGCACGACCACACACAAAGCGGCCCTTTGAGAGGTGCGCGCTGTCGTTGTCATCAGGCAGGTGGTAGATGGCGCCGGGGGAAATTGCCAGAGAAGCGGCAACATCAACATCAACAGCAACAGCAACAGGAACAGCAGCAACAACAAAAAACCCTGGAAGGTGTGACGCGCATTAAAAAGTGGCGAGGCAGTGCAGAATTTTCAATTTTCCAGCTTTTGTGTGTCAATAAACGTTCAATTCACGAGCATCCGCAAAGTGCGTACAACTGCCAAAGCACACTCACACACTCACACATACACACACACTAACACACACACACATGAGCAATGCTGTCTGAGCTCTTTTAGCTTACTAACGTTGCTTTATAATCATTTCATCATCTCGGCTCAGGTTCAGTTGCCGCCAACCACGAGCA
Organism: Drosophila paramelanica; assembly: GCA_035043915.1. Classification (NCBI taxonomy): domain Eukaryota; kingdom Metazoa; phylum Arthropoda; class Insecta; order Diptera; family Drosophilidae; genus Drosophila; species Drosophila paramelanica. The sequence continues at coordinate 1,521,354 of JAWNMO010000549.1, read as the reverse complement.
AAAGCAGCAGTGGCAATCACCAACAATGCCAACAAAAAGCAGCGTCGTTAGTGGCTTTGCGCTGTGTTTTTTTTCTGGCTGACATTTGAAAAGGGCTTCATTTTTTCCATAATCCTTTTTTACCTGAGGTGCGCTATCCTTGGTCTATCATCATTCCTGACGGTGCTTTGTAGGCGTTGTTGTTCTCGGTAATAAGCTACCTTCAAGGCGTACGATTAAAAACACAAAAAACAAAAACAAAAAACAACAACAAAGGAGCAGGAGCAGGTGCAAAGAAATAGTAATTACGCCATTGCGGGTGTTGTTGTCACATTTTCCATTGCTAACGCTTTGGTTGGTCAGCATCAATGCTTTTGGCATGTCCTCGGACCTCCACAAAAGTTAATCAATTTTTGCCTTTGCGCCTTTGGTTGGGCTTCAACATATCAACCTGGTGCTAGCCTTTGACTCGAATGTTGATCTACGCCAATCTAAAAGACAGAGAGAGAGAGAGAGAGGGCAACTCACATATCCACATGTCAATCAATTAAAGTCATATTCCAGCACAAAGGTTGCTTGTAAGTTGATCAACATGATAAGAAAACAAGCGTTTATGTCTGGCATTACTGACTGCGTTATATATTATTATTATTATATTATTATTTGGAAAATTGTTCAGCTTGATCTGTTTAAAAAGTCAAGCTCAAATTGTCTGCAAAATTCGGTTGCTCTATGTTTTTAACTGTCGGAAATATAATTTCTAAATAACTTAAAATAACCGATCTTTAAAAGAGGTGACTATAAAAATATGAACTTACTTTTAAACTAAAAGTATGATCATTATAAAAGAGCATTGAAATTTGTCAAGTCTATGGTAATTATTATTGTTATTTTTAAAATCGTGTGAGAAATAGGCTTTTGCGAATCGTGCGGCGTGCTGGCCGGGCGGCAGGGTGTAAAGGTCGCTATCTTTGGGGGATGTCATTATTTTCAAGAATTGTAAAGCTTTTTAAAATCGGTTATGATATGCTTTAGTAATGATTAAAAAATGTAAAGTATTAGACGAAGTAGGTTTGTTAAAGAATACAACAAAAAGCTTTGTTTTGTTACCTAGTGTAAAAGCTAAATGATACAAGAAGATAAGTTTTGTAATAAGAGCAGAACAAGAAAGCATATCCTTTGTGAACAATAATAAATATTGCAAACCATTGATATATGCGAGAAAAATGATGTACGTATAAATTGAATTCGAGCACGATCTTTTTACAAAGTAAAGTTGAAGGTAATTTTTAAGTGAGAGTAAAATACATTACTCGAGGGTATGCAACATAAACTATAGTGCACTTTTGTGCGTGAGACGCGGCACTCAACTTCCACTTTGAGTGAAATATAACAATAATTTTATTTCATAGCTACTGAAAGCAAAACTCAATTTGAGTATGGCCTGCGACCTACGCTGACATATCAATCAGGATTTAACAAGTAAATTTATGCACCTCAGCTGCAAGCAAACGCACACTCACACGCACACGCACACGCACACACACACATGCATACAACTGCAACGCCGTTAGCGTTTGCTGTCTGTTGAATTGTGTTTTGCATATTTGAATAGTTTTTATTTACTTGAACTCACAATTGCACTTTTGCCATTACTTTGGCTATTACACTGACGCTTTTAACAACGACATATAGCATGTGTGTGAGGGTGTGTGTGTGTGTGCTCATTATTTATGCATAGGTGTTAGCGTTTCTGGGTGGCTTTCTCAGCGCTCTTCTGTGTCTTATGTGTGCAGCTTTTCTTTGCATACATATTTAAGGAACAGGAACCTCGTCCTGCACTCTTTCCTTTCCTCTTTTTCTTTCAGTGCCCAAAGAAGTGTGTGTGTGTGTGTGGGTGAGTCTGTATTATCTTTGATACCATTTATCCTATTTTTGCATACAACAAAGAGTTAAGAGCCGTATTTACTGCCACTGCAATATATGTACGTACGTATATGCCATGCAATTTTAATATGTTTTGTGTTTTGATTCACTCATTTATTATTTATACACCCACGCAGGCTGTGGATATGTCACTTGATTTTTGAGTAAAATTAAATAGGAAATAAATAAGAATATAAAGATAAACATTTATTAGTCTGCATAGCGGTCATAACTCAGTTCACGTCGCTAATTGCGCAACGGTAAACTGAACTTTTTAATTAAATGCTGCAGCCGGGAACCTTGAGAAATGCGCCTCGTCTCGGCCGTAGTTAGCCACAAATCTTGGTTAATGTCAGCTGACTCTTGCGTTCGTCTTGACAAATACCCACAACATTTTTAGCCCAGCGCTTAACAATTTCTAAGCAATTTATACGAGTAGCCGCCTGCACTTGGCTGTTATCTGGCGTAATTACGATTTTGCTCCTTGCCGCCCTGGCAGGAGGTGAAACAAAAAATTGTTTATTGTTGCTGCAGCCAGCGTAAAAGCAGGAAAAAGTTAATTGAGTTTACTTTGGCTAAGGGTAAAAACGTTGACAAAGTTGTAAAATTACAGCACGTCGCACGGCGGCATTATTGCAACGCTGCAGGAGCGCAAAACTCTGTTAATTTATATGAAAAACTGCATAAAAAGCGACTCTTCAGCGTCGATTCCCCTCCACCCTTGAAAGCGTTTCGATATTCAGTGCTACTGCAAATTCATTTGCAACGGCCGACTGGTTAATGATATCGCAAACGACATTCGCCATCGGTTGTTTGATGAGAGCCTCAGTGCTTGCTACTGCCGTGGATGCACAATATTCGAAAGGCAGTCGCAAAATAATTAAAATGTTAAAAAGAAATCCGGTCCTCCGCGACATCCCGCCTGCCCGTCAGCTCGATATGCATGCAATGTTGCAGCTAATTGCGGTTTTTCTGTGTGTGGCCTTAAGGGCCTTTTGCCATTGCTGTTGCATAATTGGCAACAAACTGTTGCTGTTATTTTTTAAAAGTCGGAAAAATGGGGTTTTCAATAATGTAAAGTTGTTCCCTTTGACAGAGTTGCTTTGCTAAAAGTTGCAACAAAAGCAACCCTTTTATTTACAATTTCATTGATTTTGGTAACATTAATGATAAGCATACTTAAATGGTGCACAGTTGATTCACCTATAGAATGATTAATATTGACGTTTTAACTAAGTAGTAGAAATTTAGGCATTTTCATTTAAGCCTTATCTCTTATGTTTTGTATCTTATCATATTTAATATTATTTCCTGTTAGGTTAGAATGGTTTTCTGCAAAACTGTGTAGCAGCCAAAAGGGGGCATTCATTCTACCAGCTTTAACTCATTTAAAGGGTTATAAAAAAATACCATATGCTCACTCAAGTAAAATATTACAGCTATTTTTATTTATAGTTTTCTTGGTATTAATCATATTACTAATTGATAACTCCTTGTTAGTTCGAAGTCTGTGTAAGCAGCTTTTAAATTTGAATTTTCTGATATGGAGACACTAAAATACTTTTTGGAACTATAAGCCTTCCTAAGCGCCTTTCAATATATTCGCCTTCGTATACATTTGCTACGAGCATGACATTGATTGCGATTTGCATGCAACTTGCAATTGATTGCACATCAATTGACAAAAAATAAATAAAATACGTTTCTAATAAGACAGAAAGGTAAAAATGTTGCAGTCAAGGCAGCTGAATATTCGGTATACATCCTTCAGGCTTCTTAATGGCAAAAGGATGCGTAATTGAGGGGAGCTCTGCTCGGGCTTCCTGCTGTGCCATACAATATCGCTTTGATGGCGCACAGCGGGTGGTGTGCTTTGTATTGAAGATTATTGCATATGGTCCAAAATCAATTTAGAATAAATGGAACAGCTTGTGGGATTCAATTAAGCAGCACCAACCGACACTAGATGGCGCCAACAGTTATGCAGAAAATGGTGACGCATATTTATCGTTTATTGCTTTATTGCAAACATTTTCGGTCTCAAACACATTCCTGCTTTTGTATATGTGTGTGACTATCTCATAGCTATGGCAGCTTGTAAAAGGCACAACAACAAAACCAATGACAATAACAATAACAACAACAACGACGTCTAGAGCTGAGCAACAGTCACGTAAATCCAGAATACCGTTTGACTGCCAGTAACTACACATCCGTCTTAAGTTGTTTTTATGATAGTATGTGTGCAAGAGTGTCTTTATCTGTGTGTGTGTGTATGTGTGTGTGTGTGTTTATATTTGTCTATTTCTTTGCACTGCTTAGTACTGTATTTGTTGTTATTTGCAGTTTTTTGGTTTTATTACAGTTTTAATCTGACAGCGTTTAGGCTTACTTATTCAATTGTTTTGCTTTGCTAATTTTTTGATTGTTTTTTCTCTGAATGGGCATTGGCCAAGAAGCCATTGAGTAATTTATGTAGCGAGAAGCACTACTGACACTTGGGCGACACTCAGCTGAGATAAAGAGGATAACAAATTGTGCTCATGCAACAGATTTCCATGCCAAAACGCTTTCAAAAACGCTAACACACACACACACACACTCTTACACAGGTTGCTTGTGCTCAGACAGCTGTGCCACGGAAGGAAGACAGATAGAGTTTGTGTGTGAGAGAGGGAGACAGAGAGAACGCAGAGAGCAGAAGTCACAGAGAGCGTGCGCAAATACGCTCTTAAAGGAACTGGCGGCTTGTTCCTCACATTTGGCAATTAGTTAGTTTATATTGATAAAATCATTTCGTATACCACACTGCGTATGCTTAATTCACACAGCAAATGAATATTTGGCAAATAAAGTGCCACTTAAAACTGCCGGTGGCAACGCATGTCAGCCGCCTTGTGTTGCTCATTTCGAAATTTGAACGTGCCGCGAACAGCTGTTGTCCTGCCCGACTGAAGCACGCTCTCAGCAATAAACTCACCACGAACAATCCGAACAATCAGCGAGTGTGCGCCGCGCTCACGGTCTGTGGGCAACTCTCGCTGTGAGTTGGGTTTAGTAACGAATTGTCAAGGTGCGAACAAATCAACGCGGTTTGCACGCTGCACACTGTGTGGCATAAGAAATAAATTCTAAAAATTAACAAACTACACGCTTAATGTACAAAATTGTTGGCAATGACAGCCGAAACGTAATTGTCACCCAAGTGTATTGGCCAAGCGCGAATTGACCAAGTTCTACAGCTGTGAACTGTGAATTGCAAATTACGGCATCGGCTAGGATATACGCCAAGACCGCGTCCAATGCTACACTCTTTGGCAAGGTGTGCGCGTGTGTGTGTGCTTAAGTGAGAGCACGCGAGAGTCAAACGCATTGGTATTGGTGCCAACGACAACGTGCAACGTGGCGCGTGGCAAAACATTTGAGTTGTTTAATAAATAATTCCATTATTAAGCCAAACTAAAACAACTGTGACACCACTCACAAACTGCAATATTTACAAATTGAATGAGCTTGTGTTAATTGAGCAAACGGAAAGTGACCCCCTCCCCATTTGTACGTCCTTTCGACGCCGCACTATCAACACAGTTGTTTACGACCGCGTTATTACTCATACGCCGCCGCGGCCGCGCTGTCGAAATGTTAGCATGTGGCGTCGTCGCCGTCGTCGACGTCATCGTACTAACGGTTTAGAGCCGCCATATGCGAGTGCCTGCATAATTTAGTATTTATTGTGCTACCAAAGTATGCCTTCAACGCAGACTTCAGACGCTAATTAGTGAATTCAATTCCAGCTAAATGCGCCCAAAATTTTCGTAAGGCCAACCCAAGGCAACCTACACAGTTTACAGCAAAAGGCAAATAAAAAAAATTATTAAAAAGAAAAATAGAAAAAAAAAACATTTGGAGTGCCTCAATGGGCTGTCGTTGTAGCAGTCGTTGTCTGTCTTGGCCCCACCATTGAGAAGCTCGCATTGTTTCAAGGCTGTAACTCATGTCGCTTATCTGTCTGTGTGCACCTGTGAGCAAAATTCATACTTACAACACTGCCAAGTGCCACTTGGCGGGCAACAACAGCAACGCCAACGCCAGCGCCAGCGCCAACGCGCACGTGCAACGTGCAACGTGTTACGTGCACGGAGCGCCACAAGAAAAGTGAAAACACTCGAAAGTGACTTTTCAGCACGTCAAGCTGACTAGTGAAGCGTAGGTAAGCCACGACGTTGTTGTCGTTGTCATCATCGTCGTAACGACGACTGCTATATATCCTCACACGGCCAACGACATCGCCTACCACCTACTCGACCTGCCCAACGAGAACGCAGCGAAGCAAACACAAACAGAAGAACCACCCACCAGCACCTGACCCACTAGCTCCGTTAACCGCCAACTGGCGCCTGCATGCATCGCCGCACACGTGCCGTTCGCCAGGACGACGACCACGAGCGACTACAATAGCAACAACTGGAATCCGCATATAGCGAGCAACACAATAGAGGTGAGCTGAGCTATGCCAAGTCGTTCAGCTGTGTTTGCTAAGCATATTGATATACGACTATGCATAACTGTATATGGCGAGGTATATGTGCATGCGTACTTAGTGAACACGTACAGTCAGTGTAGAAAGTAAATGATTTGGGTCACATTAATACATGCAAATCTTGCTGAATTTATTTAAAATAATAATGTTTATATATACTCTATAATTTGAAATATATCTTTTTTTTAAATAAGTTTTTAAATAGGGCAAAAAACTAATTTTAAAGTAAATACTTAACAGTATGTGTTTATTAGCTATTATAGCTTTATACCCTGCACTCTTTGAAATTGTGTAAAGGCGTGTACTGGTTTCGTGCAAATCTATGTAACACAAGCAGAAAGAAGCATTTTTAACCCGATTAAATATCTATATTCCTGATCATATTCGTCTTTCTGTCCGAATATGACCTTCTGAACGTGTGGTTTTCAGAGTCTAAAAGAGCTACATATTTGTATTTGGATTTATTCAGTTCGTATATGCCATGCATAGATTTATCGATATTTAACGTTTTACTGATTTGGTTTTTATGCATAGTTTCGGAGACTGTAAAAAAATGTTGTGTACTCAGCGTAGCGTAGCTTTACTGACACACTGTGTCAATATCAATGAGCAATAAGCGTATTTATTTATTTTTTTTTTCGAATGTAAATAGAAATAAACTCTATGGTAAAAGAAAAAATAACTGGCATTTACTCCGAGTTGGCTATATTGTATGTATATTTATGTATATTCATATGTAGTTAAGTATGTTTCATTGGTCAAGGCAACGACGGTACCATTTAGTGCGTTGGTGTGGATTTTCATGTCCGTGTCCTGCTATTCATTTCCTTTTCCGAGTGCCACATCCGGTTACCCATTGTTATGCCAGTCGCTTGGTCGCAGATATCCATCTTCATTATGTGAGCGCGGGCGCTGTTTTCTGAAGGCTTTGCGGTTACTTGCAGTTGCCAACAGCAGCATCAGCAGCAGCAGCAGCAGCATCAGCAGCATCAGCAGTGGCGACATCTCCGCCCCATCAGTTGAGGCATTTCTTCAGCTTCACTTCACTCCAGCTGCGCTTTGCACCCAGGCTGCCTAGCTGTTTGACTGCCTGGCTGAATGTCTTCAACCCAAATGTCATGTCTTGCTGTCAAATCAAATCAACTGTCGTGGCTGGGGCTGTCTGCCTCGCTGGCTTGCCAGTCAACGACCACTTGTTAGTCTGTAATTTGCGCTCACACCAAATCCACACACACTCACACACACACACACATTCGCCAGCGAAGCAGCCAAACTGCCAACCCCACGCTCACACACGCACACCCGTCATGCACAGACACAGCCACTGAGGCACAAAGCGCTTACGCTTTTTGCTTGGCTGGCAGCCTGGGCTGCCGCCTTCTGCTCCTGGCGCTCTAGTGCTTGGTCTGTGACTTCTGTCATTTGTTGAATCTTCGCGCACTTTGCCTTAGTCATTCCGAGCGCATAGCATGCGTTATATTTCCTTTTTTTTATGTTTTATTTTTTTTTTCAACGAGTTTTTGGTCGCGTGGTTTTCTTTGTTTTGATGGCGACTCTCGCTCTTGTGTGCTCTAAATTTGCCTTTTGCTTTTGGCTTTTGCTATTGTCTGTTCTCGAATAGAAACTCACCACAGCTTACAGTTCAGTTCAGTTTCATTCCATTCAGTTCAGTTCAGTTCAGTTCGGTTGAGTTCAGCTCAGTTTGTTTTGGGTTTTTTTACTGGTATTTGGCCCTGGCAAAGCGATTGCGATTCTATCGCAAATTCAATTTTGATTTCCTACTTTAGCATTACCCTGGCGCAATTTGATAATGTGTGCCATGCAGCTGCTACAACTGGCCAATGGCTAATGGCAGTTCTTATCATTTCTGCCCCCCGTTCCACTTACCATCTTTTTACTTTAGAGCGTGATTAGTGTGTCATTGTGTGCACGTGACTGGAATTCAATTTGCTGAATGCTCTTACAGTTTTTAGCAGCTCATTTGGCAAGCAAATCTAATGACAGTTTTATGCATACAATTTGGCTAGCAATTCAATTCAGTATACAGACATATGGTACACACACAGCCCTTCAATTTGGTTGACTGTCAAAAGGCGGCGAGAAAACTATCGAAAAGCACACCCATATGGTGACACATAAACGACGCCATGCCGCGTGCAAAACGAAATCCATGCTAGCCATGCTGCCGTTTGCCGCATTAAAATGCCAACGAATAGCGTCAGCCGCTTGCTGGTTTCATTGTTTTCCAGGACATGTGTGTGCGTCTGTGTGTGTGTGTAAGTCTGGCGATGGCGTCGTCTCCTGTTGCGCCTTATGCTCACGCACAGCTGGAAGTGGCATTTCAATGATTCCGTTGCAGGCACCGGTTCACAAAAAATTGGCGCGCAACGAGCATTGTGGCAACGGTGTAATTGTGCAAATGGCGACCGCTATTGCGATAGTGATTGCGACTGCAACTGCTGCTTTTGCTGCTCCTGTTGTAGCCCGTCTGATGTGGTAAATTCAATTCGAATTGAATTCTATGTGGGTCGGCCGTCTGCCAACGCCCATACGGGCGAACTAAAGAAAACAGAAAAAAAATGTTTGACAACGTTTGCCTGACATTTCAATTGTGGTTTCATTTCAATTCGATTTTGATGACACAGTCAAGACGTCGTCGGCGTTGCTGCCGCAAGCCGCAACGACAACGCCGACTTCAATGGCAACAACAGCAATAATAACAATACGCTAGTGTCGTTCATAATATGGCAGCAATTTCGTTGTGCTGCAGTTTGTGGCAACAACAACAATAACAACAGCAAGTGGATCAACAAAAAAAGCAACAACGGTGACGGCTTCATTGCAAATTGAGTTAAGTGCCGAGCCACATGCAACGGGTCTGCCAGCTGGCAAATGGTAAGGCTCATGTTTTAGCTGTTCCTTGTTGTTGGCCTTCAAAGTGGGTCAAATTTTAAGGCGCCAGCGGCACTTGAACACTGAGCACTAAGCGCTTAGCTGTCGCTCAAACTCCTGACAGCTGTGCGCCATATATATGAGTCTAGTTTCCATGTCATATTACGATATATCACTAAACCTCAGACCGAGGCACAGACCAACCGATGACGTCACCGTGTCAGTTAATTAAGTCGCACTGAATGCGGCCAAAAGAGTGTTGAGAAAATGGCAGAAACGACGCAAACAACAATATATATGCAAGTATATATATATATAATACATATATATACCTGGCGACGGGTGGTAATGCCAACAAACTTGTTAGGCCGCAATGTTAGCTGATGAATGCAGTGGGGTGAAATTCGAAAATAAATATAATATTACAAGTATCAAGGAAAAATAAATTATTATTTTTAACTTGAGCTGCAGGTTAATTAATTTTTTCAACAGTTGATAAATAATAAATCTATAACGTATTTAGACTTTAGTATGGTCTATTTTTCAAAAAGAAAAAACATTTCAAATATTTTAAAATAATAATAAAAAAATGCTTTTGCGTCAATTGAATCTTGTAAAACAACCTTTTTTTTTAATCAATAAAATCTTTTATAAATAAAGCAATGTGCAATTGCAAGTAAAGTAAGAAACAAAACAAGACAGGAATACAAATTTCTATTGATTTTCTAATTGCTGCATATGAATAACTAACACGTCCTTGGCAAGGACTTGTCTAGCTTAACATTTCGAATCTGATACAAAAGTAAGCGCTTCGACAGAGCCTGAATAAATATTTTGTCTAAAAAGAACGCTTATTGGTAATCGAAACGGCAAAATGCAAATTATTTTCAGACTATGAAAAAGTTTGCATTTTAAGCCGTTTTTATTGTGCCTCATCCATTGTGCTTTGCCACTTTCGAAATAATACTCTGCTGCGACTGTTGCTGTTGCTGCTGTTGGTGCTGCTGCTGCTGCTGCTGCTGATGATGATGATGATGATGATAAGCGCCCCGCTGCGTTTTAGCATTTTGGCGCAACTTTCGCTCAGCAGCTGTACATCCATATCCATTCACGACGCCCAGTTTTGTGGCGCCACCAAAAGCTGTGCGGGGGAGCCGTCAGCTCATAATATGCAGCAGTCCGTGCCTCGCCGGCTGCTGTGCTCGCGCTCAGTGTGTTTTGTGAAGCGGCGCAGCAAAGTATGCAACAAATTTGGTTAACTTTGACTAGTGTTAACTTTTTAAACGCCGCCCATCCCGCTTATCGAGCTGTAGCCGCCGCCAAGTGAAACTTATGTTTTGCATAACAAGTTGCGCCGAGGTAAGTTAGTCAGACACGTAGCATCCACCCAACCTGTCCCCATCCCCCTCTCGACTTCAACTGTTATGTCAATTGTAGTCTCTGCTGCTGACATTTACTCGCTGCTGACATATTTAAAACCACAATTGTTGAACGCCTAATTAATTTGTTGTCACTTGTTTGTCACAGTTTATCATACAAATTTTATGACAGCAATCTATGACATGTGCCGCCCACTTTAACTTCGAACATGGTTATACCCTGTAAGCATTTTACATAAAAGGCACGCAACACATTCGCATTAAACTGAGCCACCTAAAAGCTGACTTTTTTGTTTGTGAGTCGGTACCCTACCAAAAAAAAAGTAAGAAAAAAAGCACAACCTAATCGAGGGGTATTGCTGAGTCGGAACCTCCACTTTATTGTTTTTCCATTTCTTTCGTAATGAATTCATTAAGCCTCAAGGCGTTACAAACAGGCAGATTCGAGGCACGCAATCGTTTTTCATTACTAGTCAGTTGCACCTTCAGTGGGGGAAGTGCGGTGGATGGGGCGGGGTGAGAGGTCGCGAAGGGCAAAGGCTATTTGGCCTGTCTGCGCCTGTGCCTGTCAAAACAGTTAACCGCCGGCTTGTGAATTTGGTTTTTAAATTAACGTGTTCGCCGCTTTGCCTATTGTTGCGGTCGCAATTTGTTCTCCAACTTGACACTGTTGCCGTTGGCCGGCAACACGCCCCTCTCCCTAACCCATGCTCCGTGTATCCCTGGCTCTGCCCAATGTTGAAGTTCTGCCCACTTAACAAAAGGATATTGCGCACAATTTCCGCTACGCGGCCGGATGTAATGGTAATCAATTGATTGTTTTATTGTAAATTAATTGCGGGCATGCACATGAGCAATACTACGGCTGTTGTTGGTAGTTGCTTAACCCCGTCACCCCTTCACCAAATCACCTCTGCCTGGGCTCTTGCTGGCGGCTGCTGATGCCAGCACTGTTTATTGTTTTTACGCAATTGTTTGACTGCTGGCCTGAGCGGCCTCTGTTGCCGTTGATTTAAAACAACCAAAAAATGCGAAATGAGTTTACAAACGGAAATTGAGTTTTTGGTTAACATTGCCAAAAGCTGGTTATGTGTGCTGTTCTCTCATATGTATTTTTTGTTTTCTACTATTCAGTTACTGTACGATAAAGTTCCTTTTGTCAGCTAGAGGCCAAATGGGTTTTTATCAAGTTGCAGCAGCTGGACGTGAAAGGCAGCAAAAGCATATAAGTATTGCATATAAAACGATTTGGCTCTTCTTTTTCTGAACAATTTTTATTTTACTTTTTAGTGGTTAAAACAGAAAACTACATTCCTTTTGTTTGCGATACCTGTGTTTGAATTATATCGAGCCGTTATTTTTTTTTATATATATATCAGTAATATCATTTTCTTGTTCAGAAGATCAGAATGCATGTTTTTTCCTTTGCTGGACAACAACTAAATTTTTCACATATGTATTTTTTAGTTTCAGTTTTAGCACAATTCTAATTGAATTCTTTTATTATATTTACATTTATTTCTTGGCAATCATTATTGATTTTTGCACAATGAAAGTTGACTGATTAAAAAGAAGTTTTGTAAATTGAATTGTGTTTTCTGTTGTGTATCAGCAGTATTTACTGTGTACTTATTTTATTTCTGGATTACATGATTTGCGTAGCCCCAATCAATTAAAGCAAATAACATTTATCATAATTACCGGCAAATCTTTCGCTAGTTAATTACGTTGTTCTCTCTCCCAAGTGTTTAATAAAAAGCATTTTTATGAAACATAAGCTTAAGTATTCGCCCATCAATGCTCGGTTAATACAATAGCGAAACAAAAGTTCGAAAAGAACTTTGCGTTGCTTGACTTAATTTTTGGCATATCTACGGCCGTGACAAATGACAAAGTCGTTGTCAACTTTTGCCATAAAACCAGAAGCAGCAACCACACCACTAACACCACCACAGGCAACCACCATAAGTTAACAAGCTGAGCGCGTTTCGCCTGAGACGCGAACGTTTGACGGTTTGTTTGTGTGTGTTTGTGTGTACGTGTGTGTTTGTGTGTATTTCCCATCATCATTAACTCATCAATGTCAAAGTTTATCAATGAAGTCTGAGCTATACCAGATTTAGCGTAAAATTAACACAATCTAACGTGGCAAGCTGCTTATTGGAAATCAATTTCGTGCCTGTCTGCAAGGCAGCTGACAATCTGATCCGTCGCGCAACAGCAGCTATTCAGATGGGATAGATATATCTATATACATGCCAGTAAGTATGTTTGTCTCTATGTGTGTGTGTGTGTGTGTGTGTGGCACTGTTATACTTAAATCAATTATATGCTCGGTTTCTCATATACTGCCATCTCAGTTGCGCTAGCTGCAGCGGTTGCTTTATTTGTGTTGTTGACGGTTAGCCCAATTCTTTGCCTCCTGCTTGTTAATTAAATTGTGCGATTTATTGGAGTTTGTCAGTGCCCCCATTTATTGGATTCACGAAAATAATTTTCAATAGTAAACATGGCATGTTTGCACACCATCCCATAATGACATTTAACAGTTCTTTTCTGTTAGCCATTAGATGGTCTTATTTATGCCTGTATGCATATATTTATTTACAGCACTGTCGCTGTGGCTTTGCCACATTGCACTGCATTGACAGCTGCTCCCGTCACGTGCGATTCTCGCTGAGTGCTACATGTTTTATACCCTAGAAAATGGTTAAAAACAGTACAATGATTTTGTCCAAATCTATGTAACAGGCAAAAGTAGGCAGGTAGATAAAAAACCGATTCGATTTAGCCCTGTCCGTCTTAATATACATAATCGATAACAGCCTAAAATTTTGTTTTAGGTATTTCATATATATTTTTTACCGTTTATTTTGCATGTGTTTAAATTATGTAGTTCAAAAATTTACAACATTTTATAATAAAGTGTGCAGTATAAAAAAAATCCTGTGTATGGGTATGGGTTTATATGTGTGTAACGATAGCTTGCAGCTAGGTACAGGGTATCTCCTTGTCGGGCGTTCCTTTGACTTATTTGTTTTTCATAGTGTTTGTTTTGTTCTGCACTTACAGTTGCATACACGTTGTGTACACACACACACACATACATATATATTTCTATATATAATTCAGATATGACTCACAGCTGAATAAACCCTAGCGATACCCACAATATTTTCATTTGACTTTTAACATTATTGTTTCACGTTTCGAACTGGAAACGAAACTTGTTATGCAGCCCTCGTAATCCCGGTGCAATTTGTACTAATATCCAATTGCTTTCTAAATGTGCTCAACAGTTAAATTTAACTCAAATATGTACACATATGTATATACCATATGTTTATTTTTCGGCAGGCAATATGTAACTTTTCACAGTTTGACCTTTGGCATAAAATGAAAATGTGACAATATTTCAAAATTGTATTATTATAATCGTACACGAAGTAAAAAGAGTATATTGGGTTTGTCAAATGTCCCGTATACCCGCATCAGATATCGGGTAAAAATGGTTAGGCCATTATACTGTTGGCCTCCTTAAAAATTGTTTGGAAATGCCAAATGGGAGACGTGGCAAATCGATCAAATCTATATATTTGAAGACAGTAAGTTTTTTTTTGGAGCTGGAGTCACCAAATTTGGTAAAAAATCACAATTTATAAAAATGGTCAGTGTTCCATATTAAAAAAAATATCACAGTTTTCAAATTTGTATGTTGGTTTTAGATTAAAAACGCATATTGCACAGTTGGTTACACCCGACTGCAACGTTCTTATTTGTTTTTAATTGAAATTGATATGCTTGCAGGCAAATTGAAAAATCACTTGCAGATGTGATGCCAAATTATTCATATTTAAATAATATTTATAGCCCGGAGTATATTGCCCTTTTGTAAACAAATAAATAAATAAATAAAACACTGACAAATATTTTGTGCAAGCTGTAGTTGTGAGATTGAATTGCTTGAGCAGGTCAAATGGTTTTAGATATATTAATTGATTAAATTATTTTTATAGCCTACCTGTCATCTACATAAATGCACAATATTATTATTTTCATAAAATACAATCAAGTGTGTGGTTGCTTCCAATGTTCTAAGTTAACAGCGTTCATAATCTTTTCTTTGAAACAATTTGCAATATTTTCAATATATGCCAGTCAACCAATAACTTTTACTGCTATCTTTTAGGTTCATCTACAAGCTCAATTACTATCTTGAGGTATTAATAATCGAAGTATTTAATTATTGAATAAATTATCTGCCATTGTTACCATATATTGATCCATCTTATCTTCCTTAAATATTATATATTTCGTATTAGTTGGTGTGTATACTTAATTACCCAGCTTATCAGCAATTCTACATAGTTATCAAAAATTATCACAATTAAGCCATAATTTACGGTGGGGTCAGTTAAGCTGCGCAATTTTGCGTGTTGAAATAAATTCATAAATAAAATGCAAATGCGCCAATCAATTTTTAATTAAAATATATGTAGCTTGTAGAACACTGAGCCTACTTATTCCCAACATATACATACATATGTATTCGTATATAATGCGAAATCGAATATCCGCTTAGCAGCTTAGCGCCGGAACGTCATTAGCAGCTGTGGCAATGTCAGCGTCAACGTCATAATGAGCCACAATAATATTTGGCATAATTGTTTCGATATCGCGATGATTAAGCTTAAGCCGCAAGTTGGCCCAGACCGTTGCTGCCACGCCAGATGTCCGTGGCGACTTATTAAGGATGAGAGCATGCTGGCCGAGTCAGCCGTTGGCTCGGCAACGGACAAATGGGGCACGGAGCAAGGGGGAAGGCACACACAAAGATTTCGACACTATTGACGTCAGTTTTGTTTTTAGCGCTAATTAATTAAATTCATTCAAATTAACATAGCATCAAAGCGCCGCATACAAAAAAGTTGTATTCGCCCTGCCTTTGAGTAGCTCTTTGTATTCGCGTGAGCCCCATCATCGTTCTCATCATGAGCAGCATCCTGGATCATTCTGCACCACCCTGCACCACGCTGTAAAGCGTTAATTACCAATTTTTGTGCGCTGTTGTGTTTTGTGATTTGCGCTTTGGCACTCCACTCGTAAATAGAATGGAAAAACTGATTAACATTTGGCGTCCATGCGGCTGCTGCTGCTTCTGCTGCTGCTGCTGCTGCTTAATGAGCAGATTGAGCAAGTTTCGGGCACGTTCACGGACTTGGGCTTGCCAGCGAACCCGTGCTTCTGTGGTTGGGCCAAGCAGCGTTCATATTTCGCTTGTAATTCATTTAAATGAAATGCACTCAACTGCAGTTAATGCGCCCGGGTAGTTGGGCGATTAGCTTGAAATGCGTTCGTAATTGGTCTGACGAAACTGGGAAAGTGCTGAGTGGCTGCAGTATGGAGAACACTCCAAGGGATTAGGATTTCGTGGTCATTGCGATTCAGTTTGCTGCCCCCATTATGGCAACTGTTGCACGGTGCTTAACTTGTGCCCCGAACTGTGCCAACTTGGCGCTAATCGTATTATTTGTTAAGAAGTAAAGTTAATGTTAATGCGATTATCTCGTCTTGCTTGAGGTTTGTAAACGCACTCGGCTTACGCTCGGCGTGCCACTTGGCGTATACTTGATCAACATCAGTGCATTAATCAAATTTATTAATAAATTAACAGGCCATATCTGTCTGACCACTACATGCAACCAAGCGCACTATGTTGCCATGCCACTTGCTTACACACATACATATATCCCAATTAATTATAACCGTGCGGTTAATGAGTGCCCTGACAGCTGCAATAACATCAGTTACTGCACCAGCGGTAATGCGGCCGTGTCCCTATGATGTTGTCTGCCATATTTTAATTACACATTACACATTGCGCGCAACGACCCACGAAAATGGCTACAAAACTAACATTTTGTTCTCCATGGTTTTACAACCAAGCTAACCATGAAAATAAAACCAAAAAATCTAAAAGAAAATAGTAAACAACGAAATATGTATACTCTTACAAAAATAAAAACATGTTTTTAATGTTCTCATAATTCCATGCTTAGATTTTTGTAAGTTAAACTATATTATTCTTTACTTTATTAAATAACGTCAAATTCACAAGGTCAACGTTTTCCAATTTATGAAATATAGTTCGTTATATAGAACTATTATTAAAAAGTTATTTTAATATCCGGTTAGTATCACGTACAGAATTCATATTAATTGTTGGTTTACAAAACGTTGGTTTACAATGATAAAGTTGGTGATACCCTTAACCAGTTTATAAATGCGATTAAACATGTTTACGACTATTGCCGACGCAATGGGTAAATAAAAACTTTTGTTGTTTTGTTGGAAAAATAAACAAGGAATAAAAGGAAATTGAATAAATGAAATAAAACACAGCGCTCGGACTGTAACTGTTGAGCATTTGGCGAAATGCTTATTAATTAACTGTGACAAGGCAGCAACCAAATGTAAACTAATTAAAACCAATTCATCAATAAAGAAATTTGATCAATAAAGATACTGCTGTCGCAATGCAATTATTTGCATTTGGTTTTTTGCGGCAAAGTTGACCTTTTGAAAACAAATATGTCTCTTCGAAATGTTTGAAAAATACTTAAATACTTAATCAGTGATAAAAATAAATAATGTATGCAGGGGGTTCAGTATTTTGGAGCTCGGTAAAAAGAGATGCAGCCACGCGCTACGTTGCACACGTCGTATGCTTAATATGCGTTTTCCATTGGAATGTGAGCACTCAATTATTATAATTTTTGTTTTTTTTTTTAACCAAATATTCGCTTTATAATGATTTTCATTTGGTTACGTTTGGGGCCTGCGCACACAAATAGTTTCTGGGCGGTTTTTAAAAGTTTTACTGCCTGTTTGTTTGCATTGGTAATGAGTTTACTTTGGCTGTAAGTTGCGCAAACAGACCACCAACACCGCCGGCTAGGGGACTGCATTCTCAAAGCTAAGCCCCCGCAAACGGGCAAAAACTTGTGCATTCAACTTTCGTTTTATTGTAAAGTTCTGTCAACAAAATCTTTTTGCCCGCAAAAATCTCCATGTACATATATGTATGTGTTCACATGCGTTTGCTTGCCGCATATGTTTTTAGTTTTGTCGGTTATTTCTCCAAATTGCTTTGCTGCCTGCCCTAACTTTGATAAATATACAATTTTTAATTAGAGCCAAACAAAAAATAAAAAAAATAATATTATGTTTATAGATATGCCAACGCAAATATGAGCCAAGCCCATGTCAGGAATTTTCAAAAAACAAAAAAATTTATGAGTGCACATAAAAGTCAGCAGAGTTTGTTGTGTGTGTGTGTGTGTTTGAGTTGTTTTTAACGTCCGAACACTTTAAAATGCGCTTTAAAAGCATAATAAATCACAGCTGCAAGCCAACAGTTTGCTATTGTTGTTGTTGTCCTTCCAAAGGTTTGCTGCCTCTTGATTGTTTTTGTTTGCTTTATTTTTATTGTACTTTTTTTTGCCAAAAAAAACTTTGTGAGTTGGCGATAAGCGCAATTCTGAGCCTCAGTTGAGATAAGCATTGGCCGCACGCACATAAATTACACTCACTGAGCCAACGGTCACTTCATTGAATGATTTGCGAATAAAAAATAAATAAATAAGTGAAAAGAAAAACTAAGCTAATTCATTAGAGTGATAAGAGCACAACTTAATAAAATTAGCATTACATACAGACCAATGTCTATTTATAATTATATTTGCTATTGCGCTGTCAAGCTCTCGTTATGTAGGCAACACACCTATTCACAAAATTCAAAGAACTTCAAACAGCTCCAAAGGAACTTAATGCAGTCTCAGAAGTTGCCCTCGGGGCAAGAACGTTTGCTATAAAAACAAAATCCGCCACTAAGTAGCGGTGCTTATGACATAATAGCTGTCACGCACAGTGGTTCAAGACACAATAAATGGAATATAAATTAAGTAAAATAAAAGTTTCTTTATACATTACAAAGAATCTGTAAAAAAATAAGAGAAATAATTAAAAAGTGTTAACACACATTTTGTCAATATTTAATATAATTTTCGAATTAAAAGATACAAATTAGATAATATGAATTTTGTGCGATACGCTTCATAGTTTAATATGTTACCACTGTTATCCACTTTGTTTCAATGTTGACCACCATTGCCCCACGTTCCACTGTCCATGTCCCATATTATTATTTTTGTTGTTTGTGTTTTGGTGTCTTTAATGGCTGGTATGCCTGTGTGTTGGGTACATATTAGGTATATTAAAAAATAACATTATTTTTATGTAGGGCTCTTTTTGGGGAGAGCGCGAGCGGCATTCTGTTGGTTTAGTTAGCCAAAACAACAACAAGAACAGCAACGACAACAAATTTGAAGTAAGCCATGAATTGAAAAAGCGCCTGATGAACGCCAATTTCTTTAAAAGCTTTGCTTTACTCCCCGTCTTACCTTGGTCAAGTGGCAATAAGCCAAATACCCAAAATTCTCAAACCAGACCCTGTCTAGCATATGTCACAAACAAAAGTCAAAAGACGCAACGAACTACCCTGCTGCTGCACACATATCATTATCAATAAAGCCTGGTAAACCTTCAACTCGTTTGCTGCGTTGGGCCGCCGGTAACAAAGCAAATGTCAAATTAATTTGATGCTTTACTTACACATGAACACCTTTCAGCCAGATGCGGCTTCCCTCCTTTAACAATGCGGCTCTGTCGGCAACTTCAAAGGGCTAACTGTAGCAAAAAGGGTGGGTTCGAGCAATAACGCTGGCTGGTCACCTGGCATGCCGGCTGTCAATTTCATTTATGTTTTCAATCGATTGTGCTCGACGTTAACACCTATTGCCACGCCTCCCAAATATACACACACACATGCACACGCAGCCAATATTGGTTAGATTTTTGACAGCTCAAATTGAATTTGCCTTTGCCGTTTCTGTTGCCGTTGCCGTTGCCTTTTTGCCGTGCAACTCGCGTTGAGGCTGTGCAAAGTGAAATTTTGTTGTTTGCTTGACCAGCTCACAGGCGAGCCATGTAAGTGTGTGTGTTGGTGGGTGTGTGTGTGCAGTGGGAGCCAACTGTCTGTCACGGCGTGTACACATTTGGCTTATGTTTATTGTACGACAGTCAAACGATGATTTGTCTAATTTTTTTATAGATTGTTTATCTCGCCCGGTTCTGTTTGCCCGGCGTCAACATCTTGGCCGACAACAGCTCCTGGGCCACACCTAAAAAGCATATTTGTCACTCTCACAAGCGCTGCTAAGGAATCACAAATATCTTGACATGATTGGCATGTATTTATTTTTATTACGTATCGTATTTGCCTGGCTTTGCGTCACTTTGACTTTGGCTTACGAATATCCGACGTGTGGCGTCTGTAAATATTGGCCAGCATGCAGTACTCCGACCAAAAGTTCGGCTTAGTAAACGGTTCCGTAAAGATATCCGCAAAGCGGCCCATTAGCCGCCTGGCCAATTCGCGCATCAGCTTCGGCTCGGCGGGATTTGCGGCCGCCCAGTTGACATAGCGACAGAGCAGGCGGATGGAGGCCACCGCCTCCTCGTTGCGTATGAGCAGCAGCTGGCTGATGGGCAGCTCGAGCAGCTCCTGGAAGGCCAGCTGCGCGGCTGTGTAGTTTGGCTTGTGCTGGGTGAGGCTGCTGCGCAGTTTGTTAACTTGCCCAATGAAAAGCGGCTCCACAAAAAGCGAATCGCGCTGTTCGCGCACCTCTTGCAAAAAGCGCCGCTCCTGCTGGCTGAGCGCCACCCTTGCGCCGGCGGCTGTCCTTAGAAGCGGTGCATCTTGTTGCAGAAATTCTGTTAAGTAAATAGCGCGACGAAAATCCTCATAATTCATTGTTTCCCTGGTGACAAACTGTTGCTTGGTCCGCTCGTTATAGGCCCATATTTTGTCATAGGAAATCAGATGGCGGTCGTTGGTTAACATGAACTGCACGAGGCCGATGCGATTGTGCGATTGCGTGTCTATCAGCTGGGCCGGCCAGGGTATATAGCCATACTTTTGGGCAAACACGAAGTCGTCCTCTTTAAACGTTTCTAAACGAAAATAAAATCAGTTCTTAAGATCCATTCTGGCTTACTTTACTAAGTGAAATTCAATAGCTACAGAAATTTTTTTTTTTTTTTTTTTTTTTTTTTAATTGTGTATTTTATTGCTTTGCAAGGCCTCAATTGCCAATTGATTCTATTGTTTTTATTCAGTGCTGTTAAACTTCGTTTTATAAGACGGTCAGTGTTAAAAAACCATTTCGACTGTTTGGTGCTCAATTCAATGAATGTTCCCGAAGTATTCAAGTATTTAATAACCTTACCAGGATTACATACCAAAGACTAAAATGCAATCCATATTTGTGCAACAAAGACAATGTACCAATTTTTTAAACACATTTCAAATTTACCATTTAATTTGTAGGATACGCTGATAAGCAGTGGGTTTTAATATTTTCCAGTTTAGTTAAAGAAATGGGCTACAAATCTATCAATTTGATCAATGAATATCTCGGCGAGTTCTGCAGCATTGCGCTAATAAAACGAAATTTCGTTGAAGTTGGCAGCACTTAAAAAGTCATCAGTCAAATTAATGGCGCGCTTGTGTGGCAGCCAAATAGGGTTTTGATTGGATGCATACGATGTGGGCCTATACAATAACTAGTTACATTCGGATTGTGATAAATTCAACTTGTAAAGTTTTGAATTCTTTAAAACCTTTTAGTCATAGTATTTCAGAGTTTGTCATTCGTTTTCAATTATCCTAATTATATTCCTTATCTGCTTATAATGTTAAAACTGATAACTAATATAATAATAACAGTTTTCTTTTTGCTTACAGCTTATATTGAATTCTGTTTAGACGGTAAGTGTTTGCATGATTTGAAATAATAATAATTGTGAATAATTGTTCAACATCTAGAAGTAGTTTTGTTGCTCTATACAAGTATATATTCTTTCTTTTTTCTTTGCTTTTCATTTTCAACTATCCCAGCTAAAGCCCTTGTCGAAGAATTGTAGCTTATTAACATACTCAATGTGTACTTAAATGTAATTTTTTTGTTTTGGGGTCCTTGAGACACTTCCCAGCGTACTGTCGCACTGTAAATGTGCTTTTTATATTGTCCTAGCTAAGCAAACGCTTTTCACATTATCCACACGCCACGCTGACCAAATGGCCGTGCAACATGTGGCTGCTTGGGCAATAATTTGAGCACTGGCTGCCGCTTTCTTGGCGGGCTTCTTGCTTCTAATTTGATTTATATTTATAAAGCCGGAATCATTTGCTTTCGATTGCCGTAATAATAAAGCGTCGTTACATTTAAATAATGACCGAGTCGACAAGAACGATGAGGACATCGTCGACGTCTGGTAATGGCTATGAAAATTCAATTATAACCCAGCCGCAGCATGATGGCCACAGAGTTGGGGGTCACTGGGTGTTCGTGGTATGGCAGTGTCTCCATCGCTCCAAGATGGCATATAAAACACGTTGCAAGATTAATTGTGCACGCTGTCGTACATTACGACGCGCATACGCCGTGTTGTACATGTGTAAATAACAGCGGCACAGCATAGTCGGCTGCTGCGACTGCTTTTTTGGTCATCATATTTAATTCAAGCATAAATTTTTGCACGCATATAAAAAAGAGGACACGGCGCGCGGCAGGCGGGCGGTCAGAAAAATAAAAAGAATTAATACGTTTCGGTTAATTTATGTGGGCCGAACAGGCGCCGGGGCCTCGCGACGGATGGAGCCATGAAAAATTGCCCGGCTCCACGGCCACGGCTCGAACCAATGAGCCACAAACGGCCGTGACGAACGGCAAGCGACACGCACCCATGCCCATTAACATTACTACTACGCCGGACGATGGAAACGGCAGCGTCAACGGGCTTTTGTCTCGTCACCCTTTTTTGGCCATTCGCTGGTTTCTGGCTCAGCCATTTGGCAGCCTTTTGTTATTGCAGTGGCCATGGGTAATTACGGACGTGTGCGCATGTGTTGCCCCACCGCCGGGGCCACCTGCCATTGTTATGTGCTGCTGCCTGGCTGCATTTTAATTTGTCATAATTTTGCTCGTTCACTGGCTAATTAGCTAGTCAGTCCCCTAGTTACCCCATTCGCTTGCCCTCCCCTCCGTCGCCCACTCACCAGCTGCCAGTGCCTCTGCCATTGCCACAAGTACTCGCTATCAATGCCAAAATCAGCTGGCCATAAAGTGGCCTAGCAATTAACTTACTTCGCGAAAATCTGACACAGTACTGAAAAAAACGGCAAAGCTTCGTTTTGACAAGACTCCCTCTGAATATCTTTCAAATATTTACGCACTGCTCAGCGTTTCCGACGTAAACAGTTGAAATTTTAAAGGCAGCGATCAAATTGTTTTTGTTTATTTATAATAACGCGCTTTGCAGAACTGTCGATTCGATAAACAACAACGATATTTTAATAAAAAGAAGTACTTGAATATCGCAGCTTATATTAAATGAGTTCACTTTATTTTTTTTAATAATATTATACTCGTTTCTGAAGTGAAACTAGTTTGTTTGTGTAATGTCCATCTTGCTGTCCGTCTTTCCGTCCGGATGAACTCAACTTTTCGGCATTATTGAAGATAGAGAGATTTGTTTCTTTAGATATATACTTGTAATTATAATTCGATAACAGATCGAAATATATTTTCCACAATTTTTAAGATAGAGCCACTAAGTTTTGGTATGTAGATAGCCTGGAGAAAATTTTGACATATTACGCTCTGGGACCTATAGGTCTCACACATGCAGGAAGTTGAAAAAATCATGTACTCCCCCCTTACTCATTTTCGAAAAATTTTTTTTTTCAAAATTTAAAATTGGCAGCTTGTGTTTTTAATCGATTTTGCTGGCCACAAATACTATAAAAACAACATTTAACATGATTCTGAGGAGTTCAAATTTTTTGTCAAAAATCACGTGAAAATTGAGACAAATTTTGACATGTAGCTCTAGGACCCATAGGTCTCACACATGAAGTACCCATAAAATTGTCAAAACTGAACCGATTTTCGTTTTTGAAGGCATTCTGGTCATGATTTTTTATTTAGATCGATTCTACGTTTAAAATCAATGAATTTTTGAAAAAAAAACATTTTTTGGATTTTTGGAAAAAATCATGTACTCCCCGTACTCATTTTCGAAAAAATTTTTTTTTCAAAATTTAATTTTTTTGAATTTTACACATTTTTGAAAAAATTTTGCCAACCAAGTTTGTTTATACACTGTACACGTAGTATTACGCTGATGGTTACACCCGATTGGAACGTTCTTAATTGCTTTTTTATATAGATGGAAAGCGAAGATTAGAAGTTGATGATTTACCGGGCATTGTATTGTTGTTTGACATTAGGTCTGAAACCTCCTATTCCTTATTTATTATTTCAAACAGTTTTTAAATACGACCTTTAATAAATACTTAACTTTAAATGCATTTAATACCCATTTCAATATGAACTACGAGCTGTTGATAAGCTCGTTCAAAGGCATCTCGAGAGCCAGCTGGCAACCGGGCAAACACAATCAACCGATTCAGCACACACATCACAAATCAAAAGCAACAATTTAAGAGTGAAGCCTGAAGCCATAATCTCGATGCCTCATCACTTCCGGCACACTCAACACTTGCCACTGCCGACTTAATTTTTTAGCCAATAAACCATACAACCCAACTACACACAAAATAAACTCAAAACAGCACCGACAACAGCAACAACAACTTTCAACAGGGCCGCTAAAACCACATAAATCAGTGTCTGAAGGAGCCCAACAACCCACAATAGACCGAAGCCAAAATTGTGCGCCCCTCTCTACCGCCAGCAACACTCAAAGCTTGACGGGACGGTTCATGCCCATTTCCATTTCCATTTTCATTTCTACATGCACAACCACTGCCAGGGCAATAACATGCAGTGACAGAAATTGCAAAATATTTGATTTGTGCTTATTTAATTTGAAATCTTGAACACGAATGCGAACCCACATCCAGAAGCAGAACCAGGCCAATGCTAGAGCCAGAGCCAGAGTCAGATCCAAAGCCAAATTCGAAACCACAGTTCACACACACACACACACACAGAGACGTACGCTTGTGTGTATAGACGTATGTCAGGGTATATAGCTTACATATATGGCTACTTTGTGCCCGGACTGCACTGATTTAGATGGATGACACAAGTGCTGGAGCAGGATAGCGAAGCCTAAGGCGCAACATGCAGCTTTCAAGTGCGTTGTGCAGTTTTCAAGTGCTGTCAGTGCTGCACTTAGTCGACATCAGAATGTCGTGCTGATGAATTTTGGGACGCATACAAAGCGCTCCTAGGGAGCAACAGAGAGAGCGAGACAAAGAGAGAGAGAGGGAGAGGAAGAACGCCATGGCCATTTCGATTAGCTTGAGCAGAATGATAATGGCGATGATGACGTTGATGGCGCTGAAAATGCAGTAGAATGTCATTTCATGTTCAATTAGTGCAGGCAACCTATACTCCTCATATAGAATGCCTGCGAGTCTAATTAATTACTGGAAACTGGACAGTGGGGTATCGAACTGATGCCGTTGCGGTTGCAGTACCGCCTGCCACACTGCAGTCTCCCCTATGAAGCTCTTGAACAACTTCATTATCAATGTCAAGGATGTCATTTAGAAGCTGCAACAGTTGCTGTTGCGGCTACTGTTGCTGTTGCTGTTGCCTGTCACCAACTAATGAGAACATATTGATAATATGCATCGAATGGATTTTGGTTAGCGGCTAAATATTAGGGATTGAATTGCAATCGTGACATCGCATAATAATCATAATCGGGCGAACACAAAAAGAATAAAGAAAATTACGGATTCATATGTCTTGAAATTTATGTAAAAACTGCGGAAAAAGTAGAAAAACTGTTGTCGCCAATTTGCATATTAAATTACACTTATTGTTGATGCTCGCGTGAGTTAAATTGCCCTACCCCCCAACAGCACCTGTTCCATTCCGCCCCCTTCTCTGTTATGGGAGCACTGGCATTGTCGTGGATCCCAGCTAACGCTTTGACGCCTTTGAGTGACGTTGACAATGCCTGCAATTGGCAGCCGCCACGCAAAGGCAAATCTTATAAAATATTCAGTTATTACACAAACAAGCGAATTGCGCGATGTTGCAGAATTGTTTATGAATGCTGTATACATTCTTTTCGTTTCAATTCATGCGGATTTTTAAATTCAACTTAATTCTATAATATTTACTATAGTATTTCAACTTTAGTAGCATATGTATTTCATTTCTCTATCTTTACTGCAAAGATTGATTGCTCTAGTTTAATTGAGTTAATTTATTTCTTATTTATTTTAAGTCAACTACATGTTTATTTTCACCTTAAGAGCACTCAGTGAGCTAACTACTAGCAATTATATTTAAATAAATAAATTTGCTCACTGTGTTAAATAAATAAGATTTTATATAGAACTACATTTTGCTGCAATATATTTACATATTTATAGCCTAATTGGTTTGCCAAATTTTATGAGAGACACAGCAGACAAACAGTTAGCCAGCTCAGTTTTTGCACATTTTTGGCCAATTTACCAATAACGAAATAATTAAAAACAATTAAAATTTAATTTGCAAGTTTTTCCGATTCACATTGCCGCTCATCCAATGTCACTTGCAGCTTAGCCACTTGACAGTAAAAGTATCTGAAGAGTTGCTTTACAACGATTTCATTTGAAAGTTTACACACTAGATGCTCAGGGGGTAGGAAGAGAGCGGGGCTGGCAGACTCGGGCAGCAATTGAAGCACATGCAGTAAATTAAATTTTTGAACTTAATATAGAAAACGATTCTCATTGCCGTGATTGCTCTGATTTTGATTGCCCGAGCGACTGGCTGGGCGCCCGACTGCCAGGATACCAGGATACCAGGGTGCCAGCCGGCTAACTGCCGCTTGCTAAATTGCCAGGCATTTTGGCATTTGTGTTTAATTTTATTTTAGTCGCAGCTAACAGTTTTTACCTTTTCACCTGACTGCTGGCGGCTGTTGCTGTTTCTGCTGCTTGGCAAACTTTTGAGCGCACATTAATTAGAAGCTGCCACGCTCGGCAGACACGCGCCCCGGCGCCAGAAAGTTGCTCAGCGGCTGCCCAAAAAGTGCAACATGTACGCGAGTGTGCGTCAAGTTTTGGTTTGAGTTGCGTTTCAGTTTGAATTTAAGTTAAGAGCTGAAGTTTTCTTTATGTTGTTGTTTTTTTTTTTTTTTTGTGCGTTGTTTTCGGTAGTCGTTCGGCGAGATGCTTTTAATTAAAGGAGTCGACAACGTCATGCGCCATGCATTTGGGCAAGTGAGGGGAGTGGGTGGGGTGGTGCCGCTAGTTGCATTATGCTGGCATTCGCTTCAGTGGCAACAACAACAAGGTGTTAACATTTTAAAGATGTCTTTAATTTTGTTAAAAGCGTCGACAAACATATGCCCGACGAACCGAGACGAGGCCGCAACGCGGGGATGGGGGGTGGATGTAGCCGGTCTGTTATAAATAACGCAATCTTCACGCACGTAACTCAAATGGCAACTAATGGGCGTTGGGAGCACCGCGACTCGTCTCATTTAGCACACGTATCCAAATAATGACCCAAAATGATGGCGTTTAATTCAAATGAAGCGGCTGCGTTGATGACCAACACCGCGCTGTATAAAAAAACAACATGCACCTAAGCAACAGACATTGATATACCCTGTAAATTGTAAGAAAATCAAATAAATAAAATAAAATAATATATTTATAGATTGCCAATATTCAAATAAATAAAAGCTAAAATAAACTTAACTTAAAGTTCTACAATTGTCGGTTTGTGAATATCTGCTATTTGTAACTGTATAAAATAAGTCAATAAATACTTAAAGGAACTAAACAATGTCTCATATCCCCAGAAGATTAAGGTTTTGTCTATAGCTTTTGTTTATAGATTGTAAACACAAATTGATATTCCAGAGAGTTTCGGTTTCAAATATATATAACGATAGTAAGAAAAACGCCAGGGCACAATGATCATGTTATCACAGTAATTTAAACAGTTTGTAAAATAAACAAAAACGTAACTTGATGCCATATAAAACACAAGACTTTCGATTCAAATGGGCAAACATTTATAGTGACCATCTTCCTTATGTGTTACAGGGTATAAAAAAAGTGCGTGTGTTTTGTAAATAAAATGAAATGAAATGAAATGTTTTATCAACGTGCCAAGCGCACTAAACAGACCGCGGCCGCATGCCTGCCTCCTGTTCCACCACCTCCGCCACGCGCTCCACCATGTCTGCCCGTTCTTTTGACCACGTCAATGGTGTGAGGGCTGCGGTTCAGGCTCGCTTATTATCGCTGGCCCCATGTGATGTTTGTTGTTGTAATTGTTTTGCTGCCGTAAATGCGAAGATAGATTGCAATTGCCACAGGCCATTACCAATGGAAATTACGAATACGAATACGAGTGCGAGTGCGAGTGCGATTGCGAGTGCGAGTACGAGTTCCAGTTGGAGTAGTCGCATAGGTCTGGCAAGCGCGTAGACAGTGGACATTGGGCGCACCCGCTACAAAATGCTTGTCATTAAATTAAAAATAAACGACAATATTTTATGCGCCTATAAATATGCAATGCATAAAATGTTGCCCAGCAACGGAAAGTGAGCAGCTGTTATTTTATTTGTTGTTGTTCTCGTTGTAGTTGCTCGAATTGTTGTTTTTATGTCTTCTTTATGCAAGCATCGTTAGAGTTAAAGTTGTTTGCCCGCTTCTCGTTTTGGCCAGAACACGCACAGGTGTGACCAGAGCAGAGATTGAGTGCCAGTGAAACAAATGGCCAGCCAAGTGATTTGCCTAAGCCCCCCGCTCTTTTTCGAGCAATGTATCTTACGGATGCATAAATAAAATGCAAAACCCATAAATTGTGATTAAAAACGGTTCGTTTGTCTTTTTGCTCTAGCAAATCACTTGAATTACTTGCGCAAAAGTTACTTGAAAATTTGTTATTTCCTAATCTCTAAACGATTTAATTTATCCAATCTGCAGGCCTAGCAAAATACTGTTATTTTTATTTTATTTTAAACAAAATTCTTGTTTCTGTGCCGTGTGTTTAAGTTTGAAAGTTACGGCTTTGTCTATAAATTTCTTATAAATAAAATCGCCATTGATGCCTTAATGAAATATTTTTATTTTTCATGCCACATGTTGTATGCATAACAATAGTAACATTATATTTCCATGTACGAGGGGAGTTTTGATTACCATTTGGTTTATTTAAAATAAATGTTAACATTTGACTAACGAAACCACATATAAAAACCCATTAAGAATGATTTTTTCAATTATGTTGAAACACATAAAAATGCAGAAAATAATGGTCATAATTGGGCTTCTACCAGTTAATAATTACAATTACTATTTGTATTTTGTTTGTTATTTATTTTCTGAAATGAATGAAGGTATTGAATTTATTGTGAAACACAATTCAGTTCTGTGTGAAAATATGTACAAAAAATATGAAATTCTATGTTGATATTTGTTGAAGTAAAATAGCTTACAGCAACGGTTAAATTGAATTTTAAACAATCTTTTCAGAAAAATTTTTATTTTTGGTTAATTTAATTAATTTAATAAAAAATTACAAAATTGAACACAGGAACAATTGTTAATAGTTGTATTTTTTAGTTAGCTAAACTGAAAGGGGCTTAAACTTATTAGACCTAACTGATATTAGTTTAAAACATTTTTTAAGTAATTTGCTTGAATGCATTTCAATGCTTATGCTGTCTTATCAATCGGCTGGTCGGCTGATATCTCCAGTTTGGCATTTTCAAAGTCGCTATCCGCCTCGCTTTTGGACGCATTGTCGTTCCAGGGCTGCGTCTCGGCAGTGCCCCAAATGAGGTAGATTACATTGCCGGCAAAGAGGACAACGGCGGCAATGCTGAATACGAGCTGCCACTCGCTGCGCTGCGTTGGGTGTTGCACCAACACGCCCACCACAAGGGGCGTGAGCATTGCCACCAGGTTGGTGAAGGTACTCAGTAGGCCAGACAGGATGCTGGCATGGACGGGTGATAGATCAATTGTGTTTAGTTCGCTGCCGATGGTCGCAGCGCTGCTGACGCCCACGCTCAGTGTGACCAGCGCCAGGGCCAGCGGCTTCTGTGTGGCATCCACAAAGCCGAGTGCCAACATGATGACAGCCGGTGTCCACAGTGCAATGCTGTTGTAGGTCTTGCGCAGCGCCGTCAGGCTGAGGCAGCGTCGCCGGAGCAGCACGTCCGCAACGATCAGGTACACATAGCACATGGCCCACATCAGCAGGAAGGGCAGCGCCGAAAAGAACGCATTGCTGTGCATCTCCAGGCCGAGCACCCCGTTCAAATAGGCCGGCAGCTCCGCCTGCATTGTCGCCAGGCCCCACGTGTCGGCGCAACGGGCGCAGAGCAGCGCATAAAACGGAGCTGATGTGAATATACCGCGCCAGGGTATGGCCAATTTGCGCTCCTGCCTCACGGTCCGCTGCAGATCGCCGACAATGTACCGCTGTTCCGCCCGGCCAATGCAGGGCGCCTCGCTGGCGCGATTCGCGCCGAGCAACAGCCACAGCAGGCACCAGGTGAGGCCCAATGCGGCCGACGCATAACTGATGCCCGGCCAGCCCAAGCTGGAGCTGGCCAGCATTCCGGCCGCATACATCGCCAGCACATTGCCGCAATCGAAGCCCGTGTAGGCAAAGGCACCGAGGCGCGTGCGCTCCACCGCTGGCGCCCAGTTGGCCAGGTGCTGATGTATACAGGGCAACGTCAGGCCCTGGCAGAGGCCCTGCATCAGGCGTATGGCACAATAGGCGCGCCACCCAGCCACATAAATGCCCTGCGGCGTCCAAGCGCTGAGCAGCGCCGAACCGAAGCTGCCCCAAAATAGCACAGACTTGGCGCCGAAACGCTTGCAGAGATACCCACCGGCGAATTGTGTCAACGCTGAGCCCCAATAGAAGCTGGAGAGGACGTACGATTTCTCTGGCTCCGTCCAGTTGTAGTGCTGTTAGGTAGAAGAATTCGATAGTTATTTGCTTGTTATTTGCGTGTCTTTGTTCCGGTCGGACACACTTACGGGCAGCTCGGCATTAACGGAGGTGGCATTTGTCATGGCCACTACGGCCACGCCCACATTGAACTGCAGTATGGTATTGACAACCAGGCCCAGAAAAAGCAGCAACGCCTGCAAGTGACGCAGTCCAAGGCGTGGCACTAAAATGCAAATTAGAACACTGAGTAACACACTCACACACACACACACACACACACACACACACAGATGTTTTCTGGTTTTCACTTTGCAATCCACTCACCTTTCTCCAGCTCCACAGTGTCAGTCATTCTACCTGAAAAGCCTCGTTGTTGTTGTTGTTTTTGTTTTTTTTTGTTATTGCTCGCCTTTTGTTCAGCCACAAAAATAATTTGTTGAACCAGGCAAAAATTGGAGCTGATATTAAGCTCCAAATGCAACAATTAGTGTAATTGTTTAGTTTTTGTTCTGGTTTTAATTTGTTTCGATTTTAACTGGCGTTCATTATTGTTGTTGTTACTGGTTTACCAAAATCTACAAAAAAGTTTAATTTTGTTTTAAAAACTTAACAAGTTATTATCATGATTAATTAATTATATAGATACGAAAAATTGGGGGAAAAAACAGGCAGATAAGTGCGACATGATTATATTAAAGCACGAACAATTTGTTATCTTCGCTGTGCCGAAGAATGAATACCCTTTCAGGGTTGACTGAAGGAACGTTGAAATCTATATTAACTCAGTTTGTTAAACTAAGAGTAAAAGAGCAAAAATAAAAAGGAGAATTTTAATAATAATAATGAATTGAATAGCAACAATAAATATTTATTAACATTATTATTTAATAATAGTTATTATTATTGCATATTGGTTAATGCATTTAAGCTCAAGGCTAAAAACGCATTAAAATTTAAAATTTGAAAAATGGAAAGTTGCAAAGAGAAACAAACGGAAAGTTCAGCTTAGCCATGGACTTAGATCTGCCATAAAGTTTATCATTTCGTTTGTTTATTTTTGGCATTGTTTCAACGATTGTTTTGTGTTGTTGGGGGTTTTTGTTTTTTGGGTTGTGTGCAAATATGGTCGATAATATCAACGAAAAAATGCAAATCCCAGAATTTACAATTGTATCTGCGCTTCTAACAAGATACTTTTAGTGCCATTGACAGCCATACACACACACACACACACGTACACTGGCACTCACTCGTACACAAACATTTGCAATCCAAACATGCGTCCGCCTTTGTCTCTGTCTCCATCTCTTTCTCTATGTTCTTGTTGATTTCGCATGCTTTTTCAATTGTTCTGAAAGCTGTCAACACAACGGGCTACAATCGGACAACGTGCAACAGTACTGTAGTTAGAGAGATCTGGTGGGCGAAAGGGGTAGGGGTAGGGGGTGGGGCGGGCCGATCTGGCGCTTACAGCCTACTAAGGCCGTTGCTGGCAAACACAACAAAAACAGAATCGAATGCAATGCTGAAGCATATTTTTGGGGCCCGTGCAAATATTTACACATTTGAATTTTTGTTTACATTTTAGTGCAAATTTTGCAAATTACTCGCATTGCAGTCTGGCTGCACCACCAGCACCCCCGCCTTAACCAACCTGAGGCAGCGTATCACATATTTTTGTTGTGTTGTGTGTTGCACATTTAATTTAAGTAAATCTCTGACATGTGCTGCATATTGGGACAGAGGCGTCGATAAGTGAATTCGAATGTGTATGATTAAAAATTGCATAAAAAATACTTATTAATTAATTACATTGCCTGACAATAATTAGCAATTATTAATAAATTTTTAGCTATGATTCTAATTTTAAGTTAAAAGTATAATTTATTTAACGGTATTTTAAGTTTACAGTTTATTTTCGTTATCGATAGTTTCTCAAATAACAGCAAGAGCTTTTTATGTTAACTACAGCAGTTTCTGTTAAGGTGACCCCCGTTTTTTGACGCCCCTGCATACTGTGTCTTCAATAATGTCGAGCAGTCGGCTTGTTTTTATTTAAAACAAATAGTCAAACACTCACAGCCACCCACACACGCATGCAATAAACACAGCAATCCAATACATTTATGCATTTTGTGTTATTTTAATTTAAAATATCTGCCGATTTATTGCGAGTCTATTTTATAAAGCTTTTGGGTCACAGCTAGTAAACAATGCCAATCGAGAAACTATATTTATATACTTTGTATATATACGTAAAATGTATACACATGTATATATGTATGTGCGTATAATGTTCTTGATGAGCAATAAACGAAGCAAAGCTTAACTGAAATAGTGTGTTTAACCGAAATTATGGGCTAAATGGCAATAGTTACCCAATTTTTAATTTGCAATTGTACTTTGGACTTTTCTTTACACTTTTGTTTTCTAGTTCGCCTCGCACACTATTCTATTAATATCAATTTTCGTCGTTTTTATCATTTTTTTATTTCTGCTCGTTTTCCCGACCGTTTTGTTCAACTGCGCTTTGTTTATGCAAATAACTTTTAGACGCGCGCTGGCAACCAATTTAATTCTCGCTTAATGAAGCCTTTCCCTTTGCATGACGCTTGCTAGAATGGAAATGTGTGGAGATTTAAAATTGGAAGCGATCAGGTAGCCTGGCTTAAAGGCAAATTTTTGAGATCAGTTGCAATAGCCAGCAGTCAAGTTGTTTAAAGCATATATACAAGTGAGACATAGTGAAATTATTCACTTATTTTCCAAAATCCATATTGAATTCCATGTGAACATTGTTTGAAAGTGCACGCTAATAAAAGCACATTCTCACAGGCTGGTTGCTACAACATCGCCGCCGATCAGCTGATCTTTACATTTTCTGTTAGGCGATGCAGCACTATAGAGCAATGGGCAACATGTTAACTCAGTGGCAGCAGCAAGTCAAATAATCGATAAGAAATCTATCGAGTCACAATCCTTAACATATTAATGATGATACTTATTAAATATATAATAGATGTTTTATTTTAGTTCTTGTGGTGTCGCTCATGCATACATACATAACATAAGCGTATGCTTAGAAAAAACACACTTGACAGGAGATTCTCTATTTAGCGGTAAAATTCAAACTCTAACTGTGCATATAAATTTATTGAGTCGCACTCCCATATGTGCGTATTTTTTTTACTCATTTTGGTATATTTTCATATTGTCCGCTGTTAATTACAGTTCTGTTATGTACTGCTGTTGTGATATTTACTCTCGCTGTACGAGTCTATTATACTCTCTGCGCTGTGCGATCGCCAATTCTCTCATTGACTGTTAATGTTGTTGTACGTTCACATGTATGCGGACGGCGAAAGACATTCAAAATTTACGAGTTGTTTTAAACTTTTAGACTTAGTTTGTGCGCAAGCGACGTGCATTAGTGCGACAAATGCAATTAATTTCGTTTAAAACAAACAAAGCCACTCAAAATAAAATTAAAAATACATATTTTTACTGCGGCGACAAAGCGATCGCAAAAGGAAGACGAGCAAGCAAATAAACAAATTTGCGGCCGTCAGCTCGCCGTGTATGTGCGTGTGTGCAAGTGTGAGTGAGTGTACGTTTCTGTGCGTTGCGTGTGATTCAATTGTTTAAGCAAACAGAGCCCGCCACTGGGCAATTTTTATTTGTTAAATCATTTAATTGCATTAACAACAACCGCAACGGTGAATTGAGCTGTACTCAAAAAGTTACTCAAAACAGAAAAAGCCGCCAAATGACGCGAATATAAAATTGACATACATACATAAATAATAATTGTATATGAATATCTGAAATAAGAAGAAAAGTTAAAACTTGCCCTTTATGTCAATTTTGGCTTACACAAAAATTTCGTAGCTATTCTCGTTTTGTTTAATTCATTTTGTTTTATTTTTAAGCTTTTCTTTTTAGTATCCTTTTATTCAGAAATCCGCGCGTGTTAAGCGTCGTCCTCGTCTGGTCACACCTAGCTTTACTCTTCACATCGCTGCTATCGAAGAAGAAATGTAAAAAAGTGAACACGCGCGTAATTTCACACACCCCCCACTTATTTTCTCCCATACGCTTGTAACATTTTTTGCATTATTGCGTTCCACGTGTGTTTCCGTATTTTTGTTCGCCTCGTCTCGTTCCGTAGCGTTCCCTCGTCTCGTGTCTCGTAAGTGGAATTTGTTTTTTAATAAATGTCTCCATTTGTGCAATTCCCGCCCTCTCGATCTTTTAGTGATCCCATTTTAAATTCTTTACGTGACCAAGAAATAATTGTGAAAAAAAGCAAATATCAAAAAGAAAACGAAATCAAGGCACAAATTTAAAGGCATCGATACCAGCCACAACATCAACAACATTACGTCTACTGCTTTGTAAGTCTTATGCATTTCCTTTTTACACAAGCTAGTGTTTTTATTTTTCATTTTTATATTGTTTTTTATTTTTCTGACTTAATTTTTACTTTAATACGATTAATATTATTCTCAATCACTGCTGTCCCACATAGTTTCCTTTATTTTTTGCCTACTTGTACCTAAACATAACTTTTTGTTTGTGCATACTTACACACACATGTACCCACTTAATACTTGCTTATTTACCTGTTGCCTCTTTCTCTGTCTTTGTCCATGTCCGTCCGTCTATCTCGCTCGCATATTTGTACATTCTCATTGTCAACGGTTATTTCATGATTGCGCTTTGTTGTCTTCATTTTACCTCTTTGCCCTGTTAGTTTGTTTTGTTGTTGCAGCTCGCATTTGCCTTCACTTCCATGCATATGTATGTACATATTTCATGTCTTTATTTTCTTATTGTAAATTCCACCACCACTTTATTTTGGCTTACCTCACTTCACCGCGGCTGAGCGCAGCTCAGCTCATCTTTAATCGTTGGGTGAGTTGTGCCCTTATTGGTAAGCCTGCTTGCTCTCTTTCTCTCTCTCTCTATCCCTCTCTCTGGCTCTCGTTTTCATTTGCTCAACTTCAACTTCATGGCCAATGCTTCCTTTTTACATAATTTCGCTGACTCATTGCGACGCTGAACATAACATGCTCACAATTAAACTTGTTCATTCCACTTTGCGAAGTTTTCAAACTAGAGTCACAAAATTTGTTGGTTCTAATGGTGAATATCTTACAGTTTCCTGTATATATATACAACGATTGCCGTTATTTCAATCGCTTATTTAACCCAGCTATGGCGAGGCCCACAAAACAGCTGCACTAGTAATAATAATAGCTACTACATTAGCAATAAGAAACACTACAAAAATATCTACTTTGCGTCGCGTAATTTGCAAACAAACTCATTAAAATATCAAATTAGCGTCTGGACTCGAGATTTAGTCAAGTTTCCCAATGATGACGATGTTAATGTCAGTTATACCTCGATGATTGCGAACTAAACTGACTGCAAAAATAACTGAGAACATATGGAATTGTATTTAATTGAAAAAATCGAAAGTAGACGCCACGGCATGTGGCACCCGCATAAGCTCCACAATTTGCTGATTACAAGCTATGAGACCTGCCTCTGTTATTAAAATGCTCTATGTTAGAAAGTTCGCGAACGCGATACGACATGTTCGTGCCGTAAAACAAAAATGATTTCAAATATCCTTAAAGTTAAAATATAGAAAACATCAATAAAGATCACGTAGAATGTAGGTTGTAGGTCTTTAAATTTGTAGGGGTTTTATTTTTGTCAAACCAAAAAACAAAAAACCGCAAATTGAATACTTGTGCCTGGGTTTGTACACACATTTCAATATGCTTATTAGTTCGCAATCATTGCCTATTATTTATTTAATAACATTGAAAATGAGTTTTAAAAGAAATGTAAAGATTATTATTATTTTTTTTTTTTTTGAGTTTGTTGTACATTTGTCTGCAAGAGTATTTCATCTTCGGCACACTCCAGTTTTAGTTATTTTTATTTATCATTCCATAACGCTTATCAGTAACAAAAAGTTGCCGATAACACAATTTACATGTTAGTACATTCATTTATTGTTCAGAGTCTAGCGAGAGGTGGGCCGAGACTATGGGGATCGACTCGGTTTTGCGGTTAATAGAAATTAGCGATAAAATGAGAGAGAGAGAGAGAGAGAGAGAGAGAGAGAGAGAGAGAGAGAGAGAGAGAGAGAGAGGGAGAGAGAGAGAGAGGAAAAAGGGAGGGATAAAGAAACACGTTTTACCTGAACACACACATTGGGCTGAGTCACATTCAAGTTGAAAGAACTCATTTAAGACAGGCTGCAATTAGTATCTAACGCAACAACTTTTTAGAATACGAACAACCTACAACAATAGCAATACGAACGACTGTAATCAAATCAGTTAAAGTAAATTTATGTTGGCAACAAAACGTGGATTATATCGAAAAATTTAACTTGCAGTTAACTTATCGACTCAACGATCTTGCTCATAATGCGGTCAGAAACATCTCGTTGCTCCATATTTGGTCACACACACACACGCATACATACGAAATTGTTAAATGTATCTGCGTTAAAGTTCTGTTGTGAGATACGCTTGCGCGACGACGACCGTTCGAGACTTACCCTTCACAAGTTATACGCGAACGAACGCGTTTAATAAATTACCAAGTTGAATGCCCAGTTTCGAAATTTGACCTTGAGCACAAATTTCGGGGCTCTGGGCTCTACTCTATATGTATATATATATATATATATACATGTATGTATACATGTGTATTTGTATGCGTATCTTTTGATTGTTTGCTGAGTTTTTTAGCTTGTAGTTTCTTTGAGCTTTGATGCGTTACGAATGTCGCCCGGCCACAGTCTGCTGCTCGTGATGATTTTGGGAAGTGAAACTCTAAAGCAAGTGCGTAAATCTTAGGCTTCGGTTAGGCTTCGGTTAATTAGCGCAACCATACAAATTAACTAACTCACATGCGTAACTGAGATATACAGATACACAGATACAGGTACAGATTCATAAATATAAGCTACAAACGCCGCTGAGTTTTATGATTGTATATGATTAATGTGCTACTCATTTTGTCTTTTCTTTTTCCTTATATTTTCATCTTTGTTGTTAGGCGCTTTGAACTTGGCTTTAATAAGACGAAAGAGCGAAAACTGATTGCACAAGGTTGAAATGTGCGTAGACTATTTAACACAACTGCTTCAGTCAGGCTATTCGTTAAAATTGATTGGATTTTGTGAAAAAAAATTCACCAAAAGAAACTAATTGTGTTATAAAATATATTTTAGTTTTCTGTTTTTTGGGTTCATCTACATATATAAAAAAATTGATATCGAATAAAATTTTACAAAGATTGAAAGACTTTTCTAGGTTCAAGAATGTTAAAATTAAATAAAAACAAAAATATTAGAAAATTGTTCTAAGAAAAGGATTTAATTAACGAGTGAGACCTATTACAGTTAGGACGAATTCATTATTATTGATTACAATTTCTTAATTCTTTTGATGCAACGTGGCACAAACATAATAATTTTCAAATAATTGCCAAAGAAAATAAATTTTTGTTTGTTCATTAATTTAAATTTCTGTATTTATTTTGGTTGGCTTCACGCAACGCTCGTGAACAGAAAAGCTAATCAGCTCACGCTGTTGGATTTTTAAAAGAGGCAGCGTAATAATAAACGCACATGCACAGCATCTGTCTGCACAAATATTTATTGATATTTGACATGATCAATCACACAAGGGGGTCGAGGGACTTGAAAGATGGTGGGGCAAGTGTTAAATGCTTGACGCTGATGAGCCAATTTGTTGCAGGTGTTGAAATATAAAAATGTACGTGTCCTGCTTTTTGCCAATATTTTGGCTAGTGGTGTTTAAAAAAGTGTTGTGGCTAGAGAAGTGGCGTCACGCATTGAGTGATCTGTGTGATAAACACATTGTCAGCTAGTTGACGGTGAGTTCCCCTGCTATCCCCCTATCGACAGTGCGGCCTTGTTCAGCCTTTGGGGTCCCCATTAGAAGCTATTGAAATCGCCGTGTGTCGCTTTTATCACAGCGCACGTAAATGTCAAACATAATCCCTTCGGTTTTAAAATATCACACGGAATTTCTGTTCGTTTGTGTGTGTGAATTTGATTGATAAGAAAGTGAAACGACAGCTGTTTGAAAAACGCCGAATGACTGTTTCTAATACTCTTGTTGATACATTTTCCGAGGGTATATTTATGGGGTCACGAAATACGCTCAAATAGAACTAATAAATTCAAAATATAAACTAAATATATATGTATCACGTTTTTCAAGTTTGAAAGAGTTCCAATTCGCAAGCGACAATTGTATTCACAGCTAATCTATCTTGCACTCTTTTAAAAATAATTGAGCATTTTGATTTTATAGCTGTATGTACTCCATGCTGCTGTGTAGGGTATACTGGTTTCGGTTTCCGTATAAGTACCTTGATTTTTTTGTGTTAACCATGTGAATATCACACAATTTGTGTATTCTGGTTGCTGAGGGAAAAAAGGGGCTGTAGCCCTTAGCAGATGAGTCTGTATTGTAATTAGGGTTGCATTTGTCGGTTTTCCTTAACCATTCGTCAGAGAAAGGGTGTAAATAGAGTGTAATTTGACTACTGTAATTAAACTGAGTTTTTTATTGTAAAAAAAACTTTTATTTTGTGGAGAAATGTTTGTACAGCACATAAGAATTGTAAAATAGCCCCCTGTGACCATCATTATTGTTTAAAAATTATTTTTATTTGGCGAATACTAAATATCATTTTAATTATATATTTGTTGTTAAGAATTGCTTAACTTAACTTAGTTAAGTGGTGTTTTTATATTTTTATTCGGACTTAAAAATCATTTGACTAAATTAGCTGACACGAAGCAACTTAGTCAGTTTTGTTAATAAAAAATACCGTTTCATTATTTGCATTTTTCTCAAGTAAATGTAAGTGTATGTAATATTTAAGTGGCATGTAACAGCGTTTAAGACCTATTAATATGCTATGATCTTTATTGTTATATTTTTAATCAATACATATTGAAATTTATACTTAATATATTTACCAATTTATCATGCTGTCCAATGCCATCAAAAACAGCAATAACTATATATGTATATGAAAAATAACCATCATTTTCGCAACTACTATTTTGTATATTGTATATTCGTGTTAATATATTAAAACCAACTTTTTCACACACTTTTACTCTGTTGTTTTGTTTATGCGCTCAACTGTACGCCACACAACCACTAAATTAAATGCGATGATCAAACAAACAAACTGCATACATGTATACAAAAGAAACAACAAAATAACAATTAATAGATAAAACTACAAACCGTCTCCGTACACACATATATCTATTTATACATACATAAAGGTACACAAAAAAGCAATGAAAAAAAAAATAAATAAAATAAAATAAAAATAAATAAAACATTTATAACACAAAATTTATACATTTGTACATATACTTATACATAAACATATATTCTATTTTATGCGCTTGTTGTGCTATGAATATTGTTCCATTTTTTTATTCTCTCTCTCTCTCTCTCGCTCTGTCTCCCCCTCTCTCTTTCTTCTATCTGTTTAACTCTCAATTTCCCCCACCCTTTCTGTCTCTGTGTTTGTTGTTTTGAAATGTTTTCTTTCCAAATATTAACTCAGCAATTTTTATGTAATTCTCATAAAAAAATATATATCTAGATCTATATGCATATATCTATCTTTATCACCGTATATGCATATTTGCTATCACTTTTCCAGCGCGTAAAATGTGCAATCGCCCACGCCATAACACCAATATATATATACGCTCACACAAACACACATATATTTATGTATTTATTACACCCAATTCTTCACTCAATTTTCCAAGTCGATTTCCGTCCTAGAGTAAATTAAATATTATTCGTCTCTAGATATATTTATTAAAACTTCCAAGTCAAAGTTTTGCTCAACTCTTTTTTCTGTCTATCTCTATCTTCCTCTTCCTCTCTGTCTCTCTCGATATATACATCTTTCTGAGCTTGGCTGCGATTTTGCTTGCATATTTTGAATGTATCCCCACTTTCCCGAAATATTGTTATACATAATAAAAATACAAAAAAAAAAACAAACAAATTTGTTGTCTTATATCGAAATTGTTTTGTTCTCTTTCGATTCTTACAGGCGCCCGTCCCCCTCTCATCACGTTCGTGTGCCGTGTGCAGTGTCGTTTAGCTCCACACAAAAGCCAACAGCGCATAAAATACATACAAATATAAATAAAAAAAATATATGAAATTGTATAAAAAAGAAAAAACTGGGGCAAAAGCCGTTTGCGATTAATTTGAAAAAAGTAATTCAAAATCAAATCAAAATTATATTTGATTTATTTAAAGTGAAATCGTTTTCAGTGTCAGCGCGCTCATTTATTATCGTACGCTCTTTATAAATATACCAATCGAGCTCCATATAGCCACATATAAATAAAATACAATTAGAGAATACAAGCAAATTGTTGAATGTGTTTTTATTTCCATTTTGTGTGCGAGTGTATTAAATTTGTTGTTTCTTAATTTCGTGTGTGAGTGTGTGTGTGTGCTCTTTTACATATGGCACAATTACTTCATATTACTTATATATATAATAAGTAGTTTTCTGTTATCGCAATATATAAACAAAAACAATAAACAAAAATATTCAACGAAAAAACGCTGCTACACGAACGCGCCAGCCAACAAAGCCGGCTCACATGTGTGGGTTTCTCTAAAGTGGGTGAGTAATCAGCAGCAACCCGAAACTTCTTTTTTGTATTATTTTTTTAGCAACAGATGATATAGTCTTTCCCCCCAGCCAGCTAAATAGCAACTGAAATCATCTTTATTTCACACACGCACACACACACACACACGGACAAAAAAAACTCTTACTTAAATACGCCATAAATTCATTCATGCATTTGACTTTGACAATAAGTCAAATACGTGCCAACCCCCTGCCGTTGATATGCCTCTGCAGGCATTTATGAAAATGTATAT
Organism: Drosophila paramelanica; assembly: GCA_035043915.1. Classification (NCBI taxonomy): domain Eukaryota; kingdom Metazoa; phylum Arthropoda; class Insecta; order Diptera; family Drosophilidae; genus Drosophila; species Drosophila paramelanica. The sequence goes on along the minus strand of JAWNMO010000549.1, from coordinate 1,479,542 downwards.
ACCCTTTAAAATAATTTTGATTAAGAAATGGGAATGCAAGAAATCGGTATCAAGTTTCTCACTTGCTAAGCTGCCAACATTTAAGCCAAAAGCTTTTTAACAGCTAAATACATACAAGGGTATTCAATTTGCGTTGTTTTGAAGATGACCGTTATTCTTAAGCATCCTTTTTCTTGATACCTTTGTCATAGAGCCTTGGCCATGCATAGTGCGTTAACATTGCCTTTGCGTGTTTTTGTTGTTGCTGGTTTTCTTATTCCTGTTTCTGTTGCTTGCACATCCACGACCATTATTTAGCAGGCAGTAGCAACCGCCTTTGCATGCTAAATAGAATTTGGTAACCGCCATGTTCAACTGCGTGCGGTTCAGTCTGGGCTTGTGGTTGTCATCGTCGGCGTCTCGCTGAATGCTAAGAAGTAGTTGAATCCACTTAGCGCTTCGCAGACACGCACATCATAATCATTATAATGGCCATCGGAAGGGGAAAACTTTTGGCTTTGTCGCGCTGCGCAGTTATATAAGGCAACAGCTGTTGCCAATGTGCAGTTGAAGTTGACAGCGTTCCTGTCCTGAAATATGCAGTTGTAGTTTAGTTTGCACCGCTCATTTGTTGAGCGAAACAAAGAGACAGATGGATGTCGAAATAAGAATAGGTATAATAAATAAATGCACTATAAGTGAAAAGATTATTTGAATAACTTTAAATGTTTATTTATGCAACTGCAACCAATAAAGTGCTTTGCGAGAAATGATAAACTATGTTTTATTCGTAGTATTTTCGATTTGCGTTATTCGACAATATCTTTAACCCATTATAAAACATTCCATATCCATTCAACTGCTTCGATGCATAGGATTCTTTGATATGCAAATTTAACTGTAAAAGCTCTCAATTACATTTCTGTGTAAATGAAAATTCATTTATCGGCAATTTGTTCAATTTGTTGGTTTCTTTATTTTCTTTCACAGTTTTAGATCTACGTTCGCAAAGTTCGGAAAGTAGATAACTGGCCACCCCTTTAAAGATTTGGGCGAAAGTTTCCCGTCGACCCCCTAATAATACCACCCACTCCCTCAAATTGCGAAAATCCATTTTCCACTGTTTTGGAGCTAGTCACTAAAGCCGAAAAATGTTCTCCACGCCCATACCCGCACCTCCGCAAATTACAAAATACGAAACTCTTTCAAAATAACAATAACAATTTAGACTGTCGGTAATGCCCGACTGCAGAGTTCTTACTTGTTTTCATTTGCTCGTATTGCGTCGAAACGTTTGTTGCTTTGGGTTTCAAAATAAAACTAAACATTTTGCATAATTATTTATTTATTTTTGCTATTTACCGGTTTTGTTTGCTGTTAATGTTTTTGTTGATTTCTTGCGAAAACTGACGCGAACTGTAAAAATGGAACTGAAGAGCAGTTGCAATAACAAAATAAATGCAAAGCTTAGACAAATAAGCTTGTAGCCCCACAGTTCATCAAATGACAGGTCAGCTGTTTTGAGCCAGTGCTTATTATGATAGCGGCCAGGGGGAATATCACTGGTCCCACGCGACTCTCATTTCAGTCGGACGACATGTGCACGAACTAAATACAAACGTATATCTGTGTATATGTAGGTGTACATACATATATATTTTGATGAGCACTTGAAACTACCAGTCGCTCTGAAGTGTCGACCCATAGCATATTTGCCGAGAATATGAGCATATGTCACAATGTTCGTGTTGCGTGCTGCGTTTGTGGCTGGCTCAATGGCCAACTGTAGACTCGTTTAGAGATGCCGCCAGCGCAGCAGTTTTAAGTGCATTCGCACATTAAAACATTTCAAATGTGTAACCAAAATGTCACAGTTCCAAAATAAAATACAAACATATAGAATATATATATATATATAAAAATACATATATATATATATAAAAATACATATATATATATATATATACATATATATGTACATATGAGAATGGGATTGCCTTTCTGATAAAAATAGTTTTAAAATTTGTTTCAATTGCTTAAATCGCGTGGGCGCCAGGCTTTATTTATCTTTATGCCCTTGCTGAAAGTAATATTATTTTTTCACATACATTTTTATGCCATGCATATGGCATCAAGTCTGTCAGTCAGTTTACTTTTTTCTAAACAAGTTAAGTTGAAAATATAATTTATTTTGCTGCAGGCAGTGTGGGTATATTTTAATCAAACTATCCAATTAGAACTATACTCAAACAAACACCGTTTCAAATCGTAGTGAAAGAGAGTTGGAATGATGAACAAAGTTATTGAAATAAATAAAAAAAAAAGAGTTCTTATATGAAATAAACATAAACAGTCAACTATCTTTACATTTAAGTCTTGTTGTTATGTAAGGCTAAAAAATGCATGTTAAAAATTATTGATTGCTCGTTTACGAAGTGAAAACCTATACTTGGCTTGCCTTGCGGTTTTTCGGTGTTCTTCTGATCCTTATTTTGCCCAACATTTCAGAAGAAATTAATTATTAATTGTGTGCTTAGCTGCGAACTATTGAAAGAGTTCGCTGCTTTAACCAGAAAATTTTTGATTTGTGGTAATGATTGTTGGAGAGGGTATCTAAACACAGGTGTGCTTGCAAGAAGAATTTTCCGGGATGCACTCAGAATTATTCATATTTGTATATTACATATTTGTTATTGTATCTACACGAGTTGTTGTTGGTGGCGATTAGTGGTACAAGTTATTAGCTACTCTCGCGCACAATTAAACTTGTGCTGCAATTTAATTAATATTAAATAAATACACATTATAACCGTGCACATGAATTTGTATTCCTCAGTTATATTTGTTGTATTATCTCTGTATACCCTGAATCGATCATACTTTTGGTTTAGAAGAAGTGAATAAACAATTTAATTAGAATCGTTGCAGCAAATCGCAGCAACTGAGTAATGTGCGCTGTGTCGCTGAAATTTGTTGGCAAAACAATAAAATTAGAACTTCAATTTAACAAATTAGCAGCGTCAGCAAACTTGCAACGAATATTGGCCGGTGTCGACACCTGTTGCCATCCCAAGTTGGCCTGTAAAAATATCATTAAATTTCACTTAAGCGGTGCAAGAGCCAAGCCAAACTCCACAAAGCGACAGTAAAGGGGGAGGGCGCGGCTCTGAGCTTTTCCAGCCAAATGGCAAGTGCCAAAAGAACAAAAACAAAAGGAAAAACATTATGGTTTAGTTTTCTTGTTTTTACGTATTTTCATGACGCGTGCGGTGACGGCGACGGCGACGGCGATGGCGATGGCATCCGCATTGCACGCCCAGCGCCCATATCTCCCAGCTGCATCGTTTCGCCATCTGTCTCTGTTCTCACTCCCCAGCTCCTCTCTGGGCTGTTGTCTGCCGTTTGCCGGTTACTCTGTGTATGTGTGTGTGTGCGTGTAAGTTGTTGCACTTTGTGCTTGCGACCCACATTTGTCTTTGGCGGCCGTCGCCGCATGGATTTTCCGAGGATTTTCACCACTTGCGCTTGCCTGTTTTTTTTTTTTTGCTCAACTTTTTTTTTTTTTTTGGTTGCATACTGAGCATTTCCTTTTGCATTCTTCCGACTGATGCCCGGGACTGGAATTTGTTTCTTTTGTGCAGTGCATTCAATCTTTATGCGGTCGACAGTGTTGTTGTTGGTCTGTTGGTTAAGTTGCAGAGAGATTTTCCTGCGCTTCCTCCACTCAGTGGCACTTTTAAATTAAGTTAAAGTTGCTTTTTGCATAATGCAGTGCATTTTGGTCAAGTACTGGCCGGTATTACCTCTTCATGTGTGCTTTCCTTTAGCATGTGCCAAGTGCAGAGCATCCAAGAAATTTCACTATTCACTCTAGCATGGCAAATATGCATTCTGTTTGTTTGTTGCAGTCTACTTATGATGTGGTCTATGCAATGCAAAACATGTCTGTCTGCATATATACGTGTTAACCTGTTGACATTCGAAGAACTCAACACTAAGGAGGTATTTATCTAAATATGCCATGGCAATGAAGACTAGACTGTGGGCACTTGGCATTACATATGTATATTAAAATATAATGAATGATATTTCATATTTAGTAGTTCCAAATGTAATGATGATGTGGCTTTTCTATTGATTTGGTGGAATTTTTGGAAAATACTTAAACACCGGAATACAAGCCAAAAATGTTGTGTTTTATATTAATTTAAAACTTGTTGGAATTTCTAATCGGTTTTGTTTTAGATTCCAAGTAAATTAGTTAAATTAGTTGTGCAGTTTAAAGTTACTACTACTTCTACTTTTATTCCTATTCGTGAATCTCTCCTATGTCATCTGTTTTTTTTTAAGCGGCGCGACCCTCGGTTGGTTCGATGTAAAGTGGGTTATATTTTTTTTGGGTCAAATGATGAGTGACAAAACATAATTCAAATGCTAATAAAAATGAAATAAACTTCTTATTGTGTGGCTAATCCAGAATTTAAAGATGGTTTCAAATATGTTTTCACTGCATTTATGTATGGTCATACATTTGCCATTTGATTGAGTTCGAAGTGTATTTTATGCTTTTTTCTTATGTGTTTTTCCAATAGGCACTTTGCCACCTATTTATTTTAATTTGCAATTGAATTTAAATTTTAGCATTAGTCTTTGACAGCTACAAAAAAAAAAATGTACTTCTATCTTTTAGTTGCTGCATGATTTCTTGGTCTGCTTAAAAGATTTCAATTTAAGTTTTTCGTTTTGCTCTCGTGACTTATGGCCGCATGTCGCTTAGCAGATGGAAAGCACTCCGCCAAGGCAGTAGTTGTAGCAGCACGCGCATCTGACGGATTGCCAAACATGAAGCGCATCTACAGCCAACACATGTTTTGCAAAATAATTGAGATTTCTGGCATAGTCGTGCTTTATGTTCTTTCCTGTTTTGTGCCAGTCTTCCTTTTTTCTCAAAATATTTCTAATTTGGATTTCATTTGCACAAGTGACATCGAGACCGATGTTTTTGGGCAATGTGCCAGCAGCAGACATCAAATCGCATCAAATGGTCACCGGCGTTGGCCCTTTTGCTATAACACATCTGTGAATATACTTATATATAATTATATATGGCTAAGTATCTGGTTGTCTGGCTGGTCGTCTCACTTTATGGTCTGTCTGTCATTTGTATTATTTAAAAGCGTCCTCTTTTGGGTGGGCTTTTCGCACTGATCTCCCGATATCAACGGACTCTGACAGCCAAGTGTCAACACTCTGTTAGGGCCGGTGGTAATTGCTATGCAAAATCAAATATGCAAAACTTGTGCCAAATCTTCGAACAAGATTTAGCTTAGCGTGAAAAAGATAAATACTCTCTAGCGTATGAGGCAAACCTATTACTTGAAGTGCTCCGCTCTTAAGCAGACAATGAACTACCCCTGGTATTGTCGACTTAACTTACGACACACACACACACATATACAGAACAAAACAAGAAAATCGGATGACATCAGTTGTTTCTACCTTTACTACTTCATAAATTCAAGTCAACGCTCACTTAAGGGGCACTATTCATAGTGGCTCGTTGTCCACGGTGCGATAACTGCAAACAGTGGAACGAATTCTTGGCTATTGACCACTTAAAATTTGCCGGATTTTACGCACTTTGCCAAAATACTTTTTACAAACATTTAAAGAACGTCTTAAACCGACTCTGGCAACCTTAAGTTTCCACAATTATTTATATATAAATATATTTTTTTTTTGTGAAAATCAATTGCTACTGGTTTTGCACCAATGCCCACCAAAGTTGTACATTTTTCTTTATCAATTTAACTAATAAACTGCACTTAATTTGCTGTTATTTCTGTCAAGTGTGCGTCGCTCATTAGGCAGCTCGATGTTGGTCAGCGGCAGGCCGTAAATATCAATAATAATTTACAGAGATTTTTAACATGCCATATAACGATTTTAGATAACCGTCCCGCTGAGTGTGCTACAGTGTGTGTGGGTGCGATTTGTGTGTGCTTGCGTGTGAGTGGGCTTTTTGATGCCATTGAGTGCGCTTACCTTTGTGTTTGTCGGCCCACAATAGGTAAATAACAACAAAGTTATAACAAATTAGATAAGCGGCTTATTAGCGCACAGACGTTCTAGCAACAACAACAATAACAACAACAACAACGTGCTGCACAGTAGACGATTATTTGCCACGCTACAAGCAATTAACACACATACTAGAATACCACATTTTGGATGATTGTGTGTGTGTTTGTGCGAAGGTATATTGGTTTGCTGTAATTTGTATTTTTAAAACACTATTAGATGAAATTTAGAAAAGTATAATGGAAGCTGGCTAGAGAATATAGGGATACAATTATTTTGTACTAGTTAAAGCAAATTTGTGATACATGATAGGTTAGTTTTTCTTATTTCCTAATTCGAAACAACTTTTGTATCCTATTTATTTTGTATTTCTGCTTTTCATAATTTGTTTTTGCAACACATTTAAATCCGTTATTTATTTTTATGCATGCATGTATTTTTATCACATATTTATTTGCTAACTATTCTTATTCGTTAGACTGCTGATATCCGCTTATTTTGCAGTGGCACGCATTAAATCTTTATACGCTCTTGTTTATTTTCACGTCCAAAAATTTAAAAAAACTAAAAACAAACAAAACAGCTGCATAAATTACAAAATGGGAGCTACAAATCGGAAGTTTGCATGAAATGAATTCTGCATAAGAATAGTATATTTATAAAATGGACACATCTTTATTTTGATTTTTCCTTTTGTTTTTCGTTTTAGGTAAGTTTGTGTTGGTATTGGTGAAGAGTTGTTAGCATGAACCAAGCTGTAAGTTTAAACTTTTAAATTTCAAATAGAATATGGAAGCTTATAAGCTGACAAATAGTATTAAGGCGATACCAACACATACAACAACTTATATTGTGTTTGACCACACAAACTGCAATTGGCCAACCAAGGAGACAGTTTGATAACGGAAAAAGACCACAAAACTTTGAATGCTAAAAATTGTTATATATAAATTATTGTTTGTTGTTGTGCGTTCTATCGATATTCCTAAATGCGGCTGCTGTTGTGGTTATTATTATTGCTGCTGCTCCCATTTCCTGCATATTTTCCATGCCATTTGACATTTGGCTGTATTCGTGCGAGAGTTTGATCTCTCATAGTCGCTTTATATATAGATATACGAATTTATTTTATTTGATTTGATTTTTTGGCACAATTGAATTGCAAATATTTGCGCTACAATTTCGCAAGCATGCCAACAGTACATAAACGAATTCCGTTTGTATTCTATTAGTTTACAAATGACTAGTGACTAAAGTTTTAATTTGTGTCCATTACGTATACGACGCGTGTTCATTAAGTTGCACCCGCACCGCACAACATCGACCATAAACAGGGCATTAAATGTATCTTTCAGATTTCAAATTATAAAGTGTGTTTCCGCAAAAGCAACAACGGCAACCTCTTGCTTCGACTGGCTAACACTTGGAAAGTTTTTCCTCGCAGCTCTTGGCCAGTTTCCCTTCTTTAAGCTAAATATAATATTTACGATTTTATTTCTTTTTCATGTTTACGCTTTGTTAGCTCTTCCTGTTCTTCCTCTTCTTATTGCTGGACAGCGTCGCGTATAATTAGACGCCTTGTTGGCGGCGGGGCGTTGCTTCTTGTTGGTCATAAGTCAATAGTTGGCTACGTTTTAATGGCCCCAGCGCGCTAATGAAATATTATGAATTTATGCTGTTAGACGTGTGTTCGGTGTTCTTTGGTCGGCCTTTCCCATGCATTTGAATATAATTTATGTTTATGACGCCACTTGGATAGAATTTAGATATATAAATTTGTCAGTTTTCCGTCAGCAGCCTCCACTTAATGACACTTCGCCACTTTTACGTGGGAGATTTACGTTATTGCAACATTTATTTGCTGTGCGTTTGTTCACTTGATACGTAATGTTTTATTAATTGAATTGATAGAAGGTAAATAAAACTCCCACTTCGAAACTTTAAGTAAATTCGCAAATAAATAATAAAAATTGTATGCATGTAACACACATTAAAAGAAGTAAAAATGCTCTAGGCGGTAGCACCCATCTATGAGATACTCTGAACTCTGCGATGTGCCGTTAACACCCAAACATATGACGCAAGCTTCGATAGCTGCGCTTGGCCCCTACTTTGCAAAATTAATACTTAAACCACCTCCAAACTAAAAGTTTAACACGAGTAACGTTTATTGATATTTGGGAATTTAGCTCTAAAAGTCTCCGAGAAAACCAAGACTTAAAATCAAATTTTATCGATTGAGAAAAATTTACCTTTGGAGAATCTAGAATCTAGCTTTTGTAGTTTCCGAGATCGTTGCGTTCAATTGAATATTGCACAACAAAACTAATATTTTTTACACCCTGAACCAATTTTTTTTCTTTCTTATAATTAAAGCACTAAAGCAAATTTTAAACACTTCGGATTTTGGTTACCTCGCCCCAATCGCCTAAAATAAATATTTTTCTTCTTTCAATCCTTTGAAATGAGCTCAAACGCATTCAATAAATAGAAACTCTTCATCAACATTTAATCTTGTGAATTATTGATGAATTAAGCTCCCAAGATTAAAAACATTTGTCAAAGCAATCGCAACAAAGTAAGCATTTGAATTTGTACTGTGATTTAAAACAACATATGTATAGCAAGCCATGCCCCTGGTAAAGATTTATATGCTATCAAATTCTTTTGTATTTTACTTATTTATATTTTGAATGCTTAATCCAATACCTTTGAAAATGCAAGCAATAAAAATGTTTTTGAATATGTATGTACAAATGTGTGAATTGGTCTTTGTTTTTAAAAATAACGCGAACATGACCATATAATGTTTTCTGATGAAGCTTGAATTTGTTATAGTTATAGCTAGTAATTATAGCAACGATTTATGATCGGCCCAATTTAATTTGCCACACAAAAGCTAAATTATATTATTTAATCCCGGCCAAGATTTATGCGACAATAATATAAATTTTCTATATGTTTATATTTCATAAAGAAGCGCCGTACGCTATTAGCCCGTTGGCCATTTTTGAGCTTTAAATGCAAAATTAAATACAGACATTTCCTCCTGTTCTGTCAAACACACACATACGCACACCTGCACCTCGCTACTTTTATTAATATAGAGAAAAATAAATGTTATTTGTAGATTCAGTTTATTTTATTTGTACTCTTGACCACTTGGCGCTCATAAAAAATGGGATTTTAATATTTTAGTACAGATAATATAACATTTTTCACAGCGGTATTTCTTTATATATTTGCGTGGGTCGTTGGAGCGTGGCCAAGTTATGCACTTCTTTTGGGCGCCCAAAAATAAACCGCGACGTACAAATTTTCAACAATAAAAATAAACGAACACAATACATTAGCACGCTCGACGGTTCGCCGCAGACTCTATACATCTAAACTATGTTTATCATAGGAAATATCTTATTAATTGGCGCAGTAGTCCTAATATATAAAATTAAAGTTGATATTGTCATCAACTCAATTTATATCGAGAAGTATTGGCTTAACCAATAAGCTGGTCTAAACGCAGCTTCATGACATTTCAAATTGCAAAGATACAAAAACCAAATCTTAACAAACATATATATCTGTATATATACAGATATATCTGTATGTATGCATGAAAAATATTGTCTGTGAAAGTTGAACAGCGACGTCATTCTAAATTGCGTGTGCTTACACGCTTATATATATATATATAGATATTTATTTATATATGTATATGTGTAAAGCGCTTAATTAATTTACGCTGATTATTGATGCGCTCGGAGTGATCTATTAAATCATGTAGATCGGATGCTGTTAATGTTGTTGGCTCACCTGTGGGGCGTCTCGTGGTTTATATATATATAAATTTTTTTAAATAGCCGCATTGAAAACTTGTATGTAGATATGTGCTTGGCACGTTGTGGCTATCAATTAGACGGGGCTAGACTAAATCAATTGCGGCAATTGTGGCAATCAATTAGCGTATCGATTTGTGTAAAGCGAAGACAACGTTCTCAGCGGCAATTTGGTGCTCTTCAATTTCGGATTGCTGCCTTTTAGCTAATGAATTTTGTGGCGCCTCTGAAAGTTTGGCCAAGCATAATGAGCTATTATGATGCCTGAGTTGCATAAAATCAAGCTGCATCCACATGCCACAGAATATGGAATTAAGCAATGTCCATTTCGCAATTCCAAAGCTCACGTGCCACAGACTCAATACATATTTCTATATCGATATGCTTGCATGTATGTGTGTGTCAGACCACATTAAATACATACCTACACCCAAAAGCGTACATGTACATGTCTTTCAACAGTTCTTAGTATGCACTCTCATTCGTATGTGTTAGTCTGTGGCTTTGTGAGTGTGTCTGTGTGTGTGTGTGTGTGTTCAACAGCAATTTGTATGCAACGCTGCTGCTTCTGGCTTCTGCCTGCTGGCAATACGCTGAACGATTGCGCCTCAAGTGCACTGAGGTTGCGACGTGAACATGGCTCTCGCTCCCGTCAGGGACAGCTGCTTAGCGTTGTGTTAACCTTGTTAAAGAGGCTCCCCTTCCTCCTCCTCTTCCTGCCAAACACTGCCAACGACCTGGGCGACCTGTGCGACCTATGCTTGCGTCTCAGTTCGAGCAGAACTAATGGCAACTTACTTCGATACCTTACAATTGCTTTTGTGGCGCTTTTATAGCATTTCAATGCCGTAATTAACAAATATTGAGCATTATGTTGTAGCTTACAGCTGTACTATGTGCTTATAAACTGATTAAACAGTCAGTAATAATAGTTTGTACACTGCTGCTGTTGGATGTTGAACGTCCAGAGTAAGAATTGTCTATTTAAATGTAAAAGACACCATTAAAATTAATTTTATGTTTTACGAAAACTTTGTTTAATTATTTGCTGATAATGAGCACCACTTAATATTACAGTCGGTATTTTAGGCGTATGCTCAACTACTTAAATGACACCCTTTATCTTTGTCGCTTCTTTTCATTTGTAGAAAATAAAACACAATTTGGTGCATGACTTCTACAAACGTTGTACAAATTTAAAAATACTTTAAGAAGACTCCTTGCGTTATCCTGCAAATATTGTAATATATTTTAATATATTACAATTTTCTATAGTATATAAGCTGAATATTGAATAACTCACTCTTAACTAGAGCATATTATAACTTTATTCTGCAACCCCGGGCGAATCATCAGCGAAAATTTATACATCGATGCATTTTTAATTTGATTGCCCGTAGCAGTGGTAAGGCACGCTGTGTGCGCAGGAAATTCGCTTAAGTGTACAACCAAATGTTAAAATTAAAAATTAATGATCTGCTTCCGCTACACATACCTAACCACATGGCAAAAACTTACTTTACCCCAGCTCGACCCCTCTAATGCCTAAGCTTGGCATAACAAAATGGTAAAACCAAAAAACCGGAGAAACCCAAAAACCTAGTTGCAAAAAAAAAGAACACTTACTATTTTGTAACTTGACTCGACTTTGGGGCCACAGTGAAAACACGTGGAAATATTTTGGCTCAACTGCAGCAGAGCGAATTGTATTTAGTTGTACGTGATGCTGATGCTGCTAGCCGCTGCTTCTGGTCCTTACCAGCAATCGTAATTTGAAGTTATCATTTATTTAGCCATCCATTAACGCGCACATATTGATGACCAGCTACTGGGAAGCAAGCCAAAGCCACATTCTGTCCGAATAGGAGGGGGTGAAGAGCGTGGGGCGTGTATGCGTGCAATTGCTACTCAGATTTACTAGCTAGCAATTACTTTTGAGTTAGTTGCCTTAATAGAAATTCAACGAGCGTATTATGTTTGCCTTGTAGTCATCCTGTTCCAGTGTTTCCCAGGGCTCACTTTGATTTTCATAGGTAAATGTTGGATCAACTTTCCTGGCGCACGGGCCTGGCCTAACGAACTTCTCCCGCGGCGAACGCTCGTTCGCGCGCGTTTTGTTTGCCAGACGCAAACTTAACGCGGTGGGAAGCTGGCCTTGCTGCTGCTCCAAATCGATTATGAATTATTTGACTTGAAGAAATGACTTATGAGACTTCTCGCAGGACAAAAGCGTCTATGGCGTAACGCACAATAGCCACTTGGCGTATCCTTAGCATTTTATCATTGTTACATGTGTGCGTAACTGTCTTTGGTGGATGTTTGATGGCATGACAAATATTAAAAAAAAAGTATGAAAAAATATTACAGATAGCGTTCCCCCCAAGTTATTCTGTGCAGACTTACAGGACTTATAATATACTTTACAAATAAAAATATATACCCAGGAAAAAATCCTTTTAGATTTTGAAATAATTATAAACTCACAATGTTGTTGCGCCAAATGGATTTTATTTGAATATCTTATTTTATTTATTTATATATTTCTTTATTTTTCAAAACTTTACAAAATTTCCTTATTTTCAAATACTTGTTAAATTCCCTGTTTTTTTTTTTTTACAGGGTATTGCAATTTTATACTTTCTGCATTATTGCGGTTCCGTGGTCTCATTGATACTAATAAATTCAAAATTTTTTTATATATTTAAAATTAATTCAAGCATTGTTGATGTGATTTATGTGTTCTTTCTTTTGATATATTTTTAATTTGAATTCAATTTGCAACCCATAAATTATGCTCAATTACACATATACACGATTAATTTATTTTTTCTTTTCGATGCCAAAATTCTTTTTATTAATTTATATTTTTTTTCTCTTTTAATTTTAGGTAAGTTTGCTCTACGACGAGAAAGAAAACGTAAGTCGAACTAGCTACTGACCTTTAATTTATTTGATAACTCGAGTGTTAGCACCAACCTGCTGTTTATTTGACTGCTGCTTTTAAATAATTGATGTGTTACGTAATCGATTTTCATATTAATTAAGATTTATTTCATCGCACAGAATTCGTTAAGAGAAAAACAACAATATAGAAACGAAACCAAAAAGCCTACTAATTTATTTCCCCAGTTGCGCATTTTTATAGTGCAATTATCACGCCCTCTGAGTGGGTCACTCACAGGGTCCAAGCGCAACGCTGGTCCTATGCTCAGATAAAAATCTTATAAATTAGTGAAAGAGCCCAACAGTTCCCCGAAACCCCCCAAACGAGCTATTTAGACAGTTGATTAATCGCCCAACGTATTATGTTTTCGTAATGCGTGCTTAGAGCGGCCTTTTGTGTATGCCACATAAGTGTGTGTGTGTGTGTATACCCTTTTTAGTGTGCGCGTGTGATATTGCTGGGCAACCGCTAAGCCAATTAATTTGTCAGTTTTTCGTCCTCTTACGTGTCCTCAAAGTGTCATCAATGGGCCAACAATTGGAAATTAATAGCCAGCAAATTTGCTGGCTCCTGTTTTCATTGAGGCATCGTTTTAAGTCGAATTATCTTATCTATTGTTCGACCATTGGCTTTGTGTATATTGTGTTTATTCAATAAGCTCTTGTCCCCTTTCAAGTGGCACTTGTTGCAATTACTGCCAAGTAGCCGCGACTAATTTGTGCACCTTGCATTTTAAACGCGTGCAACTTCAAAGCATTTCATGGCGACTTAAATCACACTTGTCAGACCCTACAGCTGCAGACATCACTCTGGCGAACCACCTCTGTGGCCCACTCATATTCATGCATAAGTCTCTTTGTAGCTGAGTGCGTTTTCAGCTCAATCAACGGACGGCGGTCCAAGTGTGAGTAATTTTCTATTGCATTGCATTTGACGCGGTACGAAAGTGAAGTTATTGAAATTATAGTCAGAAGATATTGTGCTCAACTTTAAATGCAATTTATATATTAAGCTTAGGTGTCTTTGGTGTCACTATACACTCACTGTAGAATCAAACAGCCTAAATAATTGGTTGTGGTTAAATATATAAAAATATAAACAAATAACAAGTAAACAGGCTATAGTCGGGACCTAGTCGGTCTAACCATGAGATACATTCATGCAGAAGTTTAGAAATGCACCCCGTGTGCTTTTTACGCACTGAACTCGCTTAGCCCACAAAATTCTGGATTAAATTTTAAGCTAAAAGTAGTAGTAGAAGGATTTGTATTTAGTTTTTGTGGGACTTTCGCTTTAAAGGCCTCTGAGATAAGTTGAGAAAACCCACTCTTAAAATCAAATTTTATCGGTTGGGAGTCCTTAGGTTTTGCATTTTTCGAAATCGGCTGCGCTTATACAGACGGACGGACGGACAGAGAGTTGGATATGCTTCCTTCTGCCTTTTTTTATATAATACATGGGTTTAGGGTATAAAAACATATTTATTTGTAAATATTTATCAAAATATAGGTGACATATACTATTGAAAAGTAGAAAGATACAAAGAGTGCATGTTCTGAAATACTTTCTGCATGTGCGATAAATGTAGGGGACATGTATGAATGTACCATAAATCAAAAGTTATACGTTTAAATGGGTGCTTTTTTGACATGTGCACCTAGATATTGTTGTTAATGTAAATTCTACGACAATTACTTATCCCACCCTCGCCACTCGTTTTCCGCTATATGATGCTCTCTAGCTTGCTACTATAGAGCCGGTTGCCTGGTATTATCGCTTGACATCTCTATCATACCCAGGCTGTTATATGCGACGCACCGTTCGCTGTTCCGTCACATTTTCTTTTCTTTTTTTATCACTCAATTATGAAAAGAAATTATTAAGTGCTAGCTGCGCTAAATTAGCGCGCAATTGAGTGTAGCCCTGTAGTGGGGCATGGGACTGCAAAAGGAACAGTGGGAGAAAGGGATCTAGGGGGATGTGGCTCTCTCAGTCGCCTGCAAGCAACTAGTGCAATGTCTTTTGCGGCCAGTCGACTTGCCTGCCTGCCTGCCTGCTTGCCTGCGGCCTGTTGGCTCATATTTTTGCCTCATATTTTTACCAGTGAGTTTCTAGGCAGCTTGGCACTCGTAGCCGGTGCGGGGACGGTGCCAAAGGTGTATGTGTGTTTCAGCATGATATAAATGGCTCACATTTTGTGCATTTCATTTGCGTGATTTGCCAGCCAAAATGTGTAGCATTTTCCTCAACCATATATCGTCGGAGTCGTCCGACTGCTGCTTCTACTGCTGATGAGCATGATGATAATGTCTACGCCGTAAATGACGACCTGCCGGGCTACTTTTGTGGCGTGGGGCACCGAGGCGGCAACAGGTTGCTGCTGTTGCACTATGGAGCTACTTAAGTGAGTTTGGGGCTTGTTTGTTTTTTTTTTAATTTTTTTTTGTTTGTTTTGTTGGTTTGAGTAATGGTGTGTTTTTTGGATACGTGCCAGACAGAATTTTGGGTTCCACCGGCGGGACCTCGGGATACTTTTGTTATCAGCAAAGCTGCTAATGAGGCATTTATATTCTTACGCAATTGTTTAAACTCTGGCGAATTATTTCTTAATTGGCTGTGACTTTACTTAGTTGCTAATTGCAACTTTTCGCTTTGATTGCACTTTAAAAAGCACACAAGACTTATCCGATCATCGTCTGCGCAACTCGATCATCATATATGTATGTGTACATACGATTTTACGATTCTTCAGCAATTCGCATAAGATAAACGGACCGAAATAATACTGCCAGAACGACTTTTGCGAAAGACATGGAAAAATAAATAAAATAAGCGGCAGCGACCCACTCACAAAAAGCCAGCCAGACACTCGGCAGGCCCGGCGCGGAGACACCATCTAGACACCAGGCAAAGGCGGCAGATTCTCATCCTCGGCATTGCCCTCGCTGTTGCTTCAAAGCGAGAAATCAGATCACAGCAGACGACGTCATAAATAGAGAACGTCAAACGCAAACACTAGCTAAATATTTATGCATGAGAATGGAAATTGCTGCAGCGAATGAAATCAACAATTTGATGATATTTCTTGGAACTTGAACGAATGTTGTTAGTTTTTTCTTTTCTTTTTTGCTTTTGCTTTTGCTTTTTTATTAGGTGTTATTTTTAAGTACATACATACTGCACAAGATCTGGTTCTTCATTTGTTAATAAAATGACTCAACTGTAGATAAAATTTGACAATGGTGGTCAAAGAAATATGAAAACAGTGGGCATATTTTTTTGTGAGTAATTGCAACTCTTAAAAAAGGCACATTTTCTTATACATAAGTTTATCGTGTGGAAGTAAGCTGCAATTCTTTTATTTTTTGTACCCCCAAGTTTATTTTAAATGACTGATATTCCTTTCCGCTTTCTTTTTATCGATATTTATCGTTTGTTTAACAGGGTTTTTTGAGCATATCTCCGAAACTATAAGGTCTGGATCCAACATTTATTTCAATAGATTTTAAATATTTTCCCCCAATTATTAAAAGAAAATTGCAAATCAAATACGACACACTTGTGAATATGTAAAATGCCCTTATTAAGTCCTGAAAATTGTATAAAGATCATATTTGATCTTAGAATAAAATTATGAATTTAATTTCCATGGGGGTGCGTTGCTAAAGCGCGAGCAATTTTCCTAATTTAAATAGTATTTTATTTAGAAAACTTTTTATGCATTGGGTACTTTGAGTTTTGTGTCAATCATTTGAAATTTAAGGGTGACGCAGACGGTTAGAGTTGTGCAACTGAAGAGTTGGTGCGTAAAAAACGGCGCGGCATTTTCGTTAAGTGTTAATTTCATTTCATTTTTTGTGTTCACCTCAATACTTATTATGTGACGTGCGTTTTTGTGTTTTTTTCGGGCGGTATTTACTAAAGTAATCTCACTTTGTAACATTATAGAGCCTTTTTGTTTTGTGTTTATTTGTTTGCACGTTTGACTTATAAGAGTTCTCAACCAGTTTAAGCTTATAACTTGTCTTCAACCAAATATTAAATAGTTGTTTTAAAGTAATTGCAATGTAATAGGTTTATTGCTCAAGTAAAATGATATTTTTAAGCCGCTTTTTAATTAGCTCAGCGTTTTTTTCCCCATATTTATTATGCGGTGCAGCAGAGTATATCATACACTCGCGGCAGGTGCATGTATGGTCAGAGCTGCAGAACCGTCAAAAAAAAAAAAAACATAAAAATTACAAAAATATTGACTAATGCAAAGACAAGAAAATCGAAACAATATCGTCACATGTAGCGGATAAGACACCAAAACGGAAGTTAATTAATTATTAATATAGAGTAAAACTAACGGAATATATTAAGCTTATTGGATGGATTTGACAGACAGCTGTTATCTGTAACGTAAAGTATCTTCAAGATACGCTTGCTGAATATGTGCGTCAGTGCGGCAATCGCATGTGGATCATTACAATGTGCATGTACCTAATCTAAAACTGCATAGATTTCGTTGTCGGTCATTGTCCAACTGACACACATCACAAAGCTTCAATTACCATGAAACCTACGATCCGATCATATTAAAACGCTTTCAATTGTGCCAAGCCACAGTATGCTTGCGCTCTTGCAGCTGTCTGTCTATAGCATGTTGCACTTGCATATGAGCCAATTTCCGCTGCATTGCATTATAACGGTTGACGAGTGTTGTGCATTTTCTGGCGTGTTCAGTAATAAAACAAATGCAATTTCTGCTGCAGTCGTTTCAGGCTACGAGACATGGCTAACGCAGCATTTTGGCATTTGATGAAATTGTGTGCCCCAGTTTTGTACATTGTTTGGCCTTTGATGAGCGTAAAATTTAATTAATTAAAACTACACAAACTCTGGGTGCATACTGACAGGCAATTAGCAGGATGTGCAGAACTAACCTCCGCTCGGCAACAGGGTTCCTATGTACCCCCATGTGGGAGTGTCACATACACTGAGCCAGCTAATACGCATTAACGAACATACTCTTTCACTCTCTTCCATTTTCCTGTCACAAGCATTTTAGCCAAGCTGCCCAGTAGCGCTTTTTCAATGCGCTGCATTGTCCGGGTTAAGTGTGCAGGTTAAAAATAGGCGATTGACTGACTACAAATATGTATAGCACAGTTTATTTGTGTGTGCGTGCGAGAGTGTGTGTGTGTGTGACCGTTTGTGCTTAATTATGAAGTTTTGCTGCCAGCGGCCATGACATTAAGCGCAGTAAATCGGATTTAAAAGTTGTTGATTGTTTTCATCCCATTTTATTTGGGCACGATGTTAGCGAACTTATCATAAAGTTAAAATTATATCAAAAGTTGAATAAATGTTATTTTTACTTTTGATAAATAATAAGAAAAAATATTTTTTCAGCTGTTGCTAAGTTTTAGTTACAATAAATAAAAAAAGTGATACCAATTTTAATGAATCTTTGTAATATTTTGATGATTACGATAAAACGCGTAGAAAATCATGCATTAACCATGCCTGCAGCTTATATAATTTCGGAGGTTTGCTTAATGTAGATAATAATAAGTGTCTGTTCATACATAGATACGGGATGCTGATGAAGACCAAGAATAAATATATATTTATAAGGTCAGAGATTCTTTTCTTCAACTTGTTACATATATCAAATCAAATCACTAACATAAAGTTCACGATTCTTTTGGGCAATTTAGCTTTAGCTTAATGATCTAAAATTTCGATTTAATTTTAATAATATATCGAAGTACAACGAAGTTTTTGGTAGTTTTCATATCAATACAACTCTTATGAAAAGAGTTTCTTTCGTGTAGGCAGAAATAAGGTAGAGACAATGTTTTGCATTTATTATTCATAAATAAAAGCTAGTAGTACAATTAAACATTTAAAACGAACACAATATATATATGCGGCCATTGTGTAGCTGTGATAACACCTTTATATCCATTACCTGGGTGTGTATTTTATATGGCTTCATATTTCATAATGCAATTTGTGCAACTTCAAAAGCGCTTTTCCGGCTGCGTCACCTGCTAATGAACTAGATTAGATTGCCAGTCCAAAATCCCGGCAATTGTACGTGTTTCTCCATGCACTTATCCGTAAAAACTAACGCCCTTAACTATGCTTTAAAAGACACCCGCCGTATATTTAACACTAAGCCAGCCAACTAATTGGCCAGCTTGTGTAGTCAGTTACATGTGCGTTGATCTCTTTCTCACTCTCTCTGTGGGTGGGTGCTTGTAACCTGTCAGGCCAGCTATCTATATATCCATTTATATATCCATGCATGGGATTAGCTGTTGGCTTTTCGGGCCATACACACGTCACAAGTGCAACAGCTAAAATGTTGACCATTCAACACGTCAGCCAGCGGCTTATCTTGTTGCATACAACCAACCAACCAACCAGACAGGCAGGCAATCCACCAGGCATTTAGTCAGAGCTTGCCAACCTTGAACCTTTTGAGATTGGGGCGTGAGGCGTGGCTAAGTTTTGCTAAGCTGACAGGCGATGCTGGCTTTTTGACTTATGAGCTGGGGACATGGCATAAAAAAGTAACGCTCATAAATTATGTGAAACTTCAAAATGTTGTCATTGCATTGGTTGTGCCGCCTGCACGTTTAACACGTTTTCTGTCAATTTAATTCCTAATTAGTCACGGCCACTTAAAGGGTCCCCACCCGAAGCTCCCCAGCCGGGGAGCTTCCCTCGAAACCGAACGCTTTTCTTTAATTGAAATTGGCAGCTGCTAACGTTGGGCCAGCAATTTGCACGTGATTTCATTGCTAATTATTGGCTGTGGTTGCTGCTTCTTGACCTCTACTCTCTCTCTCTCTCTTTCTCTCTGAAATATGCATAATACAACTATGACAGAAGTGTCTTTTATAGCCAGTTGCTATTGCTGGGTATGTGTTAAAAGTGGCTTTCAAATTCACTTAACTCACATGAGTTTTCGCCCATGCCACAGCTATTAATAGCTTCACGCTAATCAAAAATCAAACACATTGGCCATAGAGAATTCCTGAATAGACTGCTGACTGGCCTAACAATTGCTTGCGGGGGTATGTTTTAAACACTAACTATGTACATGACTGAGCAATGTTGCCACCGCAGCTGCCAGCTGCAAAGCTAATGAGCCACGTTAAGTTGTGATTAATTGCTGAAAAACTCCTAACAACAAGGCCGTCAGCTATGGCAAATGTTCGGTTTCCTTGAACAAAACGTATGCCAAGCGCTGGAAATTAACTACATACAAAATAAAATTACTTGAACAAAAACAAGTAAAAACGAGTATAAAAAGCCGACTGCGGCAACTCTTTTCTTCTATTTCTAGTTCGTTTCTTTAATTTTTTTTGGACAATTCAAAAGAAATGACAAGTGTGTCCCAAGTTTCGTTTCCACTTGGCGAGCAACGCACTAAAAGTTCACATGTTTTACGATCGCCGTGGGTCTTGGGTCATTTTATGAGAAGTCTAGAAAAGTCAAGAAACGTGGAAGCGCACAAAACTCGAATACACTAACATTTTTATTTACGTTTAGTATTTACTCAACTTTAATCGTTTTTACACTTTAGCCACAAAGTGGAAATAAAAAGAAATAAGCAACAAAATTTAGTGGATTACGCTAGAAGGTCTCTGAACTGCGATTTGAACCCAGTTATTCTCGGATTAATTATATATTCAAGAATTAAAAATAAAGTTTAATAAAATATTAAACATATTAGATAAAATATGTATATATTTTTCATTAGTTATATTTCTGTCTTTCGAATAACTATTATTTATCAACATGAACTAATTTTTTTAGTGTTATGCAATTATAATTGAATAATAATCAGTATAACTAAATGACACAATATTTTTATAGTTCGATTCTTGAATGCCATATAAAGATTGTTTTTATTTGTTGTATAATTAATTGTTTTGCATGACCTAAAATGCAACAGTGCACTTGTACAATTAAATAAATATTGTTAGTAGTTTTTCCAAATCTTACGAGAAAATTGTAATAACCCATGTTTTAGAGTATGCATTTCAATTGTCTGGTCGTAAAACAAGCTCAATGGAGCTCTTTAGTTGTTGCTTTTATTATATAATTTCATTCAATGTTTTTTCGTTGCGATTGCGCTGTGTTGTTGTTGTGGTTGTTTTTGGTTACTGCTACTACAACTGTTGCTTGTGGCACTTGTACCAAGTTGTAACTACGCCGGCCGGCGGCCGGTTAAGTTGTTTGACAAGTTTTTGCACTTGCCCCGTTTGTCAGCGATGAGCTCATCGTCTCACCGCGATCAGCTGCGCCGCATTATGGCAGGCAAAGCCTTCGCAAGATCTCTTTGTGCAATTCTGCGCTGACTTTCAACTTGAACCCGTCAGTTTGAAACGTGTGCGTTTCGTGAACGTGCCTACAGTTACGACGGCGTTCTGGCACTCTTGGAGTCATTAATTTGCCGATGCTAAATGAGAATTTATGTGTCTGTTGCAGCGGCGTTGGCAAAACAATTTCTCATGCATAAACATTTTTCAACGCTGACAGACAGACAAGTCGCCCGAACCGAGCTGAGAAACAAATGTCATTAACACTTGTTCGCCAAACACGGCCTGACCAAAAGTTCTACCGAAATGTCTAAAATCACAAAATTTAAAACCAGCGCGCGGCTACAACCACAGCTCTACAACTTATTACTTTGTTTGGGCATTTCAGTACTTGTTTTGTAGAATTAACAAATATATTATGAGATCTGCGAGATCTGAGAGAACTGCAAAAATGGTCTGACTACGCTTTAAAATATTCAACAAAAATGTTGTACCTTTCAAATATAGATAGAACATAGTTAGACTCAAAGAGTGTAATAAGATATAATAAATATACATCAGATACATAGACAAATACTGATACAGAATAATTTATAGATAAAATTACCAACATATGTTTAGAATGCATTTATGGCTGTATATGTCTATTGAATATATTTTGCTTCTATGCATATACAATAGCTATTTCTGTATAATTAGATACTATTTACAGATAAACACATAAATTTGTGTATATAGATACTATTTACAGATAAACACATAAATTTGTGTATATAGTATCTAATACAAATAATGATACTATAGAGATGTACATATTTTGCTAACCGTTGCACGACTCGTTGAAACAAGCATAAGCCTTAAATAGGTATTTATTTTTAAGAATTGTGCATTTATGGAACACTTGAACTCATGTTTCCAACCCCAACCGCTGTCTCCTTTACGGCGCAGACTTAAACAGACGTC
This sequence comes from Drosophila paramelanica, assembly GCA_035043915.1. NCBI lineage: Eukaryota > Metazoa > Arthropoda > Insecta > Diptera > Drosophilidae > Drosophila > Drosophila paramelanica. Next base: position 1,457,415 of record JAWNMO010000549.1, on the reverse strand, counting down.
AGTTGATCTTTTTCGCATTGAATTTCACACCATAATGAAGCTCATTTATTATCGCTTGGCGTTACGTTTCACTGCTTGCCATGCTGACGAATGGAGTCCATGTGAAGAACGCGACAATGATGATGAAGATATTGATGATGATGATGATGAACAAGAGGATGATGGGGATATAAATGAGAATAAGGTTGGCGATATCCAGTCTTTTGCTTAGCTGGAGCGCTCTTTGGTCTTTGTTTCTGTTCTCATGCTGATTCCGATTCTGATTCGGATTTTAAGATTCTCAGATGACAGCTCAATTGCGCAGTCGCAACTCCGGGCAATTCAAGCACTCAGTTCAGTTCAAGGCCAGCCGTGACTTTTACTTTTGTACTTCGACTCTTTATAGAAGTTCCATCATTGCGAATATTATTCAGTGTGTGCCAGTCGTGGTTTTGAGGCAACAACAACCAACCAATTTTATTGAAGTGTTCTTTTATGTAAAGCAATTTCTCAATACATGTGTGTGCGGGTAAACGAGAGAACAGCAAAGCAAACAACGGGCAACGTGCCTTCATTTGTTCAGCGTTTTAAATTGGCTGCCTTCTTCACGGTTTCGTTTTGTTTATTTACCCATTTTCATAGAAAACCATAGAGTATTTTACGTATATTCGGCTAAGATGAATGGTCATTAGTAACGTTGAATGAATGAATGAATACCTGAGTAGGTATATTTTATCATTTCCTATGTCACTTTCTTTAAGCTAATTTTAACTTCTATCGAGAAGAAGCAGTTTAAAAAATTGGCAAATGTTTTGTGTAGAAATCATTTCGTCTAGGTGATGATAATGATAAATATTATCTGTTGATTTCGAGTCTCAAATGCCATATTCATGTATTTCATTTATTTAAGGGAATTACTTAATTTTAAGCGAATTACTAAATCATTTTTCATGACGGATTAATATTTGATTAAATGGTCTTACCCAGGTATATTATTGTCGGTTTGTTAAAGGCACCATGCTTCCGTTTTTTTCGGTACTAAGTGTAGTAGTATAGTATTTGTTTAGTTTCTAAGAAATTACTTTAATGGACAACATCGCAAACAGACGTAAAAACATATACCAAAAATGAAAAACAGCCAACAATCCTCCAGCTAGCAGTCCCATATGTAGCGCGGTCGTCGTCAGAGCCCGATGCATTTCAAATATCGGCAGGTGTTTTCATTTAATTTGTGAGAAATGTTGTCTGGCAAAAGGCAAAATGATAAAAATTCCTGTATAGTCAACGGCAAGCAGCTTAAGTGCCAGTCACTTGCATTGGGATTTGGCTTGTTCCAAGTAATGAAAGTAAACATGGCGCAGATTTCATCATTGACTTAACGTTTTACCTGCAACTGCAGAGATACAGTTTGAGCATGCAATAACTTAAGCACAATATGCTTTATTAGCTATCATTCTAGTTAATTAATTAAACGTTGTCAGCTGGCGTCTGCTTCAATCTCATCAATTGTCTGGTGGGTACAGTGGGTGGCGTCTTTGTTGCCATGCATTGGCCAAATGCAGTGGCTGCTTGTGTATGCTGCTGCTGTGCAATCTGATTGCATTGTCACCTAAACCATTGTGCGTTGACATTTTTAATTACACACAAACACAGGCTGTCAGACAAAGAGGATGGGGTTGGTGGTGGAGGTGTTTCCAGCTGGGAAATGATAAATGATAGCTGCTGCAGCAGTTTGAGGTCGCTGTAATATGCAACACGCATACTTCACAACGCCGCTGCACTCTACTCCATTAGGTCCGGAAGCCATAGTCACTGGCTCTGGCTGACTGACTGAATTCCTGGCCAGGCTTAGCCAAAGCCAGGCATGCAGCATTACAAGGCATGACTCGAATTGGGTTTGCGATGGGGCGTATGTGTGTATGCCACCGAAAAAGGCGTCAGGGTTCACGTCGGCGTCGGTGGCATCAAAATGCAAAGCAAACAAAGGCCCAGGCCGAGACGGTTGTGTCTCTGTGCTCTTCTTCATTCTGCTTGTTGTAGCTTTCAACACAAATGCAATTTGATGCGACACAAAACCGCACAAATGCATACACCCATCGCCTCACACAACAAACTGACAGCCACATATTCACACTCCCGTACATATGCAGCATTTTAGTCATGAGCCTTGGAAGCTTTGGCACTTGCGTTGGCGGCTTGTAAATCCTTCACAGAATAGGATCTGAAATACATTTTCTTGTGCATGCGCGTTTATTGCATAGTTTTAGGCGCTGCTTGCGTCACACTAAGCCGGGCGTTTGCCACGTCGGTAAGGCCAACGGCATATTTGATACCCGGCTACATCTCGGGCGGCATCATAAATGTGTGGCGGACGAAAGCTCTTCTCCAACATCTTATCGTTATTATTTTGGTGCTTCCGTTCAATAGCCACCATCAGCATCAGCACCCACAACTATACCAACAACTACACCAACAGCAACACCATCCCTAACATCGACACCAACACCAACATCGGCCCCGTGCACTGAATTTATGCAAATGTTGCATTTTGCTTTTCAATTTCGCTCGAATTATAGTTCCCTTTCGTTTTTCCGTCCCGGGCAACAAGTTGTGCTTGCTAACTTCTTGCCGTGTTTTTCCCAGCGCATTAAGCTAGAGCACAGTTGTGGGGATTTGTGTAAAATATGGGTGCCATTCTTTGCATAAAGTGCTTTCTCTCTTCCTCTCTCTCTTTCTCTCTCTCTCTGTTCATCTCGACATCCTTTCATCTATTTATCCTTTTATTTACTTTCACTTCCTTCTCTCTATTCTCATGCCAAATCGGCACACTGTAGTTTACTTTTCTTGGTTTACATTTGCCGGTTTTTATTGTTGCCACTGCTGCAACTGTTGCTACCGTTGCTGTTGTTGCTGCTAAGTGTCACAAATCTAAGCGATTTTAGCTTTTTAATGCGCTTTGTCCGGGGGCTTCGATTGATGCTGTGCATCGACTGTCCGATATGCAGTCAACGATGGAGCTGTTCTGTTCTCTTGGCAGGATATGTGGCTTATATCTTAAATATATTTACATTAAAGCATTTATGCTCTTTTCCTACGTTCTTATTCACTTACTTGCGGTTCATTAAATAATTTTTGGCTTACATACAATAATAATAAATAATTTTTCTTATATCGATTATCGATCCGCGCATTTTAATGTCAAATGCGTAGTATGTTTTAGCCGTATAGTGACATTATAAGCTTATAAGACAGCATTACCTTTAAGTCGATTACACGATTATACGATCACTGCAACAGCGGATCTGATTTATGTTAAGTTAACAACAGCAAACAGATAAAAATAATTTTTTTACGACTTTAAAATTTTCTACGGTGAGCACTATTTGAATTGTAAAAAAATATTTATAGTCACAGAGTATCTCAAAATTGTTTTTTAATTGTTTTTCAGGTGATTTGAATTTTATTATAAATCTTTTAGATGAAGATTCCGGATATTAATACTCGTTCACGAAGTGAAAAGAGTGTATTCGGTTTTTGAAGCTTGGATTTGAAATTTAGTATGTATACATATAAAATCCCAAATTCATAAAATCGTTTGTTTCACAGCTAGAGTGACCAAACTTCTTATAGAGATAGATTACAAATTTGATAACCCTACCACGCTATATCTTCTCTATATATTCACAGTTGTTGCGGGTCACCAAATATTGCTTGAATGGTCTCTTAAAATTAAATGACATCGTAAACGAAAAATCGATTTACCTGACTGCTCCAACCGACTATAGTTTAAAGTTTAAAGCTAGATTCAAGAAACTTATTTTTTAGATAGTTGGTGACTATTTCCCAAAGAAAGAGCGTGTTTATTTGTTTTTATTTTACAGTTTTTTGTGCAACATTTTTATTTTATAGTCGTCATTAGCCTTCATACTGATATATTAAATAGTTGGTTTACTTTTAAGTTTACAAACTTTAAGTTTTTATTATTTTATCAATATTTATCATTCAGTTGAGTTAAGTTCGCTGCAGTCACACAGTTAGCTGAAGTTTAAGCCTACGCCCCGTGGCCCGTGGCAAGCCACCTGCTCATTAACCTATGCGGCATTGTGTACAGTATCAGTGCCAGTGGCGCAATGGCCGCACTCCCACTACCCTTCCAACCATCACTTTGCCAATTTACGTGTGCAAAAATGTTCGGTTCATTTGGTGCGCGGCTGCCACAGCTGTTGTTAATGCTGTTGGGGATATTATTGTTGTTGTTAATGATGGCATTACCCTGCAGCTGTGCGGTGCGAATAGCCAACCAAGCGGAAAATGCAACGGCAAATGCCATGAACTTGTTCGAATGACAACACCGTGTCAGGCCGCTACTTAGCTTTGGGCTATACGGTGCTTGATGCATGTTGCATGCTGAATGCTGCATGATACATGCAAGTTAACAGCACATAAATCATGGTATGGATCACATTTGTGTAGCTGGGCACGATGGTAATGAAAGAGTGAGAGTGTGAGAGAGAGAAGGACCCTGAAGCAAATTGCAGCACGAGCTGATTCTGTTAGTCGAACGTGCGCGTCTCGCTCTCATTGCCTGGCATTTATTATGCTACTTAAATGCCAAACGTAGCAGCCACAAAAGCTGGACAAATTAACGCGTGGGTGGGCTGCCTGCCCGGCCCTGTCCCGGTCCCGGTCCCGGTCCTGATCGTGGTCCGGGTCATGCATCAATGTCATTGCCGTTGTACGCAGTCCGGAATCGGGAGTCGACAGTTGAACTGCAAATGTACTTGCAACAATCGTATTTCTACAAGTATTCATATGGCTGCCACATGTGTTCCAGTTGCTTCTGTTGTTGCACCGACTCTCTGTTGGCTCCTGTGTCGCGTGTCATCATAAAACACACATACACACACACAAACACACACACACACACGAGCAACAATGTTGGAAAGTAAAGCAACGTCAATTTCCGTTTGTCGTCGTCATTAAAATGCATGCGGTCATGCCTGGCCGCACTTTGCCACTCACTACTTTTGATAAGTTGATGTTGATGATGATGCTGATGATGATGATGATGCTGATGATGATGATGATGACAACGTCTCTGCCACTCTTGGTCGCAGAGTTCTATTAATTAGTTGTGCCGCGCGGCTCATGTAAGCGACACTTTTCTAGCACTTAAAGCAATTTGCTCTCACAATTTTGAAATGTCTGCATAAACATTCTGACAGCCAGTTGACAGACAGACAGACAAACCGACCAGCAACGGAGCCATCTTCTAAGTGCGGGGAAGCAGCCGTAATTGATACGTTTTTGTGAGTGCCTGCTGTCAAAATACCTTGGCGCGATTAGAAATTTGTTTTTCAAAATCGAATCTACAATTACTTACAAATTGCTTGAACAGGTGATGAACCGAGAAAGTGAAAACTGAAACCGAAATCAAGGCCGGCAGCTTGAATGTTTTAGGTGCATGCATGCAATGTGTCTGCTGCTGCTGCTTCTTCTTTCTGGTTTTAATGGCGCGTGGCATAGTCTTTCCTATAGCTATTTCTGTTGCTGCCACTGGCAATGCAAAGTTTTGACAACATTTGCCACTTTGTCATGCAATTTTAATTTCAACGTTCGCGTTACGTTGCGCTGCGTTTTTACTTTGTAGTTGAACTCAAAAGCGCTGCTCGTATTCTGACAAAGTCAAAAAGTTTTTATTGGGGAAGAATGGAAACTGGGGCGGGGTGCTTGCTTGCTACTGCTGCAGTTATGATTTACTTGCCACACGCTGTCCCAAAACGAAACGCAGCGCAACGAAATGAAGCCATCAAAAACGTTGACGTCGTTACGCAAAAGCGGAAATGACAATGATGATGACGACAACTCTGATGATGGTGATCATGATGATGATGGTGATGATAATGATGATGCCAAATAAAACGTTGGGCAATAGATGTGCACGCGTTGGGAATGTAGCTGTGATTTGTGTTGCTTGAATGCTGCCGAACAGGACTTGCCGCTGCCTCTGCTGCTGCAGCCTCTGCTGCTGCTGCTGCTGCTGCTGCTGTCACTGTTGCTGCTGCTATTAAAACGCGTGAAATTGAAAAGGCGAAAAATTGCAATGCCAACAGAATTGGCAAACTGTTGGACCAGTCGTATTCATTGTGGCCATCACAAGGGAAAGAGAGAGTACAATGGCAAAGGCTCGCACAACAGACAGGGACAGCGTCAGCAGGAAACAGTTTATGTGGGGCAGCGTGCTAAAAGCTGTCAACTATTTGATGGGTCGTGTTGGCCGCGCCCAGTTTCGTGGCCAGCTGCTTGTCCCAAACAATGCGAATGCAATGTGTAAAAACGGCTATGCAATAGTCTTTTCTTTTACCATACACACAGCGCTAGCTTTTACGTGCATCAGTTTTTGATAGATAACACATAAGCTTAAGTTAAGCATTATTTTATTTCAATATAATAAATTTTAATTCAATATAATCAACAATAAATTTAGTACGGTTTTTTTCAGTAATATACTTTGATTTTATATGTGAATCTATTTCTTAAGATAATAATTTCTATAGATTTAAAATAATTCTTGCAGCAGTTGTTTTTAATAATTTTGGACCTACTGAATAGATGGTAATAAATAAATAAAAGAATAAAAAATATTCAGTTTAATATTTACGAACAAATTTAAAATTTTTCGTTAAAACATTAAAATTACGGGAATTTAATTCCAATAGCTTCTTCCAAAATCGTAGTGCTTGGCATCTAGCGTAAACTTTTGTCCGCAATGATATGCGAATTGATTGATCAACAATAACAAATTAGATTTTTGTTTTCGAAAAACGAGAATGCTTTGTGTACACAACTCAGTTATTCCAATTATTGTACCATTACGACAATATATGCCAATTACTCATGTCAACTAATTATCTCTAAAATTTCATTTTGTTTGCATATAATTTCTATTTACAGGTAGCGACCATGATGTCCTGCCCCCTACCTATGCCATTACCGATACCAATACCTTCAATACATAAAACTGAATTCACACCGGTTCACATTGGAGTCAAGGTGAGTGTGGAACGAAATTCTCTAAAACAATCCTAATAATACGAATGTGAAGCGGCACTCGTTGCCCCATTATGAAATAGTAAATTAAGCGCATAAATGCGAATATCATGCAAATCGCGACCTCCGTGGCCAAAAAGTCAACAAGTGGAGCAAAATGCTAAATGTAAATGTTGCCACTACGCTGGCACACAAGCCCAAGCATCACCACCAACAACACCACAGCACCACATACAGGATGTGACAGCATGTCGAGGGGGGTTGGTCCATTGTTGACATTATTGCAAGTTACACACATGCACAGATATATTTATACACATATATGTATATATATATTTATGTACATATACATATATTCACCCAGATAGACAACGGGAACAGAATATAATGTGCGCCACTAAATCAAATTGCTGCTTGCCAAGATGGTGACGGGTGACGCTCTTCATCCACATCCACATCCACATCCAGTATGCACACATACACATCCTCATTTGACTACAACTTTAATGCGCAGTGATCACATTTTAATGATACCAAAATGCAGTGCCCGCATATTCTTGCTGTTGTTGTTGTTGTCGCAAAGGTATAATGATGTCAAACCTGTGTCAAAGTGGGTTTCATAGAGGTGAAGGGGGGGTTAACAATGTTGTGGAACGCGTCACGTTTGATAAATGCTGGAGCATATTTCTTGATTTTGTTTGTCCTTTCGTTTAAATGCCACACATAAATCTATTTTTGAATGAAAGCCACTGCGTGGAAAAACGTGGCGTATGCGCAATACACATATATTTTTGGCTGTTCTTCGTTTCTGTTGTTGTTGCTGTCTGTTTTGCTTTTTATCTGAAGGAAACGGCGCTTATTGTTTGCATAATGGACGCTCGTTAGCGTGTGTGTGTGTGTGTGTGTGTGTGTGTGTGTGTGCGGTGTGATTGTAAAGACTCGGGCAGATCCTTTAAAGCAATGCAGTTGAAATTTCGCCGCCAATGTTTATACCAATATACCATAAGTGCGTTCTTAATTTATTTTATTTTAAAATTATTCTCCATTGCGCCTAGAAGGCTTGTCAGCTGACATGTTGCTGCTTAAAGCTTTGTCAGTTGCTTTTGTCAGCGTACATTTAATAAATGAATTCATGGTATTCCCCCCCCTTCTGTTTGACCAGAAATTTATCCTTGGGGCACAGCAGCTGTGCTGTGTGTTATTCCACAAAGGCTGTACGACATTTTGTTTTTTGCTAGATGAAATTTTTGACAAAACCAAAAGGAAAATGTACCAACGAGTCATAACAGAGAACGGCACTTCAGATGAAAGATAAATGTCGTTTGTGTGTGTGTGTGTGTGTCTTCCACGAAAACTTGTTGCTGTCAGAGTGTTCACTGTTCGCATATTCATCATTTGTTTGCATAAATGCATTTACTTAATGTATCAGTTTATTATTTTCCTCGAATTTAATGAATCGCAAATGCAATTCAATTTAACTGCTGCTGTGAACGAATTTTTATACATTTTAAAGAATGTTTTTAAAATAACTTTCGTTCTTTTTAACAGTTGTTCTATATATTTAAATTCCATAAAATTGCATTTCATTGTATGCAATAATAAATAAATGCATTATTATATTTATGCAAATCGCCATTAAATGGTAATATTTTTATTTTATTATTATTTTGTTTTTATTTAGCGCAAATCGCATTTAATGTCAACAAAGATCAAAGTTTAATTGGTAGTCCATAATTATGTAGGCATTTCTTTTTTTTTTTGGGGTTTTTTTTTTGGTTCATTATCTACTCGTCTTGTGAAATAGCTAAGACGACGGCGGAAAATGAGTTGGCTGCTAGGCATGCTTGGTCCTACCTCGACTAATTAAGGCAAATCACAGCACACGCAAGGGATCCTGTCTGCCGTTTGGTGATAACAGGCCAGTTGCCAGTTCATAAAAAGACGTAGGCAAAAAAATTATTTAATAAAACGGTAGACAACAGCAACAACAACAAGAGTTGCCCCAGCGGGGTCAAATTTAACGAGCTACCAGCCGCGGCTGTTAAACCCAATTTCCCGCCTTGAGGAACCAACGGTAAGTTACACTTGACCGCACGGCATAAATCATCGAGGAGGGAATCGGACTGACGGTTTGGGGTAGCCGTGTCTGTTTGGGATGGATGCAGGTGGGTTGGCCTGTGGCGCATAAAAAAATGGTGGTAAAGGTGTGCCGGCTAAATTATATTTAATAACAAAAAATAAGACAATAAGACGGGCGCAAATTTTATGGCCATTTTAGTGTGGTTTGGGATGTTAAGAGCAGGAGAACATTTCATAGAATAGCGAATTTTTGTATCTTAAAAATAACGCTATTTTTCTTATTTGAGAAAGTAAAAGTGTAAAATACTGCTAAAGAAATATGTGTATAAGTATAAACCAAATATCATATTTATGTAAGAATTTAATAAACTAAGCTTCCCAAATTAAAAATCTAAAAGAACTGGCATTCTAGGCAAATTTATTTATTAAAATGGCATTTCTATGAAATCTTCATTCTTTATCAATGAATGTACTCTCGTTTGACAATGGTATCTGAAATCGTTCAAACTTATATTAAAATTCCAGATTTGTGCACTGCTGAAAAGTCCTCATGGCCTTTTGGTGTCTAAGCACTTCCACTAGTTTTCTTTTTTTATACTCGTTCACGAAGTGAAACTAGTATATTGGGATTGTGCAATGTCCGTCATGCTGTCTGTCTGTCCGTCCGGATGGACGCAACTTTTGAATCTAGAGACTTGAAACTTTAGATATATACTTGTAGCTATCCTCTTCAGACAAAGTGTTTAGATTTTTGTGTCACGCCCACTGGGAGGCTGGCAATACGATAACATATCGATACACCCCAAATCGCAAATCGATAAAAAGTGAATATTTCCAACAGTTTTAAAGATAGACCCACCAAATTTGGTCGATATCCCATCCACGCCCACTAGAACGCCTCCAGCGCCCACGCCCTAAAAATTGGAAATGGCTATGTCCCCACAGTTTATGAGCTAGAGTCACCAAATTTGAGATATATATTACTGGGAAGCTCCCCACAGACAAATATAAAATAATATAAAAATAGTACACGAGTGCATGCTTTTTTGACCAAAGATTTTATTTTCGAAAATGAATATATTTTGAATGGGGAGTCAATATATAGGACAAATCATGATCAAAATGCCATCACACTTGAAAATCGGTTCACTTTTGACAATTTTATGCGGGTTTGATATATGGACGCTATGGAATCTGACAACTTTACATGTCCAAATTTTTGTCGATTTTGGGATGATTTTTGACCAAAAATTTGACTATCTCAAAATCACTTTCAATGTTGTTTTTTATGCTAATTGTAACAAATAAAATCGATTAAAACTATAAATTCGCAATTCTAAATTTTGAAAAATTTTTTTTTCCAAAATTCACAAGGGGGAGTACATGCTTTTTTGACCGAAAAATTCAAAAAATTTGTATATTCGAAAATGAATATATTTTGAATGGGGAGTCAATATATAGGACAAATCATGATCAAAATGCCATCACACTTGAAAATCGGTTCACTTTTGACAATTTTATGGGGGTTTGATATATGGACGCTATGGAATCTGACAACTTTACATGTCAAAATTTTTGTCGATTTTGGGATGATTTTTGACCAAAAATTTTACCCCCCAAAATCACTTTCAATGTTGTTTTTTATGCTAATTGTCACAAATAAAATCGATTAAAACTATAAATTCGCAATTCCAAATTTTGAAAAAATATTTTTTTCCAAAATTCACAAGGGGGAGTACATGCTTTTTTGACCGAAAAATTCAAAAAATTTGTATTTTCGAAAATGAATATATTTTGAATGGGGAGTCAATATATAGGACAAATCATGATCAAAATGCCATCACACTTGAAAATCGGTTCACTTTTGACAATTTTATGGGGGTTTGATATATGGACGCTATGGAATCTGACAACTTTACATGTCAAAATTTTTGTCGATTTTTGGATGATTTTTGACCAAAAATTTGACTATCTCAAAGTCACTTTCAATGTTGTTTTTTATGCTAATTGTAACAAATAAAATCGATTAAAACTATAAATTCGCAATTCTAAATTTTGAAAAATTTTTTTTTCCAAAATTCACAAGGGGGGAGTACATGCTTTTTTGACCGAAAAATTCAAAAAATTTGTATATTCGAAAATGAATATATTTTGAATGGGGAGTCAATATATAGGACAAATCATGATCAAAATGCCATCACACTTGAAAATCGGTTCACTTTTGACAATTTTATGGGGGTTTGATATATGGACGCTATGGAATCTGACAACTTTACATGTCAAAATTTTTGTCGATTTTGGGATGATTTTTGACCAAAAATTTTACCCCCCAAAATCACCTTCAATGTTGTTTTTTATGCTAATTGTGACAAAAAAAATCGATTAAAACTATAAATTCGCAATTCTAAATTTTGAAAAAATATTTTTTCCAAAATTCACAAGGGGGGAGTACATGCTTTTTTGACCGAAAAATTCAAAAAATTTGTATTTTCGAAAATGAATATATTTTGAATGGGGAGTCAATATATAGGACAAATCATGATCAAAATGCCATCACACTTGAAAATCGGTTCACTTTTGACAATTTTATGGGGGTTTGATATATGGACGCTATGGAATCTGACAACTTTACATGTCAAAATTTTTGTCGATTTTTGGATGATTTTTGACCAAAAATTTGACTATCTCAAAGTCACTTTCAATGTTGTTTTTTATGCTAATTGTAACAAATAAAATCGATTAAAACTATAAATTCGCAATTCTAAATTTTGAAAAATTTTTTTTTCCAAAATTCACAAGGGGGAGTACATGCTTTTTTGACCGAAAAATTCAAAAAATTTGTATATTCGAAAATGAATATATTTTGAATGGGGAGTCAATATATAGGACAAATCATGATCAAAATGCCATCACACTTGAAAATCGGTTCACTTTTGACAATTTTATGGGGGTTTGATATATGGACGCTATGGAATCTGACAACTTTACATGTCAAAATTTTTGTCGATTTTGGGATGATTTTTGACCAAAAATTTTACCCCCCAAAATCACCTTCAATGTTGTTTTTTATGCTAATTGTGACAAAAAAAATCGATTAAAACTATAAATTCGCAATTCTAAATTTTGAAAAATATTTTTTTCCAAAATTCACAAGGGGGAGTACATGCTTTTTTGACCGAAAAATTCAAAAAATTTGTATTTTCGAAAATGAATATATTTTGAATGGGGAGTCAATATATAGGACAAATCATGATCAAAATGCCATCACACTTGAAAATCGGTTCACTTTTGACAATTTTATGGGGGTTTGATATATGGACGCTATGGAATCTGACAACTTTACATGTCAAAATTTTTGTCGATTTTTGGATGATTTTTGACCAAAAATTTGACTATCTCAAAGTCACTTTCAATGTTGTTTTTTATGCTAATTGTAACAAATAAAATCGATTAAAACTATAAATTCGCAATTCTAAATTTTGAAAAATTTTTTTTTCCAAAATTCACAAGGGGAGTACATGCTTTTTTGACCAAAAAATTCAAAAAAATTTTATTTTCGAAAATGAATATATTTTGAATGTGGAGTCAATATATAGGACAAATCATGATCAAAATGCCATCAAACGTGAAAATCGGTTCACTTTTGACAAAGTAATGGAGGTTTGATATTTGGGAGCTATGGAATCTTTTATTTAAGAACGTGAACGAGTATAACGCAGTCGGTATCGCCCGACTGCAATGTTCTTGTTTTTTTGTCGTTGCTGATAGTACTGCCACTCAGGCAGTACAGGTGACTGTACCTGGGTAGCTGCCTCTTTAATGCCGCCGGCCCGCTGCCCCGTCACCATTGGCATGACACTGTCCAGGGCATAAACCTTAATTCCAGCTGTGCAACGCTTTGACCGGCCAATGCTTCCGGGTTACGCAGCGTAGCAAAGTGCCGTTGGCAGACTCAGCTGCTCCTTTGCCGTATCTTTTTGTCTTCTTGGTTCATTCGCGTACATTTATTTTTCTTATGCTTGTTATTAATAATTTAAGTTGCGCTCTACTTTGGTATGAAGACGATGAGGCAAGAATGACGAAGACTACGTCGCAGTATTGTTTGCTGTGTTTCTCTGTCTGTTTGTCTGTCTGTCTGTCTGTCTGGCGCTGTTTATCCTTACAAAGGATTGCGTTTCAGTTACATTTCGGGGCGTTGTGTTAAGCGCTCATTTCCAGCTACCTTCTGCTATAGTTGTTGCTGCTGCTTTTGCCTGGCTGTACTTTGTTTTATTTTTTATTTCCACTCAAATTGTTTTATTTGCAGCACAACATCTCGCACAGAGCCCCAGACGCCTGGCTTTATTACGGCGATTTCTCTTGAACGCATTTTTCGTGTGTTGTCGTTTTTCTTAGCTGTCTCTTACCTTTTGTAATTTTTATGATTTTATTTCTCCTCACCTCATGCGTTGCCCCACCAAAGTGTGACTGAGACTGCGACTGCGGCTTTGGCTGCTTTGTTTGCTTTTTGGTTTTTATTATTGTAATTCATATAAAAAAGCAGGGTAGTAGTAGTTGCTATCCACCCCGGCTTTTGTGCATTCGTGTGCTGTGTACTCTGGGTGTGTATGTGTGTGTGTGTGTGTATGTGTGCCATAATAAAAACCTTTTTCAGAAATTAAAAAAGCAAGGAGATGCGAACCAAATTGCCCAAAATCCGTGCCGTACACAATTCACAGTTTTTGCCATTGTGTATGCGCCACGTATTCCGCAAGAGAAACTCAAACAAAAATGTGTTGTATTTGGCTGATATTCGATTTGATTTTTGCCTTGTTGCTTTTGTTATTTCCTCAGCCTTGGTAAGCGTTAAAAATTGTAGTTATTTAGTATGATTGTTTCGGGTAAATCGGGCCCAGAAACTTGTGGCACATTAGACATGAACACGCCATTTTTAAAAATGGGAATTCTTGCTTTATCCACGTCTCCATTTTGCGGCGGCCCATTATATAACCGTAAATGTAACGGTAACAACAAAAGGCTAACGGCTAATTATTCCCCCGTTAACGGGCGCAAGCACACAAAACAATCGTTAAACAAAAATATAATAGCATGCTTCTCATTTCTGTGCGTGTCCAAACTAATGCGGCACGCAGTCGAGAGAACCAGGCGGCATATTATGTCTGAGAAACATGCGTGGGGCATAACTAGCTAATAAGACGACCAAAGTGGCAGCAGCAGTAGCAGGAGGGGGGGATGCGTGTCTTGAAAGACATCGGGACGAACATGAGAATTGGTTAACAAGCAGCCCTTGTAGTTGTTGCGCACATAAGTCAAGCATTTTGACTGAAAATGGGCAAAAACTATGTTCAAGTACAAAGTACAAGATGGGAACCAAGGCGGAAAACAGCTCCTCTCCTAGTCATGGTCGGGTCTCATGGCTTGTATATAAATCGAAAAGGGATAGACATTAATTTCAATTAGGGCGTGGTACAGGCTACGCCCCAACTTTACTTGCTGGCGCTTGAAGTTGATATGGGGAGAATACAAGGCAAGTTAGCTAAGTAGCAGCTTCTTGTCCTCTTGTTGCTGGTTGTCCTGTCGCTGGCCTGCAGGGCAAGTCTATCTCTGTCTCTTTCTCTCTCTCTCATCTTTCTGCTTGTAGCTGTTGTTCTTTTAAGCAAGCGTTTTGTTTACTATTTTTGCGTGCATGTGTGTTAGACACTCGTGCGTATTATTTATTGTAGTTGACACAAAGGACAACAAGGACAATGCTCTCGTCACAAAATAATAGTGACAGCATCAACTACAGCAGGCACGACCAGCACAGAACTGCACGAAATGTTGCAATTCCCAGATGTCTCGTTAAAAATTTCCAAAAAGGTTGAACAAAAACCATAGTGTACATTTGCGGAGCGACAAAGAAAGGCAAGATAACGACACATAGTTGTAGAAACACATATCAAGAAAAATTATTCGAAACATAAACTCATTTTGAAAAAAAAACAAAAAATTTTAATCTCCTCGATTTTTTATACCCTTAATCCATTAAAAATGGGGGAAAAATGGTTTAATCGTTGTGTGCTTAACTAACAGGCATATTCTTGGTCAGCATCATCTGTCCGTCGATATTATTGATGGTAAGAAATATATCGATGTATCGATGTTAGCAGCACCGATAACGTCCAATTATAGCTCAATAGTTTCCACGCTATTCTAAACCGCTGGACTAAACATAGTTTAAATTTGCTAGGCTTAATTATGGTAATTTCAATTGCTAAAACTTCAGCAGAATGAATTCATGTGAAATTTGTTATCAATCATACTTTTTGTGATCGGGATCCAAAGATGCTTCGACATGGCTATGTCGTCTGTCAGTCCGTATGAGCATGAAGTTTGAAACTATTAAGAGATAGAGACTTTTCACTATTCTAACCTAAACTCGTTCATTGTACCACCACCGATCACTCTTACCGTTTTTCTAAAATCGATAAAAATCAACAAGAACCTTAAATTAGTCAACCTCTTTTTTAAGATTAGCAGTAAGCAGTAAGTAAAAGCAGTGCTCACTTATGTGTGTGTGGGTTTAAATGTGTGAGCCGATGGCTCGCAGATAGATGCAGGGTATCTCCGAGTCGGGTCTTCCTGATTTGAGAAATCTCACTTGTTATAATTTATCGATAGACGCGTTATGCTGAAAGCTTTTGTGTAAACAAACGAGGACGCGAGTTGTGGCCAGGAAAGAGAACAAAGTAACGATACTTTGGTATCATGCAACAACTTAAGAGCAACAGCTGTGACTAAAAACGGCTTTAACTCTTGCCTTCCCTTCGGGCGTGGGCATAAGCATACGACGTTACACACAAGCACACACAGGCACACACAGGTACACAGAGGCACTCATTCCATGTAACAGCCACGCTCTTTGTTGACTTTGGCTTTACAGTTCAATATTTATTTTCGCGATTTTCACGCTGTGCAGCAAAAAGATTGCTTTTCTTTGGCCCAACAAGAAGAAGCTTTTGTTAACGCTATCGTCATGTGCCTCGCTACCAGCTGCCGCGTCCTAGTTGTCCTGAGTCTTGTACCATGTGGACACAGCAAACAAACGGACACATGCATTAGTTGGGCTTAAATGTCGTCGTCAGTTGCTGTTCTGCTCTTTTCTTCCTATTCTTTCCTGTGCTGCCCTACCCTATCCCGTCTTGTATCCTGTTGAGTTGGCGTTGTCTGCAGGTGCGCGTCGAAAACTTGTTGACCAAACTCAAAGATAAACACACAAACAGTAAAACTTTGGCCATCGGTGAAAGTGTTGGGCCGGCGCAAATATTGTCCATCCGAAATAAGCATTATAAAATTCCCAAAATGTTTTCAACTGAAAGCGAAACTAAAAAAGACCCAACTAAAACTTGTCGTCGGCTACTTAAGTGACAAGAAAAGACAAAAAAGAAGAGAAGAAAAAAAGTCAACAAGGATAACGAAAAGAGAAAGTAGAAATGATGAGCGCACCTTGAGACGAGCCCACCGAAGGGCTCCCGCATACCCGCCTGGCGATTTATTTGCATGTGCGCCTATAAATTTGTAATAAAAACTGCAAACGACCAAAAAGGCTGGCAATGCCAACCCTAATACAGTCATCAGCGAAAGGGTATAACATCAGGCAACCCCCCAAAAAAAATGATGTCTACACGCAGTTAGAGTGGGGCACTACGGTAGGATCAGTGGGGCTGGCTTTTGTTGTAACTCATTTGACATTATTATGTGCGCTTTTATGGCTTCCAAGACTCAACGTCGTGCGCGCCTGATTCGAGTGAGTCTCGCCGTGTGTCCTTACTGCCAATTTCTGCCCGATGTACCGTCTGTCCTGCCCTCCGTTCTGTCTAGGCACATCACGCGCACATCAATAAATTTCCATGTGTCTCGTTGGGCGTGTGTGTCTGTGTTCAACTGGGCTTTGCTTTTGTTGTAAAGTCCTTTGCAAAGCTATGGGTAATTATTATTTTGGTTTATGATTTGAGCACTTTTCATGTGCGACGGCATCTTTAGAATTTTGTTTATTACGCCACAACGGCAAGCTTAGCCCAAGGTGTTTGCCTTGCCGCCATTAAATTTTAACAGTGTGTGCCCTAAAAAGTAGGCTGCTTATTTTATTGTGCCAACATTTACGGTTCGACGAATAGTTAATGCGCTTTTCTTGTTGTCTAACCAACAACAATGCGGCAAATCTCTAAATCGCTGATTGGGGCTAGTTAGATAGGAAAATCACCACGACAATGTAATAAATATCTTGTAGAACAGCCCAAGGTGCCAGCAGCAGCAGGTGCAGGACCTAAGTAAATGCAAAAATATAATAAATAGCAACAATGGCAAAGGTGGGTTGGCAAAATGCAGGATGTAGCACATTGGTCGAATTTAAGAAACATGCATTGAAATCTTGTTATTTTTCATATATATTAACATATACAGATTTTTAAATGTTAACAAAGAAATTAAATTAATGCTATGTTAACAAAAAAAAAACTTAGGATCTATTAATTTGTATAAAAAAGTAGTAATTTGCATTACTTTGAACTCAATCAGAGAAAAATAAATACTATAACTACAAACCAAAGATTATTGAGCATAAATTTTTTGGTAAATGCAATAAATGAAATATTGTTTTATTAATAATTGTTTCTTAGCATATCTTATAGGCATGTTTTTTACTTCTTACGTAATACTATATTATTGCGTTATTATATAAATAAATATAAATAAAATGAATATAATACATTTGCGAATCGTATCTAGCCATTGAATCACTTTAAATTGGCACGTTGAGTATCATATTCCATTTGAAAGCCATATTAGACGTATCTCTAACACACACATACAAACACTCGCTTTACTGATACCAAAGCACTTTCATTGCACAGTTGGCTCTGTTCCGAGTTTTTGCCCACATAAACCTCAAATCGTAAAAAAGAGGAAACCAACAAATGGCAAGCACCACTTGCGCGCGCGCTTGCATAGAAAGCAAATACAAATATTGACATTGCATATGCGATTGGCGAACTGCTCAGCGTGCTACTTGCTGTCTGCTGTTGAGCCTTATAAGGATATTCTTTGCGGTGGTAGGGGTTCTGGGGCAGAAACGTGAGCCCACGTAAATGTAAGGAGTTGCGGCAAAAGATTTTTACCTTTACGATGTCGATATAAATTTGTATTCGCATTACAACAATAAAAGGCCGTGCCACATCCGAGGCCACAGCGCCCAGTTTGCCCCGGCAGCAACAATTTCTGATTTATGGCGCTAAAAGTGCACTCAAACACAGCCGCAGCAGCGGCAGCGGCGGTGGCCGCACTCAGCTCGTCCTGGCAAAGCAATATGGCGACGTTTTTAATTCCACAGATAACAAAGCACTCGTGACAAAGCCGGCAAAAGCGCCCGCCAGCACCACCAAGCGTAAGCAGCAAATGGCAAATGGCAATAGCAAAATAGAGCAGCAAAGGAGCGGCAATAAGCCGGGGTCGCAGGATCACGGCCCACAGTCCATACGCCCGCCCACCAGTTTCGTTAGATAAAAATCGAACTTTAGCAGCCCTCGAGCTCCGGGTACCGGTCTATGCAACAGGCGCGACGATAACAATTTCTAATAAAACCACATGACAGCCAGTCTGTTGGCCACGCCTACACGGCTAAGCCCAGTTTTAGTGGCAGCGCGTGCAGTCGCCCTAGATTATTGCCATCCTGCTGCAGCATTCTTGGCAATAAAGTGGCGCATAATATATGCCCCCACCTAAATGTCGCCTGCAAATAAATCTGCAATATTATTGCAAACTCGCTAGTTCCATATGCCACACACGTAGCATGTTTGATATGATCGCTGTCCACGTTTTATTTAATTGCTTAATTACTCAGCACTGGTTTGAAAAGTTGTAAAATTGTGCTTCAAACTTTTAGCGGCAAATTAGCCACGCTATTAATAACGAGAAGAAGAGTAAAAAAAATATATACTTGGCAACTTTCGCCTTACCGAGCTTTGAGCTTTGCCTATCAAAACGAATGCTTCCAAACAAGGCCAAAAATCGGCGTGAAATACTTGAGCGCTCAAGTGGCTGGCGCTGAGAACAGTTTTTGTTGCTCTGCGGGGTGAGTTGGGTTGGGGGTATTAGGCATTATTGAAAACTTTGCTGCATACTTTGCACAAAACCCTTTTTGCCGAGATTGTATGCAGATTCTGGCGCCACAAATTTCCTGCGCTTGCTCTGGCTCTGGCTCTGGCTCAGACGCCGTCGCTTATTACCCATTGTATCTGAGTTTGCCATCCCCCTGGCTTTCAATGGGGTATTTATTTATATTTTTTGCACCCAGATTTCTTCTTTTTTCTTATCATTTTGGTTTATTTATTTACTTTTTTTTTTTTTTGTTCACCGTGCAGCTTTGCCTATTTACGTGGGCGCTCTACTTGTTACCCGCAATTTGTCTTAAGTGGCAGTCGCCGCCCAACTTTTCAGCGGCAACCCAAAGCCGACGACTGCCTTAGCCCCCGTAGGCATTTCCATTCATCGCGTGCGCAGCGGCAACTGCTTAGAAAAGTGTGAAAAAAGCGTACAAAACGCCATAAAGTATGCAGAGCATTTGCATTTGGCATTCAACAAGACAAACACAAAATGAAGTGCAAAGCAGAAGCCGCGACAAATTTTCAACTAACCAAGTTCAAAAGCTTGAGTTGCATAAGGGCTACCCTGCGCTACCCTGTAGAATACTCAATTCCCAAAAAGAAACAGTTAAAGTTATTTTCAAAATTTTATATTTTTTCTTTATTTTTGTGGAGAAAAAAGTATGCTTTCATTATTAATTTGTTTCGGGCCATTTAAAACAAATATTCTTAAAATAATAATAATGTTTAGTGCATCCACATTTACAGATCATTTTTTTATGTTTATTCAAATGACCTCAAAATTAAGAACATTTTAGAGAGTGAGTTGGAATATTATAAATATCAATACAGTTTTACAATATCATTTTCTCCCGGCCAAGTAGTAATGAAACCAAAAGTACCTCTTTAAATACGTACAGGGTATTTGAAAAAAGGATGCGTAGGGCAACACACAACACCACCGAAAACAGCAAATAAAAAAGGGTTGCTGCTGCCTTCAACCCAGCCGCGAAATTTTTTTGTTCGTGCCTGGCTTTTGTGCTGACAAATTCAGGCGTGATAAGTTTTATGTGCGCTTATTTGACTGTTTTTAAATAGACCATCGGGGGCACAGGCGTGCCCCGTCTGAGATGTTTCGGGTGGTCTGTCACGCAAAAGTTAAATAATTGATGTTGACAATCAGCAGAGCAAATAAAGAAGCAGCCGCTGGCAAGAAAATGAACGAATGCCTCAGATGAAGTGGGCAAGGTTTTTATTTTCTTACTCGAGTGTTGGGGTCTGTTTTCGAAATTAATAAAGGCATTTTTACCGAGCGGTTTCTTGCGCTTCAAGTGGCAGGCGGGCAACCCGTTTAACTCAAACAATTAAATAAAATTAAATTTATTAATGTTCGCAGCTTTCTGCAGCTAGACAAATATGAATTAAAAGCATTACATTTAAAATCATAACAAAAGAAAAATATAAAAATTAAACAATGAAAGTACTGAATAATACATTAGCGCCGAAAATGAACTTTTCTAAAAATCACATCAAAACTAATTATCATTTTTCTCGAGTATCTTCAAATTAACCGGAAATGTTTATGTTATCTGGCAAGAGGACTGAAACACATGTTGTTTGTATACAATTACCGTGTCCACGCTATAAATATTAAAATCGTATTAACATGAGTCGGAATACGTGCCGTGCTCGCCGAAAAGTTACAGTATTCACTCATGCAAGCAATTTCAATTCCAAAAGGAAAATATGTGTCAATTGGGAAATCTATTTTGCGGATTTGCGCGCGCTCCACTCAATCAAAGGCTACGACGTTCCGGCTGCGCCTAAAAGTATGCAGTAGCATCGAAAATAGCAGACACACAAGCCCCAAACTAATACATATCAATACAGCCCAAAATCAGAGTTAACTGGAGTGAGTCACACACAAACACACGCGCACTCACATACGCGTATACACACACCTGAGGAGTTGCTGCTTGGCCAGGGGCCTGGCGGGCTGCTACGCATATTTAAGTAAAACTTGGGCTCCGACGTTGTCCACATATAAATAAAACATTTGCGGGCTGCACAAAGGATGAAACGGTAGATGGATGACCCAATGGCGCAAGATGACAGCAACAGCAGCAGGAGTTGTGGGAGCGACGGTAGCGGCATCAGCGGGCGAATGCAGGATACAGGAAAATCCCTTTACGAGCTGGAAGGGCGCTACGCTAACGGCGGAAGTGCGTACAAAATGAAACAACGCTCCACGGAGGTGGGTCATTTTGAGCGCCTGGATGACTCTCTTCAGTATTTCAGCTGTGCGCTTGGTCAAGCAGATATGCGCCCTAGCTATGGGGCTGGACCACGTTGAACACTTTTTAAGGCAGCACAGCATGAAGATGACGACGACGACGACAGCGCCATTTCAGTGTGCAGCAAATTGAAATTGGAATTGAAAGAAGCGAAACTAAATGAATTCTGGTCGCTAACTGGCCATCCAGCTGGCTTCCTGCTGGGCAGCAGGCCGAACGCATTTGCTGGTGGCATAATTGGCGCTTATTTCCTGGACAGCTGCCGACGTCGACGACGACGATAACGTTAGTTGCCGTCAGCCGAGTATTTCATCAAATGTTTTGTGCCGTGTCGTTTTTATTGGTCACTGGAGGATGAAGCTGCCGCCGAGTGGGGATTGAGGCATCACCGGCTTCTGTGATTGACAGCTGGCAAAGTTTTTTGCCCCGGCCAGATTATGCATAAATCTCAATAAATTTCAATAAGCAAGAAAGTTAACATTATCCCTCCACCCTAAACAGGCATATTTTTTTTTAGGTTCTGACCTGTTTTGTTTTCCTTATTTAAAATCGCTTTGTAGTTGGAGGCGTTGTCACGCCTTTGTATGTGATGAAAGTTTTTAATGTCACTATTTATGCACTTTGTGCGCTTATTGCCCAGATCTGTCAACTCCGTTCGCCCTGTCATTTATTTCATCCCTTTGCGAAACTTTACCAAATGAAGCGTATTAGGGCCAAAACTTTTAATTGGTCAAATGGCCAAACATATTGTGCACTTAAGTGACAAACGCACACACATTCAGCCGCAGGTGCATAGTTGCAAGCAAGGTTGACTTTTGAACTTGTGACAAGTCAAACAAGCTAAGCGGATTTTCTGGGAGTACTCCTGCGCGTTCACATCGAACAGAAAGTTGAGAGTATTAGTTTGGTCAAAGGAGCTGCCAGTCGTAAAACTATGTTAAAAAAGTGTATAGACTGTTTTTTTGTTTTTTAGGATTTTTTTTAAGCTGGATCGAATCGTTTTATTCTACAGTTATCTAGCTTTATTTGGGAAAAATAATACCAGCTATGCGGAAACCTGTCAATTAAATAAAACAGGCGCAAATTTGAAACTGAGCTTTTAATATGGAAGAAAAATTTTCAGACATCTGTCGCTCAAAAAGTCAACAGAGTCAAATAATCATAATCGCAATGTTACGCTGCGATACCACCCATAGCAATAAGTACGACAACAACAATATGAACAGTAACAGCTACAGGAACAACAACGGCAACAAGCAAATCTCCAACGACCACTTAAATCCAAGCACTTCAAGTCAATCAAGCAGCTTAAAAAGCGTCAGGCAGGCAGACAAGCCAAGTCGGAGCGCAAACTCTTGTGCTGTTGATGCTGGTGACGCACAAAATGAGAAACAAATCCTCGTGGACCACAGCAAAAGCAGCAGGAGCAGGAGCAGAAGCGGGGAAAGGGGTGGAGGTGGGTGGAATCGGGCTGTCAAGGCAAGCGACGCGCAAAATATACATATTTATGTTTGATAAAATATGCTAAAAATAAGATAAGTAGCAAAAATCCCATTGGAGCCTACTGGAGAGAGAGACAAGTGCACACATACACACACCGACAGCAACTCACATACACAGAGAGAAACCTGCACCCATACACCCAACCACTTATTTGTAGATAAGTAAACATGAGATTTTCGCGTACTTATCAATAATAGGTCGCATTGCCAGAAATTTACAATGAAAGTCAACTTTTTACTGCGCCAAAGGGCTACAACAGTCAGATCCAAAACTAAAGCAACATTAAAGATCCAAACACTTATTCTTCAAGTTGTTAGCCACCCCCACAGATTCAGCAGTGGCGAATACCACCCGCCCGTCCATAAACCTTAGTAAGAGCCGGCAAAAGATTTGGCTGGGTGCAAATTGAATGGAAGTGGCAGAAAAAATGT
Organism: Drosophila paramelanica; assembly: GCA_035043915.1. NCBI lineage: Eukaryota > Metazoa > Arthropoda > Insecta > Diptera > Drosophilidae > Drosophila > Drosophila paramelanica. The sequence goes on along the minus strand of JAWNMO010000549.1, from coordinate 1,433,961 downwards.
TGCTGAATTATGCAGTAGCATTCTGATGTATCAGATAAGCTAATTTGCGCACATGAAAGCAACTTGAACTGTAACGTCGCGACGTGTCGGCGCGGGGGTGAGCTGCAACTTTAAGACTACCAGTAGTTGTTGCCTTTCAGCAAGTGGCAAACGGGACGTACGCAAAGTTTGCCACTTTTGGAGCTCTTCTGCTTTCGTTCGGTTTTTGCTCTTGTGAGTTTTAAAGCTAATAGCAGCCACTTCATTTGTGTCACTCGATGGCACTTCACACGTGACAATGGCAACAACAGCAGCAGCGCAAACCAACGACACCCAAAATCACACGCACACACACAGAGACAGCCACATACCCGCACGCACGCACAACTTGCTACTGTCACTTGGTTGCAAGTATACAAAATCTCCAAAATAAATACAGCAGCCAACAGCCACGAGGGATTTGCATTAGCAGCTCGCTGCATGTGTGTGTAATCTCAGCATAACGTATGCAAAACAAACAAAAAAATGCTAAGATATAGTTTATATATACAGTCGACGGCATAAATATTTTGACATTACTATGCGCTATGCTTTTCCTTTTTTCTTGAGAGAATTGTGAAATGTAACGGTTTCGTTATCTACAGAACATTAAAGTACTTATATGCACAAAAGAGAATGCAAAATATTTTGGCAATTCCATTATGCGTTTTCTTGATTTATGCGTTCTTATCTTTCGCAAGCTATTAGCAGGTGGACAAAAGTATTTTGACATTTGTTCTATTCAGTCTGTTGTGAACTTCTATCAATCTTGAAGCAACGCTTCGCATTAGTATAAATTGACTACAGATTAAAAGTGCTGATAAGATCTATTTTGCTTCATAGATTTACTTAGCTATGGGTAAATCATATGAATTAAGCGAATTTGTTAAAAATGATATGGTGGCACAGTATAACTCTGGTATTTCAGTAGAAAATATCAGTAAATTATACAAAGTTCCCCGCCAAACTGTTTATTATCAAATTAACAAATATAAAAAAAACCACACCACACAAAACTTAGCACGTTGTGGCAGACCGCGAAAGACAACAAAGAAGACCGATCGTTTGATTTTAAGAAAATTTAAGAATAATCCATTAGAAAATCCCAAAACTGTTGCGAAGGAGCTTTCTTATTACAATAACATTAACCTTAGTGACAGGACAATTCGCAGACGATTAAAGGAAGCTGATTACGGTACATACATTGCCAGAGTTATTCCTCAAATAACAATGAAAAATAAAATCAAGCGCCTTGAATTTGCCAAAAAATATGTAGACAAGCCCCCATCCTATTGGCATAGTGTTTTGTGGAGTGACGAGAGTTCATTTAACTACCACTACTCTAAAAAAAAAGTTTTTGTGAGAATGCCAAAAAAACAGCACATAAAAAAAGAGTTCCCGTTTGTGAGAGAGTAAGCCATGGAGGTGGAACCGTGATGTTTTGGGGATGTGTTGCCTACAATGGGATAGGAAACTTGGTTCCCATCGATGGAACTATGAACAAAAACAAATATTTACATATTTTAAATGATAACGCTTTCCCTTCTGGAGACACCTTGATTGGAGAGAACTTTATATACCAACAAGATAACGCGCCTTGCCACAAGGCGAAATTAATTACAGAATTTTTAAGTGAAGTTGGTGTTAACACGCTGGATTGGCCACCACAAAGCCCCGACTTAAATATAATAGAAAATATATGGGCTTATATTAAGCAAAAACGATGTCCAAATCTCTCAAGGACGCGTGAGGAAACAATATCCGAGGTAGAAACTCTCTGGAAGGATATTTCACTGGACTTTATCCGAACTTTGATTGATTCCGTTCCCCGAAGACTGCAAAAAGTTATAAGTGCTAAGGGAGGATATATTTTTTATTAATAATAAGTGAAATTATCTAAAAACATACTCTCTTTCATATTTTTTTTTAATCTAAAACAATATGTAAAAATACTTATGCCACCCTTCTTTTCTGAAAAATTATTTTTATTTTTGTTAAAAAAATACTAAAGTAATAAATTGAATATATTTTGAAATTAAATTTATATATCTATACACCATATTAATTTTAAATTTTTTCAATGCTCCGTTAAAAAATTATTAACAAAAACACATGGTAATTTCTTTGTCAAAATATTTATGCCGTCGACTGTATATGACACATTTTACATTATAAATTAGACGTATCTAAGACATGAGTTCAGGCTTACGCAGATACTTTCACATTGCCTGATATACGAAAATATCTTGGGTTATTCATGAAGCGGTCACTTAGACAAGTCATCTACCAATCTGAACTGGTTTAATTGTATGATAATAATCCACAATTAAAAATATAAAATTTGAAAACAAGTTTGAGTATACTGTAGTTTAATTTATAATGTCAATGATTTAATAAAACTGCATTTACATTCAAAATAATACTGCGTATTCACAGAATTTATTTCTGTCATTATTCTCCTTAAACCCGCAAAAATTTGTATTATGAATTAATTTTACAGTTGAAATTTAAGCAATTGATTTTTTCTGGTTTTAAAACCGGCTGCATTTAAAATAGAAGATCATTGAACCTCGAAGAATGAGTATATTCTAAATCGGGTATATACTCATCGTCATAAAACATCTCAGATTTACAGACTACTTAAAAAAATAGTAGCTCGAACTCCATGAACTCCAATGAAATTTAATTATATGAAGCTTAAAATTCCTATCTTAAAACTGATAGAGTTAAAATAATTTACAAGTAAATAAAAAGTAAACCATATATCGATGTATTTAGTTAAATGTTTCTTAATCATTTCTCTTCAAATTAATTGATCAACTTGAAACTGCTTGATTTCACGATTCCATTGCTAATTAGCTATTGTCAGTTTGTTAATTGCGTTGTCAAGTAACGACGAATTGCGCAGCAAGTTTCCGATAAATTTGATGTGAAGTGTGGTTCAATTAAATATACAGCAACACAAATTGTCGGCAATTTGCCAAAACCTGCGTCGCAGATGCAACAGGACGGCAACATTGCAATCTTGACGGGTTGCCTTCTTAGGCCATTTCCAGCGATCTGTGTTGCGTTGCCTTGAAATTAACACTTTTCAACCCAATTTGATATTCATGCACTTCTCGTGGGACACGTCGACGGCGTTGCTGTTGCAAAAAACTTTTACCCTGCTAAGTGACAGCACTGCGAAGTGGCTGCAACAGGGCGCAAGGATGGCGCTGGAAAAGTGTGAAAAAAATTATAATTCCCCAATTGCGGTGGAAGAAAGCGACTCGCTGCAGTGGGCTCTGTTGCCGCCACCGCTGCCTGGCCTGGCTGTGTTTTTCCGTTAATTTGAAACCATGTTAATGATAAAAGCCAACAAAGCCAACAACTGTGCTGCCAGCTTCTGGGCTGTGCGCCTGTAAGCCGACTGATTTTTAGTCCCTTTTGGAACAAGAGTTCCGCGTGTTTGCCTTCGCAGGCAGCGACGTTCTTGTAAGCCTTTTGACGACCGCCTCGCAACATTTCTTTGCATATAATTAAAAAAATGAAAAGAAATGTATACAAAAATTTCAAAGGGAATATGCGGTTATGGAATACCCAAGAATTCGGACTCCTGGAATGAAAGGTGTTTGTAATATGATAATTCTTACAAGAATTCGTCAACCTATAGCTAATCTAGAGTGAATGCAATCTGGATAAAATAAACAATCGGGAATATGCAGTTTGTAATTTAAAAAAAATCTTTTTATATATTTTTAAATTTAACTGGGTGCAGGGTATTGGCAGCAGGATAAGCAAAAATTTGTAAGCTTGCATTTTTTTCGGTTATTGTGTTTGGCTTTGTTATTGTTTGCCTCGTTCCGCTGTTATTATGTAATTTAAGCCACAACATATAACGCCTTTAAGCCGTTTTAATGCCCCTCATTGCCTGTTGGTAGCGTATAAGCTTTTTAAGCCTTTCTTTGCTGTCGACTCTTAGCAGCGTGTTCTTCGCCAGAACCTGCTGGCCATTTAATATGTTTTTTAATAAATTATTCGCACTGACTTATTTTCTAGATTTTCGTTATAGCTTTCTCCCACGTTGATTTTCGATTTTTTGATTTCTTAATTTAATGGCTTTTATAAAGAAAAGTTTTGCCACTCCAGCGTTTATAATATATATGCATGTATGCATTGTTTACCGCCTCACCCCTCTTTTCCACACAGAGTGCTTTCTTATTTTAATTTGCATTCTTCGCTATTTTCTGGGTGAGAATGGTTAGAAGTCTGTCACAATTCAATCAGTGTACTTCTTTTTGGGCTTTAATAAATAAATACGAGTTGAAAATTACATTTAGCCTCCAGGGGACAGCATCAGCAGCAACCCCTCACTGGCTCACCCATCCCTCCCGCCCACATCTACCCACACAAAAAAAGTCATTTTGTTCTCAAGTACTGCTCCCATATGTGAAGCCAGAGCTGCGATGTGATTTCAATTTGCGTGCCGCTTGTTTTGCCTTTTTGGCCAATTTGCAAATTTTCATGAAGGGGATGCACCGGAGTGGGGTGGACAAAGCAAGATTAAGGTAGTTGTCTGCGTGTGCGTGAGAAGAGAGAGAGTGAACACGTGAGCACACAAGCGGCAAAGCAAATAAACAGTTAATGCTTTTATGCAAATTTATGCCATTAACACAAATAAGCAGGCAGCCAAAATTTGAAAACAATTTGTCACTCAAAAGTCACTTTGGCTTCCTCTTCCTGGCTGTTTGTGAGTGTGTGTGTGTGTGTGTGTGCCAAGAAAAACAAAAAACCAAACGAAAAGCCAAAATCAAAGCATAAATGACAAATGCAGAGTGGCAAAAACAAAAAAAAAAAAAAGAAAAAGAAAAACGGGACACAATCCCGTAGGCTTGGGCCTCAGAGCACAACTGCAAATGATAATGAAGATACCTAGTCAGACGGTGAATTGGCCTCAACACGATGACAGGAGGTTGGGGCAGGGACTGAACGCAGCAAAAATCAAAGTCACCGAAAATTAAAAGTGATTTGTTTGCTAAAACGCGAAAGACATTAGGCCAAAGAGTGTGAGTGGTTGCGGGTGCGGGATACAGGATTGGCTACAATTTGAAATGTGAAACTCACGCACAGATGAGGCTGTTATAAATAGAGCGGTGCACAGCCACCATATAATACCAAACCCGCAAGAAACAGATATAAATTAAAAAGCTTAGAATCAGTGTGTTTTTCTTTTGGGCGACCCAAGATTCGTTTACAATACGCACCCACTTTTGCAATCACATAAATAATTAATTTTGCATTTACTATGGCTCTAATTCATGACAACACTTTTAACGTTAGTCTGAACAGTGCTGTTTTTTGCCGCGCTAAGAACAAATCCGAGTGTGTGCGTGCCGCTGATTTCTCAATGCCATCCTAAAAGTATGCAGTGAACAAAAGCGCATTAATAATTGAAGCGCCCTGTGCCAAGACAAAGTGTGGGGCTTTTCGTGCTGCCTGGAAAATTTATACTGACAGTAAAAGTGGCAAATTTATCAGAACCAGCTACAAACACTCCTCAATAAATTAACTCTACATATAAATAAAATTGCAATATTATGTATATTTTATTTAATTATTCGCCGTTGTTTAATATTACAAAAATCATTTTCCTTTATTTGCAGGTGAGTGTCAAATTTCGTAAGCTATTGCTTGTACATTTGCGCTTCTGTGAGTATATATAAATCAAATAGTCTAATTATGATAAATGAAAACTTTTGTTGGCCACGGTATTTTTTTTTTTTTTTTGTGGCTTGGGAAACGGAAAGTGAAAACTTCTTTCGACCGCCACATCAAATTCATTTTTCGACTAAAATAACAAATCTATTTTCATTATGTTGTTGTAGTTGCCGCGCTTGTTTATATATTTATTGTTGTTGTTGGTGCGCCGTTAAATGATTGGCTTTGTGTTTATTTATTATGCTAAACTTTTGGCCGCTGCTTGTTGTTGCTGTTATTGTTCTTAAGCAAAAAGTTTGGCATATTTTGTAAACTTTATTATTAGCTTGGCAGGCAGATAACAGCAATGATGGTCCTGGCGAAAAAGGGGGGTTGGGCAACGGGACAGCAGCACGCACCCTTCTCGATATTCTCACTTAGTGCATTTAATTGGAATACTTTCTTAAATATTTTGTTTGCTTGTCGCAAGCATTTGAATTAAAATACGTAATGATGTGCAGCAGAGAATTACAATATAAATGCTAAATCAACCGCAAGAAGCAAAAACTCTCAGCAAAAAGAGGAAGATGATGACTTTTGCTTAAATGTTTTGTGGTTGCGACGACTCAGATAACAACTGGAAAAGTGCAACAGACTCGGCAACACAAACAGGTTTATGCTGCAACCACAACAGCAAGCCAAAGTGGCAGACATAAAAATATTCTTTGCAATTCAAAACCAAATATTTGTGCCGGCTCTGCCAGGCTATAAGGCTGGCTTTGCTTTTGACTTTGCTAGTTGAACTTGGCCGAAGTCGTTTTCAGCCGACGTATGCGCCGGCGCAACTGCAGCGCAACAGCAGAAGTAGAAGCAGAAGCAGAAGCAGAAGCAGAGAAAACAACGTCGTCATTTGTCTCTTGGCTTATTTGTTAGCTGATTTGTTTTTGCGTGTTCAGCCTGGTGGGCAATTGGCAACACGCGCATTGTTTAGCTTCGAAATTTAAATACCATCCCAGCCAAACAGGCACATAGTACAAGCGATTGTTACTTATACACAAGCATGTGAAAATATAGCCCACTCCCAAAAGGGGGCTGCAATTTCATTTAGGGTCAATAAACGCCAGCCAAGCGCAGCGCCGTAGCCACTCATCCAGCGACTCGGTTTGGCGCTGATCTTGACTACCGCTCTGGGCACACTGAGTGCTCTGTTCTTTTACTTTGTCTTTAGCGTTGACTTTGGTTGCTAACATGTCCGTGATCGTGACATGGGGTTGTGCTTGGTTGCCGTTTTTTATATGCTGCGTGCTTGCCAGAAAAAAACTAGAAATAGCTTTGAAACTAATTTTCTGTTCTCAGAGCTTTTGATGCAATTTCTCGGGTCGAAATCTTTATTTAATTATTTATCTATATTAAACAGAAAACTTAAACTGGTATATTCATATTATTGCTATTTAACAATTGTTACTGTTCAACTACAAATATATATATATATTAAAATACAAATATACAAATACAAATATATATATATATATATATTAAAATACAAATATACAAATTCAAATATATATATATATATATTAAGTTTAAAAAATTTAAAGATTTTAAATGCAGAATCGTTATAAATAAAAAATCATGACTATAGTGTCATCAAACATGAAAATCGGTTCAGTTTTGACAATTTTATGAGTACTTCATGTATGAGACCTATGGGTCCGAGAGCTTTACTTGTCAAATTATTTCTAAATTTTTGGACGAGTTTTGACAAATATTTTTACCCCCTCAGAATCAATTAAAATGTTGATTTTTATACTATTTGTGCTCAGCCAAATCGATTAAAAATGCAAACTCGTAATTTAAAATTTAAAAGAAGTATTTTTTTTTACATTTTCACCTCTCAATGTGATTTTATTACTATTATTATTTATTTTAAGAAACTGTATTAGAGTCTTTGTTATAATGCGATGACGGAGAATAAAATGGTAAACAAAATAGAGCGAGATAAAAATGTAAACAAAGTAACTAGTTTATTTATTTTAAAATTATATGTTGCTGAAAAATTCATGGATTAGCTGCCCTATGTAGTTGTGAAAGCTATGGAAATTGTTTAAATGATGCAAATGCGTGAATATTTCAATTTGTTTAGTTCACACACTGACGTGGCCTGGCCGACTGATTGACCAAACTGTCTTTCGTTGTGTTGCCACCTTTTCGAACCTGTTGTTCCTATTATGACGTTTTTGTTTTTTGTTGTTGTGTTGTTTGCCGCTTTTAGCCAAGGCAAGGCTAAATCTAAACGTTTTTGTCTGCTGTTTGTTGCTTTTGTTACAAATTTAGTTGCAATTCATGAGAACTGACGACGCGATGGCAGCGACAACGACAAGCGCTGTAATTTTCTCATGACTATGACGACAACGATGTAAGGAAAAAAGTGTTGCCAAAATGGTCAACGTACTCTACGGCGCGTCGTTGTATCCGCCAGCAGCAGCGGTGGCGGCAGCAGCAACGCGAGTGGTTTGACTTGTCTAGCGGCTTGGCAACTGTTCTTGGCCAGACATTGGCATGCATTGCTGTAAAATCTGCATTCTTGCGAGACCATTTAAATGCATATGTGCGTCAGGTCTGCAATCGCAGCCAACTAGCAATTCTTCCGCCAGTTAGCCAGTCATCTAGTCATTTGCCAGTTCTATGCACTGCGCATCAGTTGTTGGCTTGTCGTCTGGTGCGCTGATTTGCCGCCGGAAGTTCGTCTCGATGGGCAGCGGAGTTGTCTATTTGCTGCTATTCGTGGGGCTAATGCGTCTTATACTGTTAGCACAACATTTGCTGCTGGCGGTTGCTGTTACCAAAAGCTCAACGCCAACAGCATTGCCCCTGCGCCACATCCTGTTGGCCTGTTGGCTTACAGCAGCTTTAGCTTTTCATGTTAACATTTCCCCAGGCGTATAACACTTTGAGGGAGGGCCCTCATCGGACTCTCATCGTTTCAAAAAACCGGTTACTTCGCACACCAGTTGCGCATTTATTATGCACGGCTGTGGATATTGCTATCGCTATGGCTGTGACTGCGGCATTCAGACGTTTCCTGGCCGCGCTTATAGGATGCACTGGTTATAAACGTATGTGTGCCAAGTGCGCTGGCCATTTGGCTGGATGCCTCTGCTCTTTTGGCTCGATTTCGATCAGTTGCTAGCACTGGTTAAACCTTGGCCTTGAGGCCCTTAAATGGCGCACTGTTCGCGCATCTCGCTATCGTAAATTCTTGTGTATGTTGCTGTTGTGTTGGCAAGTCTAAAAGCCTGTTTTTTCTGATATTGCCTGTTTTTTGTTTTATTGCTTTTTTTCTGTTTATTGCGAATCTTCGCACATATTATCGGCTGTCGCTTTGCTTGCAAAGCCTGGCTTTGCGCTTGGCCTTCGCGTTTGTGTTGCACACAAAATAAATGAAAAATGGCGTATACAAATATTTTGATACTGCTCTGGTTTTAATTTCACTTTTGTTGCTGGCAAGTTCTAGCAGCTTAACACGCGCCCTCATTAGCCGTTAGTTGCATTCAACAGCGTCTCGACCAAAAAATGCTTTTGTTGTAAACTCAATTTGAGCTGAGGCAACGGCAAAGCCACAAATACAATAAATCACAATTTAAGCAGCACAAGCCTGTTCTTTGTTGTTGTTTTAAGCATTGTTCAGTTTGCTGCTGCTGCTATTGCGTCTGCTGCTACGCCTGATGTGGCTGTTCCTACAGTCTGGCTAAATAATTCCAATCACCAACTACAGACCGAAGCTGCATTCAGCGCGTCTGGGCGTACTGGGCTGCAACGCGAAGGTCGCTAAGGTAAGGTAAGAGGCAACAACCAGCACCAGCAACAGCACCTTATTATCTATCCCATTGTACTTGTTTTTGTTGCCTGGATGCTGCAAGCATCCTTTACTGCTTCATCCCTCCCCCACGAAAACTGGATTTTTGTTGGCGTCTCCTTGGTTTGTCTGCGTTTAAAATTGTGTTCCACAACGACTTTTGACTTCTTTTGGTGCTCTTCTTTGCCTGGTTAGTAAATTGAAATTAAAATTTTGTTAAACCCCTTTTTTTGTTGTTTTTTTTCTTCTTTGGGTTGCCCGCTTTGTGGCCGCTGATTGTATGAGCAGTTGCCAGATTTGCTTTTACTGCAAATCTCAGTTTTGTGTTTGAAACAATTGCAATGGCGAATCCCTTAGGTTTTATTTTCTGTGAGACCTACGCCCCCTACCTGCGGCTTTTGACGTGCTTTTTATTTAGCATTTATTCCTCTATGCTGATTTAAGTGTAGTAAATGTTATGCAGCTTTGAAATTTCTTGTTCTAGAAATATTCGAAACTGAAACCCTGCTATTGCTGTTTCAACTGTGTGATTCCGTTTATAAATATTTACAACTCCATGCACATATTTACATACATACATATACATTTATACGTTTCTTATCCGATTGTTATGCAATGTTCATTCAATTACGGAATTTCTAAAATTATTTATACACTTGCTGAGAATTTTAGAGTTTTATCACGAAAAGTGTGACGCTCTAGAAACGTTGCCCAATAACATTTATCAGAATTGAATCGTTTTGCTAAAGCGTAAAATAGCGTATAATTTTCTTTGTAATATAATATTTCTATATAAATCTGTCGAATTTGATCTGGATATATTTTTGATCTGGATATTATGTTTTGTATTTATTTAATGATAGCAATTTTTGAATACCAATGGTCCTTTGGCCATTTCGAAGAATTTGTCAATTTAAAATGTAAATTTGACCCTCTGCTCTATTAAATGTCACATAGTAAATAGCCCACTTGAAAATTTGCTAAACTACAACCGGAATCCTCCACACACTTGTTTACCGCAAATTAGACAAATTTCCTTTGAAGCGACCGTCCGACAGGCGATTATTTTGTCCCCTAGTCAACGGTTGCGGCGCGCTAACGCATGGACGATTGGTTATCGGCTCAAGTGCCACAAAATAAAATATAATGCCTCTGTGCAAATCACGCTAATGAAAAGCCTGGCGACTGCCATTCACAACAACATCAATAGGTGGCACTGCAAATGCCAAAGCTCGGAAAAGGACAAGTGGCAAGTAAATAAACTTGAAAGGAGCCACTCGATGAATGGGCGGCCCACAACGGTGCTTTCAGTCGGTCAGTGAGTGTGCCAGGATATGCCAAGTAGTTGTCGCCTGTGACTCTGGCTGCTGGTTGACTTGTTTCGACCTGAACTTTCCTGACCTGAACGGAACTTGGCTGTTTGCGTGCTGTGACCCAATCCGCTTAGCGAACATTCTTTGCTGCTGTTGCTGACGTTGACCTTATTGGTTGTAAGTGGTAACAATGAGATTATGCTTCATTACTCGCCGTCAGGCCAGAGCAGGTCAGGCTGGCTGACTGGGACTGACTGACTGACTGACTGCTGGCACTGCTGGTGGCAATCATAACAAGCTTTATGCGCGCCATTAGCATCGCGGTTGCTGGCGATAATAGCAAAAGTGCTTCAACTAATGGATATCCTCGTCCTGCCTGATGTCCTCCCGCCAGCTCTCGATTATATGGTTGCAATTGTAAAATGCTAGCAAGTGCGCCACAGCCAACTCCACACCAATTCCGCAGCACCCGCGGCAGCCATTGAGCAACACATCAATGTAAAGTGAGTTCTCGCACCGGAATCTCAAAAATGCAGCAGTTACCGACTTTCCACTCGCCCGCCATGGACGATGATGATGAAGCTGTTGCGGTCGCTGCACTGCCCCATTCAGGCTGGCTCGAGGACTGGGCCCATTGCTTTTGCCTGTCTGCTGTGCTGCGCTCTGTTCTGCTGTGCTGTGTTACCGTGGCCACAAAATGCCTGTCGTTGGTAAAGTTGCCAAACTTGTTTCATTTGCGGTGGAAGTATAATTGCGGCTACGACGGCTGCGAAGGCGGCACAGTTCGCGTATTTACTGCCCTTTTTGCCTGGAATTTCATTATTGGAAATGTTTCGATGGATGGTCTCGAAATCTCCTGCTTACCTGATATAAGCTTTTTTTTTAAATTTTTCCCTTTTTTTACTTTTTGTTTAAAAGACGACGCTCTTTACCCGTGGGTCAAGTGTTCTTTAAAGCGCATTCTCCGGGCTAGCCAAAAGCGCAACGCTGCTGAAAAATGCAAATGCCACAATCCTTTGTGACGTTAAAATTTGATGATAATATACATGCAGTCACCAAGTTATGGGTATGGTGAGGGGCAGCAGCAAACAATTTAGGATGTAAACAAATGCCGATTGGCAAATAAGTGCCAGTGTCAATGGTCATAGGTTGAAATCCAAGCAAACTGCATGGAAAATGTCAGATTGGAACAGACAACAACAACTGTGTGTGTTTCTATGTCTTTGTAATATGTTCGTGCGGTTGATGGTGGCTTGGCAAGTTCATGGTCAAGCAGTAACAAAAAAAAAGTACAACAACTACAGAAGAAAACAATCATCAGAAACACGCAAAGTTCTTTGCAGCACATCTTCATGCTGCATGCATTAGTGCATCGACTTGCTGCCCTGGTTGCAATTATCTCTTTTACGGATCTGTTTTGCCAACAACACTTTGTTTTTTTGCTGATTAAAAATTATAATTATGTTAAATGGATTGGAAATCTTAGATTTAAAACTTGTATAACTGTATAAATGTCTTTATGAATGCAGCGATCTTCGACTTTAAGACTTTAAGACAGATTCATCTTGTCCACACGCGGCAGTTTACTGTTTTTCGATAAATTATCCTGTTACATTAATATTGATAAAAGTCGCTTTGGTTTGTAAATGGACCATAAAATATGATCTAGGAGCTAATTAGGAATTAAATTCCCTTACTGGGGAGCCAAGCGCAGCTACATGTTGAGATGTTGGTAACGACAGATCGAAGAGTTCACTAGACGGGTTTCTTTTTATTTATTTTTCTTACGGAAACAAGTTAATTTGTCCAGTGTTTCGGGTATATATTCTTATTCTGAGCATTTTTGCCAATTTCATTTGCATTTGTCAGGCACTACTTGCATCCACAGTGACTTGGTTATGGTTTCCTTTTTTTCGCTTTCCTGCAATGCTCAACGTTTGTGGTAATAAATTCAGCTTAAAATAAACCAAGAGACACCAACTATAGTGACTATAATTCTATTGCCAGTACCCATTGCACATAGCTCTGTTGTTGCATGCAGCAACTAAGGAATGCGGTGCAGCAACAGCGGCAGCGGCAGTGGCTACAGCAGCAACAAGCGGCCAAGTTAAGCGCAAGACAAAGTAATAGAAGAGAAGACATTTCAGCTCTTGGCCAGAGCCAAATGCAGACAGCGAAGCCATGGCCAACTTGCATTAACTTCTTCTCTCTATGTGTGTGTGTGTGTGTGTGTGTGCGCTGCATGCAATTTCGCCGTTTATGCCATTTGCAATAAGAACGACGAGCGGCGTAGAAAAAACTGGTGCTGCTGCTGTTGCTTCTTAGTGCAGCAAAAGAAATATTCGACTGAATTAAAATGTGGCAAGTCGACTATTTCGTGCGTTTATTTGTTGTTGTTGTTGTTGTTGTTGCTGTCTGTTGGCTGCTTGGTTGGTTTTGCGTCGCTTGGCCGCAGTCGGGAGTCGCCAAGACAGGGCTGACTGGCTGGCTAGCCAGCTAGCTAGTAAATGTTGTTACCGCATATTTCTCTCCAAAACATTCAAGTTGAAGTTGAATGTCGTCTGCGGCTCGGGGTCCGGCGTTGCTGCCGCCTTGGCTTGGCCGTCAGTTGTTGCCATTGAATTACCAAAGTCAATGGCATGAGTTGCTCCTTCTCGTTGTTCTTGCGTTGCAAGCAACCAGCCAGCCAGCCAGCCAGCCAGCCAGATAGCCAGATAGCTAGCTAGCTAGCGACAACGTTACCGAGATTGAGATTCATTGCCTGTTGCATGCCACAGCCGTTCAACTGACTGCATCTGCCCCTGCCTTTGCTTTTTATTTTGCGATTGCTGCCCTTCCCCCCGTCACTCTTTGACTACCCTGACAGCTGTTGCGCTCGACTAGTAAAAATTATACAGATATATGTGCAAATATACATATATCTATGTATGTATGAATGTGGGGGCTCCCTGCTTTGTCTTGTGGCGACATGAATGTTGCATGCAGCTGATAGACCCCATTCTATGCGCTCTATGCTTGTATTTTTGTGTAGTGCTGTACTTTTTCTACCCCTCACAACTTGTTGCTGTAACATTGTTGCCTCCAACTAGAAAGTTCGAGTGCGTCCAGATTCGCACAGCCAATTGAACAGTTTGATGCGTGGGCACATTTCAATTCTGTATAACGATTTTATAGCTTAATCAATATTTATGCATAAAACGAAAGTAAATAAATTATGTGCTGTCTCTCTTCCTCGCTTCTCTGTTGTGTTCTTTTTTTTATGCTTGTTGCAGGTAAGCCCCATTTTACATTTTTTTGAACTACCAACCAGATGAACAAGAGCAACGGCAGTAAGAGCCGAGGCTAATGCCGCATAAAGAGCGCGAGTAAAAACAAACGCAAATCATTTAACGAGCCCAGCTTAGACTGGGCGCATATTGTTTTATATGCCTGTGGCACAACAACAGTAACAACAATGAAAGTTGCCAACAAATTGCGCGTAAATCCCATAAACCGTTTACAACTACAACAGCTCAACTGAATGCGGCATCATCGATGACGCCGCCGTCAACGCTGCCGCCTGCAACAATAACAATGCGATTTTTATGCACAGCATCGGTTTTATACTGTTAGAGGGGCGGGCACCCAACACGGCCAGCTGACAAAGCTAAAACGGCCCTTAGTTCAATGGGCAATAGCTTAAAAGTTGTAAAAAAAAAGGCGCATTAACCAGTGCGAAGAGCTGCCGAAAAGTGGCAATAAATGAAATTTATTTCCATCAGTGCTGAATTCTACGGTCAAATCTATCGGATTTTGGTTATCAACGGTAACATTTACATTCTATGGAACTGTGTGTATTAAGGGATTTACTTTTGAAAGTGCACTGCGCGATAGCTGCACTGAATTGCAAAAGCTCATTTTGGTCCAGGTTTTTTTTAAGAGAGCGTATATTTGCATAAAATATATTTATGCATCTTCTTTAATTATTTATATAAATAAATGATTCCTACGTTCCATGTATTCTTTGGCAAAAGATTTCTTAGCTTTCCGGGTTGATGATCAATAGAGTACTTAAGTATACCAATAAGCTTTCTAGGATTTATTTTATATATGACTTTATTTTATATAGACTTTTATTATTATTTTGCAAAATATACAACGCATTAAAAAAATATTTGAGCAAATGTCAGCGTTAATATGAATTCATTAATTGGAACAATCATATATACTAACATATTTGAGCTTTGGCACCCCATATAAACATCAGCTGTCTTGTTTAACTTAATACTTATCTAATAAGGTTTATACTGCTATTTGAAGCGTCTACATAATGTAATGTATTGATATTTTCCAAAATTTTGTACTTACTAAAAAGAATGTTAATTCCAGCCTTTTACCAATAGTTCAGTCATATCCGATAATATGATGGTAATAAAATGTCAAATTATTTCTTACTAATATATAATGACTGTTAATAATGTTTAATAACACTTATCATAGGCCTAGACGCCCAGCCTTTATTACCAACAAGTTGATGGTCTATTAACTGTTGTTGCCAGAGAAAAGCTTCTCCTAAAAAGCTTTTCTGTTTAACAGTGGTAATCTTAACAGTTCGTCGCTTCCCCTGAGTATTTACCCCTTACAACAACTCGGACAACCACTGGGGGAAAAGGTTTTCCCCAGTCGTATCGGCCACCCACAACTCGCACACTGCCTCATTCGCACCTACGCAGTATTTGCACCTTGGCGTCATGCGCGCTGCGTCCGTTCGGACTCTCGCACACGAACGGCACTCGACGCGACGGCGGGCGGCAGCATCGGCTCGTTGCGTTCAATCGGAAAGGCGGTTCGGTTTTCCGTGCTTCGGCATTTCGTTACGACAGCTGCGGCGGCGTTCGCTTTTTTTGGGGGGTTGGCAAAAGCGTCGCCGCTCACCTGAAAGCGAACGGTGCTTCGTCGCCGTCGCCGTCGCCGTTGGTCGTGTGTTGGGCGCTCTGTTTCCACCCCTTGCGCGTATTTCCGAAGCAGGTGTAACAATTATTATTTTCTCGTTGATTTTGTCGTCTCTGCCGCTGTCGACGATGACGATGACGACGACGGCGTCGATGTCGTTGTTTTGCCTTTTTTGCGCTGCACGTTCTGCCCGCTGCCCGGCGTCCGCTGCCGTATGATTTTCCATTTCTCTTGCACGCATTCTCTCGCTCGCACAGTAGCGCTCGCTCGCTCGCTCGCCTGCTCATACCTATGCGGGGGCACAGGCAAGGCGCGCACGCATGGCGCTTGCATTTGCTGTCTCACATGGCCAATGTGTGTCTGTGTGTGTGTCTGTGTGCGTGTTTGTGTGCTTGGGTGGGTGCAGGGTGGTTGTATGTGGGTGCTAGTAATGTTGTTACTGCAACTATAGCTGCTATTACAACAACAGCAATCGTAGAAGCAGCAGCGAATGTCCCTTCGGACGAAGATGAACGTCACAGCTTCGGCACCTCAGGTGAGCTACTTGCCAGTCGCCTGCCCCATCTGATCCTCAAAAGCCTTATACGTGTCGTGGACAACTTAGATAAGTGTTATATAACTAAAGTCATGGGGTTTTGTACACAGTGAACAAGTTACCAAAACGCGCCCAGCCAACGAAGAAGACAATCAACAAAAAAAAAAAAAAAAAATAATAATAAAAATAATAATAATGAACAAAAGACATTTAATAATTGCGCACCTGAGGCACCAGAAAAGCCGGGCCTCAATATGAAGCGTCTCAAAGCAGCTACAACAAAACCAACAACAACAATGGCAATATCAAAGGCAAAAGAACGTTGAAGAGGCAACGAGCCAAGGAAAGACAACCGGCAGGTAACAGACAACAGCTGAGAGAGAGAGAAAGAGAGAACGCAGAGCGGAGTAAAGAGGAGCATGGCAAAAGGTGTGCTACGCGCTCCGAAAACAATATTCGGAGTTAGCTCTGCTGGCAGGGGAAATGCTGCCGACCAACGCCGCTGTCGTCGTCGTCGTTGTCGTCGTCGTCGCCATCGTCTACGTCGTCGTCTCTCACACGAGGTAGCATCCCAAGCTCGGCGTGGTGTGTTGGTCTTTTGGTCTCTTGGTGTTGGTGTCAGTGTCGAACTCGTCCGGTTCTGGCCTCTACTGTTGCTTTATTTTGGTTAACACGCGTCGCTGCCGCTGCTGCTGGTGCTGCTGCCGCTGTCGCAGCTGGCGTCGACGTTGGCGCAACAGATTCAATCTGACGACGACAGCGCTGCCGCACTCCGAAACAAAAAAGGTATATTACCTTAGAATGCCAGTCGTTCTTACTTCAGTCTTCGTACAGTCTTTGCTTTAACCCGTTCCAATTCTGTCCGCCGTTCGTACGCTCGCTCGCTCGTTCGCTCTATAGAAATCATATGTAGTATAAAAGCAACAACAACAACTGGCAGCACAATAATAACAGAAACAACAACAACAACAACAACAGCAGCAACAAAAACAACAACAACAACCACACCTGGCTATAGAATAACAAGCGCTTCTCAGAGCTGAGTTTGAGTTCAGTTTTTGGTTATCATCATCAACAGAGTAGCCGTAGTCAGTCGTAGCCGCATCGCCGCTGAGCCGCCGCCGCTGTCGTCGTCGCCGTCGTCGTCGCCTCTGTCGCCGTCGCAGCCAGCACACACATCACAAACCAACCACCACCACTACCAACACCACCAACGCAAACCCCCATAGCAGCAGCAACAACAATAACAGAAGCAGAAGCAGCAGCAACACACACAAACACACACACACACACTCACGTTCGCTCACTCACGAAAATTTCAATATCCAAATCAAAGTTGAGTTCAAATCGAAAACAGCCGCAATACCAGCAACAACGTCTCGCAAATAGCACGCGGATAATAAAAACACACGCAGCATATCAAATATTCAAAAAATACGCCAAGTTCAGAATAAATAAAATAAATAAATAATCTAAAAAGCTGCAATAAGAATAATCAAATAAATATAAAAATCAAACAAAAAATTAAATAAATTTTATTTAAAAAAGAAATCCGCAAAATTTTTCACACGGTATTATTTCGGCAAGTCTCGAGTTTTCACATTTCGCGTGTGTGTGCTTAAAAAGCTAAGATCGACAAATACTTATAAACTTGAACTTCTAATTTAAAAGCTATCCAGTGTTTCGCTATTTTGTATCCTCTGACACTCGACAACGACAACAACAACAACAACCACCACAAGATGTAAGCAAAAATTCATTGGGGAAAAAAATGCATAAATAATGAAACAAAATATTTTTTGCTCGCAAAAACAAATCTTTAAGTATAAAAATTATAAATACATACAAATGCACGTATGTACACAAAATAACAATAAAAGAATTGCTTGCCGAAAGTTCGTTGCTCGCTGACTCGATTTCAATTCATATTACCAGTAGATGCCAGTCAGCCAGCAACAACACATTCTAAACTGAACTTTCAGAGTCGCTCAGTCAAGAGCAGCAGAACAGATCACCTCCGGTCGGTCCGTCCACGCACATAGGCTCAAAAAACCATAGAAATTTTTAAAGCCGGCAAAAAAAAAAATAAAAATAAAAATAAAAAATCAAAGACAACTACCAAACAAGAGACGATAGACGGGAACGCTGACACGAAGTCAGAGCCATAGCTGAGCAGCAACAAAGAAACACGTTTTTGTGTTTGCGGGCCAAAAAGCAAAACACAAAACAAAAACCCAAAATAACAGGCAAAAATACAAGCCTCAGACTTGTAGCGACCATTCGACGTCGCGTCGTCGTCTGTTAGCCATAAAACCTTATGGCCAACGTTCCAATAGGCCGCACACTCAATTCATTCGCCGCTTCTCTCATTCTCTCGCTTGGGCACTTGTCGTCGCCGCCAGCGCGTACGCTTAGTACGCAAAGAAATAATTCCCGTAGTTTATTTTTATTATTGTAATTACACGTCTCCAAGCCAATCGCGAGAGTACAGAGCCCAAACTCATATCTTTAGCTTGAGGTCTGGCTCTACTTCGAGCTGAATTCTCACTTGGCAACGCTGCCTTTTTGCACGATCCCAATGCGAAAAGTGTGAGTCAGATATCAAAAAAAAAAAAAAAGAACAGAAAAAAAATATTTGAATTTAAAGAAGAAAACAAGTAAAGAAAAACCAGTAAAGGCAAAGAAATTTCGTGCGTGATAATCACGAAGAGAGCAACGCGCTCGCACAATTGTTAGAACCGGCAGCCGCAGAGTTGGCCAAGAGTTATTAAGTCGCTTTCTGGTCAGAAAACGTGTTTTTGTACGAATCGTAAAAAAAGGCAGCAAAAATGAGAAAACAATCAACAGACAATCTAAATTATTTACACACTTGAGCCAAGAAGAGCACAAAATATTCAAAAGCAATTTTTTGTTTTGTTTCAGAGCCATAATTACAAGTTACCACACAACAACAACAACAACAACAACAAAACGCATTAACAACATTTTAAGCGGCAAAATAAAAAAATAAAACAAATTTAAAGACAAATATCAAAGTTCTTCAAAAACAAATATAATAACAACGAAAAGGCAACAACAATAACTTTAAACCAAAAAAAAAAAAAATTAAAACATCTCTTCATCTACTTCAACGACTTTGACTCGACATTTAATTGGTAATAAGAGCAAATTATTATTAAGTATTCATGCCCATTGTGTGTTTTTGTTACTTTTTTGTGCCATTTTGTTGATAATTGTTTGCGCTTCATTTAGTTTCTCTTTTGTTCGACCATCGCCGACTATTTAGTTGACTTTCAAGTTTGGCTTTGAATTGGCAAAAACAAAACAAAACGAATTACAAAAATTGTTGTGGAAAAGAAAACCTGACGCAATTTTTATAATTTTCCATTGGCAGTTAAATTATTTTATAAAACAATGATGATATTCTTTTAAAATTTATTCGCAAATGTAATCATAACATTTTTATTTGATTGTTCTATTTAATTCTGTTCAAAAAAAGAACTACAATAATTATTTTTGACAACCGTCTAGCATAATCTAAAAACTTCTCATTTTTTTTTTAACAACTAGTACAAGCACGCAAAAGATCAAAAAATAAAATAACAATTGGGAAACAAGAATCAACTGGTATTTTTCTGTACCCAAACCACACACGCTTTTCCCACACTAATCCGAAAGACACCCAAAAACAGAACCGAAACTAAACAGCAAAAGATACAGAAACAGAGCGCATTCAAAAAATAAAAATTAGCCATTAAACATTACGGCACAATAGGCAACAAAACCGAACTGAGTGGCAAATTGTTGCTAATTTTTATGAGCTTTGTGGCAAATATTCCTTGAAAGAAAAGGAAATTCAAGTTTAACTTTAATTTGATTTCCGCCACTGAGCAGCTGAGAACAAAAATCAAATGCTAAATGCAAAATTAAGAACAGTATTAAACTAAAATTGTATACATTAAAGCGCCAACTTGGAAAGATTTTTAAAAACTATTTACAAAGAAAAAAAAAACATTTTTTAATTAAATTAAATATATCAAGAAAAAAATTGTTGAGAATTCATATAGTGAATTGTATATTTTGTTGTTAATTTTGAGCGTAATTTGCAAGTTAAACTGGCAAAGACAAAAATAAGGAAAAATCAAGTAAAAAACTTAAACAGAATTCCTTTTCTAAATATCATTGGTCGCTAAGTGAAAGAAGGCTTAGTAACAGAAATAAAGGTGATAGCATAAAAGCGAAAGCGGTCAAGGGTTAAGAACAAGCATTTTTTGTGCCCCCAGCTCCAGTCCCAAACGGAACGGAACGTCTTATTTAGCGTCCTTTTTTTGTGTGAGTCAAGTGGAGGTTTTTTTTTAAGATTGCAAAGGTTGTTGAATTGAAATTAAGTATAAATATTTACAAAAAGCGTGTCAGTAGCAATCCGATAAATAGCAACATATCAGAAGAGGAAATGCAAAAAAGTAATTAGCATTTTTGAATTTTAGATCAAATTAAAAGTGCAGATCAATCGAAAAAGGAAACACTTGTTCATACACACCATAGCTTAAATAAATATAAAAAAGATAAAAGCAAATTAAAATAGAAATCTGTGTGTATTTGTCTGTAATAAATATATCATAATTAATTGGTTGTAACTGAAGTCAAACAACAGTCAATTGTAGCGGACATAACTTATACCCTAGATTTATTAAAAATAAAAATAAAAAAATTAAACAACGGTGTCAATCAGAAAAGAAGATTTTTTCATTAAATCTAAACAAACTTAAGTCACAGTTGGCTGAGTTTTTACCGAGCATATTTGTAATTTATCTTAGAGTTACATACAGAAATCGTGGGGCCTTGATGCCTCGATCGACAAGATTACGCGTTTTGACAATCAGCAAAAATTAGCGTATATATTTAGGGCCGAAATTGAGTATCAGCATTCAACAGTCAGGCAATAATCAGAGCATATACATAAGATATACATAAATCTCGTCTATATTTATACGGAACTTTTTCGCAACTTTTGCTCTCAACTCGAATCAAACCTCAAACTACAAACACTTTAATACTTTACGACAATCTCTAAGGCAATTCCCCCTAACTTAAGGCTAATAAATCAATCAATCAAACTTTAAACAATCTTCAAACGGTTTTCAAAACTTTTACGCTATACACTTTATATATTTACCTATACTTATACATGTAATCTAAATATATATACATATATATATACAAAATGCAAACTAATTATACATGTCTAAATATTCAATCTCAGTAGTGATATATTAAAGGCATATACATATAGCACTCTAGAGAGTCCATATAAGTTAGACAATCTACAGGCTAGAAAAAACTTAAAACTACGCTCAAATCCAACTCAGTATATATATAAAAAAAAAAAAAATACAGAAAATACGTGTTAAAATTACAATTTAAGCTTGTTTCAAACTTATTTAGACGCCTCAGCACTTAGCAACAATTTGCGTAAAACTTTTGAGCACAATTGGCATTTCAATCAAAATTATATACAATCGGCATAGACAAATATATTAATATATCAAAAGAATATAGAAATATTCGACAGTAGACAAGATCTTCAAACACACATAAGCACTGTACTCTTTACTACCCAACACCAAAATCCGTGCAATTCCCTCACTAAGAAAATACCAAATAAAAAGCATAAAAACCCAAAAATTCTACAATTAACAAATAAGAACAAACTAAAAGAAACAAAAGCAAAACGCAACGCAACGCAACTAATATCGAACTTAAAAACAGTGCAGAATAAAGAAATTTTTCAATCAACATTTGTTGCCAATAAAACTGTCATCATTGCCGCGTTAACAGAAACCACGGCGTCAGCAGCGATTGCAGCGCTCAGTATCAGCAGCAGCTCTCAAGCGTCGCTTGCCAGCGCCACCGCCACCGCCAACGCCAACGCCGCTGCATCGCCGACAGTCGCAGCCGCCACCGTCGCAACAGCCGCAGCAAGTCCGTCGCCGCCGTTAACGGTAAAAAGCGAAATCGTTGCATCAGATTCAAGAGCCGAGTCCTCCCCTATACAAGATTTAATCATGGTAAGCGCCGCCCACATCCTAAACAAAAAACAAAAACAAAAAAAAAAACAAAAAAAACGCACAAGAAAATGCACTTGAAAAACGCAAATAAAAATTTTACAATCAGAACTAAACGTAAAATTGACGAAAGTTGAGATTGACCCATTGATCCATTGAAAATTAAATCCAACGTTTCGTTTTTGTTAATTCTCGTTCATACCTATAATTAAATAACAATGCAATTGAATCAAATTAACTATTATATAATCCTCATAAAAGAAAAGTTGTACAGTTAACTATGCAAAAACAAACTATTCCTATTCTACCTACTCATATTTTTAGTTATTTAATATTACATACTCACTGTCCATCTATTACTTAACCGTCCATAAGCAATTTAGTTACGAGCTAAGCGAACTATAAATAGAAAACTAGTCAATGGTATTATATATTTTAGTTCAAGATTTATAAGTCAAATCAATTTTATCATCATCATCTTAAGTTTAATTATGGAACTTTTATTTAAGTTTTGTTTTAGTTTTAGTTTATTTCTCGTCACACTAACTTATCTTGTATATACACTAAATAATTTAGCATTCGTATATAATGTTTGATGCGCTTGCAGAGAGTGCTATGAAAAAATTGTATATAATCTGAGCAATATCAATATAGCTATCCGCAAATAAAATAGTGTTACCATTCGATGATATACTGTCCACTATTTTCACCATTTCCATCATTCAGAGCACTAATCAGCAATCGTAGCATATCTTTTTAATTTGTATCAAAAAATATTGGTAAAGCTAAGCTATAGCCTAGCCGAATAGGAAACCAATAATTGACTATATCTGCAAGTGTATTAAATCTTCGGCACACCGAAGCTAGCTTTTATTTGTTTTTTATTGAGCTGAAGCTTCCTCTTAGCACTGACATTAAAGTGCGTTTAGTAGCTTTGCAACTAATTGCAGTTAATACCTTTGAACAAATGATTGGTACTGATTCCAAGACTAAAAAAAAACACTCCCTGGCCTATGAACTATTTTTTCAGCTTCTTTTTCACTCAGGCTTAGGAGGTTGACGATGTTCATTAGCTCGTAACTTAAGGCTTTTATACACATAACTGCTAGCCCGAGTTATGGTCTTGAAACTAGCTTACTCTTCTAATGCTACTTCTGTTCTATGCTACTGCTATGGCAATTTTATTCTCTGCTTAATCTACTTCAATCTCTCTCTCTCTCCCTCTGCTCTCAATCTCTCTCTTTCTGCTCTCAATCTCTCTCTCTCTCTCTCTTTCCTTCTCACTCTCCTCACTGAAATTCTGTAGTTTTAACTATCTATGCTCTATACACTATGCTACAACAGTTAGTCACTGGCTTCACTTTTACCTTTATTTCTACTGCTAATCTTGCTACTTTTTACTGCTGCCACTGTGAAGAAACTTTGCATTTCTCACTCAAATCTACTTCGTAGCCGATTACGCATTTTATAATTTACCCAATAGGCGAAGCACGGCCTGTGCAATGGCAACTGAACCTAACTAAAGAGTTGCTGTTTTAATTTGCTATAACAAAAAGTTTTGTGTTTTATCAAATTGTTGTTTTGTTTAATAAATTTGGTTTGCCAATTGGGCCTGCGTTGTATTTTGTTATCGGTTATTCAGTTTTTTGTTTGCCAACATTTGCCAAATCTGCCAAAACCAAACTGAAACTGAAACTCAAACTTGAAATAGCCCAAACCAAATATTGAAAATAATCTGAAAGCGCATAAATTCACACCACGCACAGCAAATGCAACTGTTGCAAGCACCGCCGCCCACACATCAGCATCATCTGCACCTGCAGCATCCAGCCGCCGCCGCCGCCGCCGCAGCTGCTGCAGCGGGCGCGTACCAGGCGTATCCGACTGGTGCCACAACTGCCATGTTGCAGCAGAGCAACGTCGTCGCCGTCCAGCAACAGCAGCAACAGCAGGCAATGTTGATGCATCAGCAAGCGGCTGTCGCGGCCGTCGCCGCACAGCATCAACAACAGCAGCAGCAACACGTGCATCAGCAACAACAGCAGCAGTACCAACTGCAGCAACAGCAGCAGCAACATCAGGCACAACAGCAGCAGGCCGCACAGCAGCAATACCACTACCAGCAACAAGCTCAGGTCCAGGCCCAGGCCATGCTGCAGACTTATATGCAACTGCAGGTTAACAATGTGGCTGCTGCACCAGCCACGCCCACCAAATATGCCTCCGCTGGGGTGCCGCCAGCTGGAGCAACACAGTATTTTGCCGCGCCAACAACACCGCTCACAATCATACCGGCCTGCAGTGGAGCCGCCGCGGTAGCCGCTGCCGCCATGTTTGCCACAGCAGCCACGCCCACCTCAGCGGCGACCACTCCGAACAACAATGTAAATAATACAGTTAATCTATGTGATGTAACTAGAACTACTACCAAATCTACCACCACTACTACTAAGCAGCCCGCCGCGGCTGCCTCCGGCGACGTTGGCCTGTCGATTGGCGACGGCGGTCGCCTAGTCTCGCTGCTGGGACCGCCGCCGCCCGTACACGCCGGCGTCGTTGGCTGCAGCAGTGGCAGTAGCGGCTGCAGCTCTGCATCTTCTGATTGTTCTATGCCATCGCCAACTTCACTACACTTATCTTCTCCTAAAAAGGTTTGTGTGTTCACTAAAACGCTAACAACAACAAAAAAAAACATTGCATTCCAAATTAACTTTTACAAAAATAAGCTCTGTTTTTTTTTTAACGCAACACTCATTTTTTCAAACTCTCAAGTAGTTAGATATTTTTTCCAAATCTCTCCCTATCTCTGACTTCTTTTGGCTTATTTTACAGTAGGCTTAGAACAATTAGCTATTTCTTACTATCTTGATCACATAACTAATTGCGTTTAACACACAGTACCATAAGGAACTATCGCTTGACCCCTCTCCTTCTCTCTCTCTCTACTGACTAGATCTACTCTAACTTCATTTGATGTTGTATTCGTATGCAAAAAAAAAAACCCAAATATATTTTACTGTTGTAGTTTCTGTAAATATTCGTTAATTTATACTTGTAAAATACAACTAGTTTTAAGTTCATTTACATCAAGCTAGTTCTTAAGTCAATTAATGCAATTTTCAATTTTGCAGCATATTATTTACAAGCTGTTTGCGTTCCCAGCTAACTTTTTGACATATTCTTGCCATATGCCTATTTCTTTTTTTTTTCATACTGTCAACTGACTAACCATTCGAACTATCATGAGGTTTTTGTCTTTCAACTTTTATGAAACGTATAATTTGCACGAATATTTAAATGCAAATTAATTATTCCACACTATATGTGAATACATATATCTAATCCAAATGTTTGCTTTTGTCCTTTTTTCTTTTTTTTTGCCCTTTGTTTTTACCTCTTGTGTTTTTATTATTGTTGGGGAGTGCGCACACGTATATACGTATTTGTGGCGCTGCCCATCGATGGGCGTGACATCGTGCGACTCAATTGTGCGTAATAAAATAATGTGCAACCGCTTGACCATGCGACTGGCATACTGATGAGCACTCGAGTAGTCTGTGGGGTCGTGAATATATTTATGGCACAGCCCTTTTTTATTTTTATTTATTTATTTATTTTTTTTGTTTAATTTGACCCGCTAGGACAAACAGAACCAGAGCTTAAGTGGGTGCCACAAGATGGACGAGTTGTGGGTAATGTGACGCCACGCTTTAAGCTCGCATTGTGGAGATTCGAGCTATCAGCAATAAATAATGCTTGCCAGATTAAAGCTATAGTTTCGGATGCATTCATTAGCGATGACAAATGTTGCATAGAAAACTGTTTGTGTATTAAAGTAGCCGATGTGCAAGTTTTGTGTGGTCGGTCGCTTTATTATTTTATTCGTCATAAATATCTCGCACATGCGAGCATTAACCGCAATTGTTTAGCGTGCACTTTCGCCTTGACGTGCCAGCAGTTACTCTCCCAGCTGCACCAATGTCCCCTGCTCCACTCGTCGTTAACACAGTGTGCGGCCACATGTAGCCCATATTGATTAGTTGGCGTTGAAAATGTCGCTGCAAATTGTTGCAAGCGGCACATAAAAAAAACTACGTCCCGTTCCCACTAGCTTCAAGCCAGCGCGATATTTCGCTCTTGCAATTGCTCCGACGGCAGTTCCAAACGTGTGTGTGTGTTTTGTATATGTGTGTGTGTGTGTGTGTTCAGCTGGTCACATTTGAGCTGTGTCCATTCGCATTTATTATTGATTTTTCGTACACACACACAGGACATATCCTGGCTGTCACAATTGCGCGACTCGCTAAAGTTTAAAATGAACCTAAATGACTGTATTATAAGCCTTCCGCAGAGTAAACAAACAATTGCATTGGCGTCGACGTTAAATTATCTGTAATTGATTTTGTTTATCAGACAACCGATTCGTTTGACCGCTAACCCCGACAGCTCCATTAAATCCATTAACCCTTTTTTGCGCTGCATTTATTTTGCACACTGCTGCTAATGCTGTGGCCATTAAATGCCACGGGGCTGAACATGAAAAATATTAATATTTGTTTGCCCATTTTGTTATTACATAATTTCTTACATGATGCGCAACAGAATCCTATTATTGCCATTATTGTTACCGTGGTAACATGCAAATGCTGTAAATGTTTTACAATGTAAATTAATAAAAAAAATACCAAAACAAGCAGCGTCATATGTAAAATCTAGTTTTGTACATATTCTTGTTTTTGTCATAATAGAAACATTGGACGTTGTTTCATATGTTGAAAATAAAAAAAAATTAAACAAAGCATTTTGAAGTACAGCAGTATTTGCATTGTTTAACAGAATATTTTTCTTTATAACAATGAAAATAGGCTTTCTATAAGTCTAATCGCTTGACTAAGAGGCCCCTATTAGATATTTTACATATAATTGAATCCTATTTTATATACTTGAGTAAATATTTTTATTTATTTTTCATATATAAAAATATATATAACAAAGAGTATATGTGTATTTATATTACAGTCTTGTGTAGCCTCGAGTTTTTAATAAAATCTGTGCTGTACATTAGGGCCTCGGGCTGCCCACACAGTTGGCAAACAAATTTAAATTGCGTTTAATGCACGCAATTTTAATTTCATGCTAAAATGTTACTTTGTGGCTAAAAACAAATAAGCCAAATATAAAGAAATGCAAATAAATAAATATCTGCCTACAAAACAACAAAAACAAAGTGTCAAAGCCACTGCCAGCTTTGAAGTGTCAGCGGACGCTTGCGGCGGGGGGTAGGGGGCTTGTATTGCGGCCGGCGTTTGGCAGTATTCTGTTTGACCAGCGTGCACTTCTAATAAGCCAACCTCTAACTTAGCAATGCACAAATAAACTTTTTAAATTTAAAAATTCATCAAACTTTGAAACGCCTGTCAAACAAACAGCCCGCGGAGGGGTCAGCAGCGGACCTTGCATATAAGTTAACAAATGCGCGTATAAAAGTGAGCTCTCCCATAATACACAATATATATATATATATATATAAATAAAGAAAAAAATATATATATATGCATAAAAAATAAAATGAAAAATAAAATTACATTAATCCGTAATCGGAAAACTTGAGTTGAGCAACGAGAACACGGCGCAAAAGTTTTTCGACTGCGTAGAAATTTATAAAGGAAAATTTATAATAAGCGATTTACAAGCAACAACAAAAACGAGTTTTCTAACTAAAATTTCAATTATTTTGCCGAACAGCAATAAAATAATTTGAAATTTAAATGCACTAGACGCCCGCGCCCATCCCCAAAAAAAAAAAAAATAGGGCAGACAATCTGTTGCCCAGTTTAACCGTCAGGGCGAGATTGTCAAGAAATGTAGCACACAACTTAGGGGAGATAGCTGAGACGGTGGCAATGGGGCAGGAAGGACACGCACATCAAATTGAGATGAGAAAATAAAATTCAATAAACTCTTGTTAAGCACGCAGCGTCCAGGACGAGTACTGGGTGAGTTGCTGCTGGAACAGCGACAAGGACAACGTTTTAAATATTGACAAGCTAACCCCCACTACCGGTCCACACCGCCCATCCTTCGGCCCAAACGACAGTAGCGTTGTCGATTAAATAGATAAATCAACCCTAGGGACATGTACATCATAGAATTTTTGCATTGATCAAAAGCTGGGCCATCTAGCTGGAGTTTTGTGTTGATCCGAGGGGTAAGGAGTCGTATGCTTAGGCATTGTTATGATTTGTACAGTATTCAAGCGTCTGTCATCCCAAAAATCAACGAATGGGCCATATCGATTTTGGGCTATTGAAAATTAAAGCACACTTTATGGCGCCCCTGTCACACAATTAGAGTACGTTGTGTGTGTGTGTGTGTGTGTGCGCTTGTCGAGTGCTACATTTCATACAATTGCGCTAATCAGTCGAGGGGATGTGTGCTGAGTGGAAGAAGAAGAATAGCTAGTAGTATAAGTTAAAGAAGGCAACATACATTTCTTACTCTGACGCTGACAAACAAATTAAAAAGTTATGACTAAAAACGTTTGGCTAAAATGAAATTGACGCTCGCTTGGCCAACTCGCAAATGCCGCTGGCCAAATTTAAATTGCTTTTGTTGCGCTTTTGAAGTTGTCTGCATTTCACTCCGGTTGTTGTTGCTGGTGGTGGTGCTGCTGCTGCTGCTGCTGTTGATGATAATTTTCCTTTTTGTGCGCAAGTTTTCTTTGTTGTTTGCACAAATAGTTTTTTGTCGCCATTGCCATAAAAAATAAGAGATTTCCTTTTGAAAGGCGGCGTGACGCAAAAATAATAAAATGAAAGGGAGGAGCACACCGAGGCGCGAATTAAGTCTTGCAGCTAAGCGGCCGCAGCAAAGCGCATTAAAAAAGTTGTGCATCCTTTTTTACGAACGAATAAGATTTATTTCTACCCAAAGCAGCTAAAGCAAAGTTGATTCATTAAAAGCTTTAATGTGGTCTGCTTGAAAACGAGTACGATTATGAATATAAATATGAATATTGAATATGTATGCGTGCATGTGTGTGTATGTGTGTGTGTGTGTGTGTGTGTGTGTGCACGGTGTAATCGCTTGAATGGCAACCCATTAAAAGTTGACACGCTCTACAACCCTAAGCCAACTTATGGGGTTGTAACTTTGGCATGCAAGCTTTTGCCCTTTAGTGTAACACAGTGTATTATAGGAAGTATGTGTGTGTGTCTGTGTGTGTGTGAGTATACTAATCCAGCCGGGGTTGAGTGGTAGCAGCGCTTTTGGGTTGACCAACTTTATGGCGAACTATAAACTAGAGGCGACAAACCAACTTATTAATATGCAATGCACACTTTGTTGCTGTATTAATTGCAATATTAAATTTCCACTAATACACGCTTAGCACCGGCAGTCAGTCAGGTATTCAGACAGGGACGCGCCGTTAACGCGCCGCGAAGTATGCTCTAGAAAGTTGTGCACAACTTTCAGTGTGTCGGTTTGTGAGTGTGTGCGTTAGTGTACGCGAGTTTGGCGTGCTGAAACACACCTCGAGCAAAGTAATTATTACATCCTAACATATATACATATATTTATATATTTTGTGAATGTGCGAGCTTATGTGGCAACCATGCTACTTGACTAAGCTCACATTGCGGCTGCTGCTGTTTGCTTCATTCACATGCAACGCGAGTCCGCTGTAAAGCGATACTAATGATGAGTTCTGCTGGCAGCAAATGAACTCAATTTACTGCGTTTTACATTACGAACACCCAAGAACCGGATGGACAGAGCGACCAGACATTGCAGACGCCGCCCATAGCACCTTAACAATCCTCCCAACTACCTCTCTCTTTTCTGCTCCCACTGATGACTGCCATTGCAACTGGCAGGTAGCAGGCAGCTGGAAATTGCATGTGCTGCATATCCTAGCCAAAAAAACTGGCTGCATCGTGCTGCCAAAGAATAGCAAAGGTAAACCTCAATGCATGAGGCATTTTCATGCTCCAAATTGCGCGCAAGCTGCCGTAAACTATATGCGAAAGCAAGCCAGACAGCACTCTGGCCACAGACAAGCGACAGAGCGAACTGTGTATGGTGTAGGGGTAAGGGGCTGTATGGGGTAGCAGCGAGTGCAGTTGTACTGCGCTTCAACGCGCGCAACGCGTAATGTTGGCTTAAGTTTGAAGTTAACAAAATTTTCACACACGCCCGCACACACATGCACTGCAAATCTGAGCACGGGGTGCAGCTGATTACATTAACTAAAGTTCAGCATATGCAAACACAAGGCCACCACAAAAACAGAAAGAGAGAGAGAGAGAGAGAGATAGAAAGAAAGCGGGAGTAGTGAAGAAAAGTGTGTGGCAGATTCAGCGCCTGCTGCTGCGGTCGTTTGCGGCATGTTGCAGTGGTTGGCAAATTAATTTGTTGAAAATAAGTTGTCGAAAAGTTGGAAACGCCGAGAGCCACTGCAAATACCTCTGTTCTTGCCTTTGCATATATGCATGCGCTGATTAATAAATACTTTAACTGCTTCTTGTTTGGAGGTTGCAAAGTGGGCTGGCTGCAGCGTTGGTGGTAAGGGGGGCTGTCTGTTTCAGTCTAATTAATGTGCGCCTAGAATAATTTTGTGTGCATAATTTTTGTGTGCCTTAATTATGCATAAGCTTGTGATGCAATCTCTGATTAAATTATTAATATATGTTTGCAGTCTCTGATTGGAGTTTTAGCCATAAACACATGTTTATACTACCGCATTTGTGGCAAGCCCTTAACGAGGCAGATGCCACAGTCAGTTAGTCAATCAGTCAATCAGCAGTGTCTGCCAAGTAGTTTATCCTAAGAGCCCAACTCTATTAAATGCCGCATTTCGGAATTCTGCTGCTGGGCAAAATGGCCAGGAAGCAGCCGACAATTGTCACCTTTGTCAACATCAAATTTTCCGCTAGTTTTATGTGCATAAATGCAAAATGCAAAGTGACAGTCAAGCAGTCAGACAGTCAGACAGTCGGACATGCAGACAGAGAGACCGGTCAGACTTCTGATGAGTTGCGCAATTTCGACTAAAAAACAAGTAAGACGAATTGCCGAATAGTAAATACCCTAATATGTATGTTGAAATAAATCCCTTAAAGAGTTTTCCCAAAAAAATATATCACAGAACTCTGTTTTGAAATCATAGTATAAGTGCAATCAGATGAAAAAATGCCTTCTTCAATGTGCTTCATATCTCATAAGAAATGTAGAATACTTTTCGAAAGGGTATACAAAATCCAGAGGCATTACAAAAAAATTGCCATTGCAGCAGCGTCATTGTCAGTTCTGTTGTCGTCTTTGGCTCTCGTTGCTCCTTGCTGGCTTTTAAGCAATTCTCCTTCACACACACACACACACACATAAATGAGTTTGATTGTGTGTGTAACTGCGGCAAATGTGCCGGTGCCAATTTTTTAAACTCATAAATGGAGTACCAGCACCAGCACCAGCACCAGCCCCAGAGCCAAAAAATAGTGCCGCTCTTCATGCCGAGTACAAGTTCATTGTATTTGCATGCCACACTCCCTGTTGCACCCCTCTTGACATATTTTTTGCTGTTTCATCATTTTCATCAGCAGACAGACATTGCTCATACGCCACGTTCGTCAACAAAGGCGGCATCAGTTCATTTTTTTGCCCGAATTTTTCTTTATTCTCGTTTGCCCAGCTTCTTGTTTGTTGGCCCAGTCAAAACGTTAACAGTATTTTCAGCATTTTCGAGACAGTTTGTCATAATTTCATAGAATCCACTTCGGGCGGCATTATTTTCTTTCTTTTCATATATTTCTTTGTCTGCTGGTTGGCTTTAACATGTTTGACTGTGCGTCGCTTTATTGTGGCAGCATGACAAATCGGCAAGTGTCAGGAGGTTTCTTTATTTAATTTTGATGTCTCGGCCACACAGAGTGGCGTCTTAAATGGGTTAAATGGCTGCCAGTTAAGTTCGGACAGTTAGTTTGGAATGAACTTGGTTTCTATCTGCTTGCACATAAATTCCTTTTTGCATTGCCTACTCCAAGGTGCCGCTGTCTAACCATTCAATTACAATATTTTGGCTCTATGTAAATTTATGAGCATTTTCATTTCGATCAATTTATTTTGGGCCCCACATTTTTTTTATGTGTGTGCGTGTGTGTGTGTGTATGTGCGGCTGACCGAATGTCTATTTTATTTATGTCTTTTACGAGATGACCCAACACAACAAAAAATTTATTCATTGAAGTTTTTACAGTCAACTACACCTTTTCAATGTGGATAAAGATGGGCACGCTTATGTTCTCTCTATCTCTCTCCCTATTAGTTATTGCTTTCTCTTTTATCGCCTACCTTTTCTCAGTCTAACTCTTATGCCGTTGTAATCATTCATACTTCATCAAGTTGACCGACTACGGCTTGGCTTTCATTCCGTTCCTTTTGGTCTGCGGTGCGACAGGGCCGTTGGCTTCATTGCTATGCAAACTGCTCCCAATGGCTACGTTTAATGGTCAAGTGTGTAAAATTGCATAGCAAATCGTAGTCCGGTTCTAGTCCGAATCCATGGATGGATGTGGCCATGTCCTTAGATAAACATCCTTGCCTAGCCTCCGATACGTTTGCTTTTTGCTGTTGTTGCCTCTCGTACATATTGATGTGATTTACCACTTATGTCTTTGGGGCGTCCAACAGTTTACTGTGCAAATTGTTTGGAATTCAGTTTTGAATTAAGCACCCACCTCCTACTCGTGTTCTGTGTGTGTGTGTGTCTCTCTGTGTATGCGTATACATCTGTTATGATACATGTGGCAAATGTGATGCTCGTTAAGACAGTAAAAGTCTGGCCTGTTACATCGCTTAGTTTATGTGCTCTGTTTTTGGTCTTGACATGTGGCCCCAATCGCTGGGTAAATTATGTATTTGCGAGCCCGCCAGCTCCTGCATTATTCCAAAGATTTTTAAATTTTTGAAGCATATACAAAATATTCTAGTACTCCCATCTAGTTTCCATTAGGCCAGCAACTATTCTTCTATGTGCTGGTGCCTGTCCTTTCCGTTCGCAGTTCAGTTGTTATAGTTGATTTCATTATAATTTCGATTTGCATAAGCAAATGTCTAAGCAACAATTTGGTAAAGGCCACCACCCGCAGCTGTTGTCCGAATTGCGTCAGATTGAATCGCCTGGGATTCGTCTGACATCGTCAGGAGCGACAGGAGCGCAGCAGCAGCGAGCGTTAAAGAACCGGGCACTCAACTGCTCGTCAAGTTGTGACAGTGTATCAATTTTGGGTTCTGCCTGCCTTTGGCCCTCATACCGATACCAAGTTATCTACCGATTGCCAAGGAGCTGCTCACATTTCATTAGCTTGTCAACATTTGTGTAGCTTGGGTCATGTCTTTGACACTTCAGCCTGCGGCATTCGGGTGTGAGTGGGCGGGGCAATCGGGGGCGGCAAATTGAAGTTACCATAGATTCGAAATTGTTGCTGTTGTTGTCTTAAATAGTTAAACTGCTTAGCGAAACCTCCAGCTGCTGCGGACATCTTCTGTTAGTCGTTCAGGTCTAAAAGCAGACTAGGGTCAAATGCTGTATTTAGCCAAGGGACTGGCAAACTGGGCGGGCGCTCCTTTTGGTTGCTATGCAAATCAATTTGCTCAGCGCGTTGCCGATGCGGCTATTTGTCTACTTTGTGTGGTTGAAGTTGTTGATGTTGTTGTTCCTTTGTGTTGTCTTGTTTTGCTCTGTAAAATGTTACGTTCGCTGGCAGGTTCATTAGTCTCATCAACAGCAGCAGCACCAACAACTTTGTTTAGTTAACTTTATTGAGCGGCGTTTGAACTTTGATATCCCATTTTCTTAACTTCATCTGCAACTGCTAGGTGCCTGCCTAGCTGCTGTCTGCTGTCTTCTGCCTTCCTGTGTTAGCCTAGCCAGGTTCTCAGCTACATTTAATTTGTTTTAATTGCCATAATTTAGCCAACGCTTTTGTTGTCTTTATTGTTATTGTTGTTATTAGCCTGCTTTGGTTTTTCCCCATGCAAATTTAATTGAGGCACAAATTTAAAGCTTATAAATAACTTGGACTAAAGGCACCGCCCAGGTAACAAGGAACACAAGGCACAAATCCTTTGAACAAAGCAAGCGCATGAATAGAAATCATAAATTTTGCCAGCAGCCATAAAAAAAGAATACCCACACACAAACACAGAATGTAAATACACGTGTGTGTGTGTGTGTGTGCGTATATGCTATCGATATGCCAAAATCTATACAAAGTGGTATACAAAGGCAAAGACTTTCAGGCAAGCAGGTGGCTGTCCCGCCTTTTACTTCTTCTGCTGTTGCCCCTGCCGCTGCCGCTGCTGCTGGCTAGAAAAAAAATATACACGAAAAATCGCAGCACGTAGAGCGCCATAAAATATGCTCAGATTGCTTGGCATTTTTTCCTACATATATGTGTATGTGTGGGTGTGTGTGTGTGGTGTTTGTGCGCCCTGCCATTTTATTTATTTTGTTGCCTTTTGCTTTATTGTCAGGCGCAGCAAATTTTATAAGGCACTCGCCTTAAAGCATGCAACAGTTTTTGGCAACAGGCAGACAACAGCCAATTAGGCATAGCCAAGTGGCAGAGAAGACAGCGGCAGCAACTGGTTTTAGCTCCTGTTGCGCCGTTGCTGGCATTGTGCCAGCCCAGGCTTTATTGCAGTTTAATAGGCAGACGACGACGTTGCCTAGTGGCAGTCAATATGGCAGATAAAGACGCCGGTATTAGGCAGAAGGCATATTTGTAACTGCTCGAATTTTCACGCATTGCTTTCAAACCACTTAACGCAAATGATGTTGATATAGCGATGGGTAACTTTTTTGTTAGCCTGCCTTTTTTTCTTGTGATTTTTGTTTTTGTGTTTTTGGTTTATTTTTTTTTTTCAAACTTTGGTCATAAACACACACTTGCCATAACGTGGCACGCTTTACATTTGCGCTGGCTGAAACTTTTTGTTGTTCTTGCGCTACTTTCACTTTTCCCGAAAGTAGGCAACAACAATAACAACAACAAAGCCGGCAAGCGGCAAAGTCGTTGAACGCTAAAAGCTATGCAAGCTATAGAAGAAAATACGGAAGAACGTTGCAGTGGGGTATAGCCGACTGCGCAACACTCGTTCACAGTGTAACAACAGCATAAAACACATTTTATAAAGATATCGATTTTTAAAATTTACGGCAGATACGGGAGTGTTTGACTCGCTCTTTAGAAGCCTGAAGGAATCTGTCTCAAAATATGAATCTTTTAAGCATCTAGCTTTAAAACTGCAACGCCCTGTGTGGGCGTGTACACAAGCATATAATCAGAGCTTTAAAAAGCGGTGAATAAAGTGAGTTTCTACGTACAGACAGATGGACGAACGAATGGACAGTAATATGGACATTGTATAAGCCGGATATACTCTTATTACTTCTTGCGCGACTAGAGTAAAATTTTTCTATAACTTTGCGACTGTGTGTGTGTGTGTGTGTGTTCGTGTTGTTAGAACAAGTTAATGTAAAAGTATTTTTATGCTTTGAAAAACATTTGCCAAGCCAAAAATTGTAAAGAAAATAAAAAAACAGCAAACAACAACAACAACAAGAACATCAGCAAGAATAAGTAGAAGAAAAGCAGCTCGCTCGCATAGACAAACTGAAGGCAAACTCTGATACGCTATGAAAATTTTTGCGGTTGCTGTTCTTGTTAAACAAAATACACGAAAGCGCATAAATAGAATCAAACAGAAAACCGAACCAACTCTCATTCACATCATCAATGTCAGAATGGTAGCGGGGCGAGATTGGCAGGAGAGACCGTGGCAAGGTTGGTAAGGGGCGGCTCGTTGTCGAGCTATGAGAACCCGCACATTATCGTCATCGTCATGGATCAGCCGCAATGCTGTAATTTTGTTATAGGCAATGGCACGTGTATGTGACTGTGTGTGTGTGTGTGTTTGGGTGCACAACCTGCGCTGTCGTTTCGTAAGATAAATGTCTATTTAAATTGTCCCTGTTTCGCTATGTGCCTTGGCCGAGCGCCGGGTCGTGCCGTGTCGTTTCGTGGCAGGGCTTTGTGTCTAGCGGCATGCCGCCTGCTGCCACTTCACGAGCTCCTCTAGTTAAATCTTTATTGTTATCATAATTTGCTTTTATCCATGCTCAGGGCTTGTCACAGACTACCCCGGCAACCTGGGCCTAACCTACTGACAAGTATATATATACATATATATTTTTATCGTAATTGTTTTCGTGCATCTTGCTTTTTTTGTCCCTCCGCCTTCTGCTCAAAATTTCGTTTGTCAAAAGCGGAAAGCGAAACGAAAGTGAAAGTGAAGAGCGACAAAATGGTGCGTAAATAGCATCAGAAGCTCCGCTTTGCTCTGCTTGTTTAGCATCTGTGCTTTGCTTTTGCTTGCTTAGCAAATCAATAAAAGTAGATAATTGAGATTTCTTTAACAAGATTTTGGGTGTCATGATATTAAAATTATAAGTGGGCCTGCTGAGGCAGCGGCATAAATTACTCATAATTTGATTGCAAGTGAGACCTTGAAAATGAGACGCACAAAGCTAGAGCTGGCGGGTGGGATTGGCGGGGAAGGCAAGTAGCTGCTAACTGTCTGGCAAATGGGCTCATTATGCGCAAAGAAAATGTCAAATTGTTGAAATTTAATATTGTCGAGAAAACAATTTTTTATAATTATAGAAATCACTGCTGTAAAAGAAATAAATGAAAACAAACAAAATTATCGTTTAATTATAGCGCTCGTTAAAAATAAATTTGTTTTATTTGTATGATCTTTAGCGATATTAAATATTTATTTAATTAGTAGAATTTTATTTATAAGAGAACACACACTTTAACGATTATTGTAAAACGAAATCCGTTAGTTTAATTAATTGCATTTGATATTGTGTGCCTCCAAACTAAATATATATACTACCCTATATAAATACAGACATTTGTTGTCCAATTGTACACGTTTTTCTTGACAAAAGCCCTTCGCAAAGTATGCCAAAATAATTAATAAATTTTTCTCTTGCTCTGTTGCAGGTAAGGATCGATGAACAATTTCTGTATAAGCTCAATCATTTGGTAAGCCGTATTGCAAGCATATGCATTATATATACATATATATATATAGCACATCGGTTGACGCATAAAAAACATTTTTATTTGAATCGCTGCCACAACCCGCTTAACAATTGTACTGGCGTTGAGCGTGTGTGCGGCATAATTGAATTTTTAAATAAACTCACTTAAATGATACACACACACACACACACACAAACACACACTCACCCGCAAACACCTTGTTCACGCACGTACCGGCTCCTTTTTAGCCAAAGTGTTCAGCTCTGTCGTTTTGTACTTGTCTGCTTTTTAACTGTAAATAAATTTCATCGAATTTTCTTGCGTTGCCTTTGCCTTTGAAGACGTACATATCGTTGCGACGCAACGGTTTCTCCTTATGCAGCCGCATCCTTCGCCATAAAGTATGCAATTTTATTTCAGTACGCCCGGCACTTACCTGCCTGACTGGCTGGCTCTTGGTTGGTCCTGGCCTGGCCTGGCCCGGCCCGGTCCGTCCGCGTCTGGCCTGGGCCTGGCTCTTTGCTGCTGCTTTTATTTGTTGCTTTAATGTTATAAAATATTTAAGTTTACATTTCTTACACACGCTTCGCTACCTGATCCTGGCTCCTGTTTACTGCTCAGGCACAAGATTTCCCATGTACTCTGCTATTGCTACCATGTGTATGTGTGTGTTTATATTGTTGTTGTCTTCTCATTGCATTTCATGAGTTGCTGGCTGACCATTTTTATAACAGGATTTTCAAGCAGCATCTTAGAAGGTCAGTTCAACGGCTTGGCACTACACACTACACCAACAGTCAGCCACACAAACACACACACACACATACGGAAATACACTCACACATGTTTGTCTGGCTTTAATATTTGCTTTGCCATTGTCGTTCTCGTCGTCACTGAATGCTCAACCTGACCCTAACTGACCTGAACTAGCTATTTGTGCAGCACTTGGCAGTGCATCTATGATAAACTGCAATTACATTTTTATCAGCAAATATAATTAACTATGTTGCAAGAGGCAAAAGCAGTGCGCACTTCACTCGCATTTTATTTAAAAGTTTAATAAGTCATCTAAGTGATGCGCAGCCATTAGATAATTAATTTAACACCAAAGCACCCGCAGCCTCACAACTAATTGGCTTTCATTTGCCAATTCAATAAAAAAAGCAAAAAAGTAAAAGTCAAGATAGAAAGAAAAAAAGGAAGCAGTCAGGAAACAGGAAGACCATTCAGACAGACAAACACACAGACTTAAGTCGAAAGTCAAAGCGTAACCGAATGCTAACGATAGAACAGAGATGTCTCTCTCAGTTCTTCACTCTGTGCTCCGGGCAGTCATTAATGCTATTTGCGGAACATTTAGGGTTGAACTTGTTTTGACTGAGTCAGCCAAGGGGCTCTGCCTCTGACCTTAACACAAAACGCTTCAATGAACTGGTCAAATGTTCAAAGGGTCGGACAGGTGTATACGGCTGCGGCTGCCGCTATTCTTGGGTTGCCTGCACAAAATCACTGAAGCCGGGAAAATAAATGTGTCCAGTAAAAAGGGTAATTTCTGGAGCCAAGAAAATTTATAGACTAGTTCAAGATGAATGATAAACCAGGAAATACCCTACACAACATCGTTAGGAACTCATTCACTAGTAGCTGATAATCAACCTAAACCGACCCTTAAGATACATACAATCCTTTTATGAACTTTTTTTACCCACAACATATACAAAAAACTTCAGCCACAAACTTGTTGCGTGCTTTGTGCATTGCTTTTATTGCTGTCCAAAATGAAGTCAAGTGTAAAAAGTAAAAAATAGACAAGGTAAAAAACTTTTCATTCTTGGGCTTTTTTTTGTTGTGATATTTAGCAACGGGTGCTACTCATTAAGAAAAAAGCAAAGCTAAAAAAATCAGGCTTGTGAAAAAGGACACTAGAGGCGCGTTTGGCGGCGCCTTTGGCATTAAACTCATTAACGGTAATTGCAACCTTCGCCGGGCTCCCTTAACGCACGGCGCGTCTGCTTTTAAAAAAGTTAAATTCTGTTAATTAATTTTCGCATGTACCACAGTTTGCTGGCAGCAACAACAACCGCAGATGCGGAAAAATCTCGTTAGGACTAACATTTGGCGATTTTGTCTGAACGTGTTGTCAATCAGCGTATGTGAGTCCTTGAAGCATCCCTGCCGCCTGTCTTGCTGCTGTGTTTGTCACATTGACTTTTAGCGTTTTTGAATTAAGCCGAAAAAAAAGAAAAATGACAAAGAGAATAGAAAAGAAAGCCATAGCCCGAATACTGAAATGTCAGCTTCCTGTTGCTGACACTGATTTTCATGGCTGGCGGTGCGCAGTTCGCGTTACAGGCGCAAAATTGGTCCCGCGGCCAAACGTTCTATTATCAGTGTGTGTATGTGTGCGTAATAATAATATCTATCAGAAAAACGCACTCAAAGATGCCCCAAAAACACGAACAAGCCGCAGGCATTTAACTGAATTTGAGCGAAAAATAAAAGCAAAAGTAAATCGACACCAAACGCTGCTCGAGACGCGACTCCCTGAAGCGCTGTTTCTGCTGCTGCGGCTGCTACTGCCGGTAAGCCTAATCAACATGTACATAAAGTACTATCGTCCCCGGGGTAGACCCGCAAGTGCTTCAGCCATGCAATGTAGCACCCTTCTTTGGGCTTGTTTGTTTGAGTTTTAAAGTGATGATGTGTGTATACGCGCTATGCAACTAAGTAAAAACCCACAAAAACACAGAAAAATACCTTTTATTTCTATTGTAATCAAGTTAATTGTAGCACCAGGTATGTGTGAGCGAGAGAGAGCGAAAGCGTAAGCGAAAGAGAGCGTATAATTGTGAGTAATTACTGCTAATATAATAAGGCAGGACGAAGGACACATGCATAACGCCAAAAAGCACGCAATGAAAATATAAAAAAAAATTAATAATAACAGCAAAAAGTATCTACATCAGAAAAACAAAAGCAACACTCAACGCTCTGTCATAGACAAAGCTGAAAATTGATATTAATTTTCTTTTTGCAGCGCTACGCGTGGAATGCCCATAAAAAACCATGGAAAAAAGGCATTTAGCTGTGTGTGTGTGTGTGTTTGTGTAGCATAGACTAAAATAATAATATTGTTATGCGCCATTTTTTGTGCCTTATTATACCGTAATTTTGCCAGACTGTGCTATATATCCTTGGCATTGGGGCCATGTCAGCCAGGAAATATCAAATTAATTAGTTGTGCTTTGCTGTCCCTATGCTTTCTCAAGAATAATTATAAGTACGGTCGTACAAGTTAACATAAACGAAAATTCAAGTTAACTTAACCTAAGGGCTAAAAAAATACTAAAATTAATATTACAAATATATGGCAATTAGATGTTTTGTCGTGGAATGAGATAACAGTAAACAAATAACAGCGTTGCATTCGGGTATAACCGCCCGACTAGAAAATACCCTGAACCCAGATGCACGCTGTCGTTGTAAACATTTAAGCCCATTTGCACTCATATATACCTACAAAACGTTTGAATTATTTGTAATTTATCTTGTAAAGCAAGTAATTATAAAGATATATATGTTGTCTTGATTATAACTGTATTAGCTTTGGTTCTCTCTTCAGGGCTTCCTTGATTTATGTTTGCTAGTCAACGACTACATTTTATCAGACTCTGCAGCGCACAAGTTGTTTATCAAGCTGAAGTTGACAACAACAGCAACAAGAGCTTAGGCTTCTCAATCTGGCCAATTGTCATTCACTCAGCCGGGCCCATAACAAGCGTAAAGTATGAGCACAAATGTAAATACAACAAACGCCGTTTTCTGTTGGCCTGACCAAGAGAGATGAACAAGTGCCCCAAGGACATATGCGATTTACTTGGCTTTGTTCTGTTTTGCGTAGTGGTTGCTTGACTTTTGCTTTTGCCTTTGCCTAAATGCTAAACGCCTCAATGGCTTAATTATATTTATTTTTTGTAATTATCTGTAAATCACAAGTTGTCTGGCGTAATTAGATTTCTACGGCGCACAAAAGTATGCTTCACTTTTGTTGTGCGCCATTTGTTTCGCTTGTGGCTATGCATTTAATACAATAGTTGCAACAAAAGTAACAATAAGACCAAGTGAAAATCTGTCTATTGTTTAAAGTTTTGTTAGCTGCTTCATAAAATTTAACAGCTGCAACGGTACGCGGTATTAAAACCAAGAAAACCATTTCAAAGCATACAAAAAGCCCCAACAAAATACCAAAAAGAAATGCAAAAAGTAAAGGCAAAGACAACAACAAGAACAACAGCCATAAAGGCAAAAGCAAAGCCAACAGCGTGCAGTCAAACTTTTTAAGTGTTTATTTCAATTATTGTTTGTATGTTTGTGTGTTTGTTTCTCCGTATGTATGTGTGTGTGTGTGTCGTGTTTTGCCTGCCCTGCAAAGCAAGAGAACGAGCCAGAACGAGGGCAATTTAATTTTCCGCATTTTGTGCAAGGGCACAGAAAGGCGACAGCAAGCGCCAAAAAACATCAGCAGCAACAACAAGAGAATAAAACCGACTAACAATAACAAAAACTAGTTAAGAAATGCGAAAGTTTTTAGCGTGAAAGTTGGTCGGGCTTTCGCCCAGCTCGCCTGTGCTCTTCCTTTTTTGTGGCTTTGTTTTCATTTTCATTCACGTGCAGTTACTCAATTTTTGTGCTCAACGAGGAAAAGTAGCAAAACAGAAACAATGCGACTTAATGGCAGCGCACTTCAGCGCACAATGAGTGCAGGCAAAAGGTGCTGGGCCAGCACAACCCCAAATGCTGGCCCCAAACACTCACACACAAATAAACACAGACGGGCACACAGATTGATGCCTTCGTATAATTCCATTTTGCGCCCTTTTTGCTGAAAACTAGCTTTTGTTTGCAACTTAAACTAATGTTGACGCGCTCGGGCAGTCGCTCAGTCACTCGACTAGCTTTTCGCACAATTTTGTTGCTGCAACAATGTTGCCGTTGCTTCTATCGGAGTTGACAGCACAACGTATGCGTGATATACTCGCGCAGGCAACACAACAAAAGTCGTCACTGCTGTGGCTTAGCGCATTGTTTAAGGGCTTCCCTGTGTCGCTTGCCTCATCTGTTTAATGTTGCGTGTCGCTATATTGTTTGCTTTATGTCCTACACATACAGAAGAAGGCTCGCTGGTTTATTTGCCCTCTCATTGCCATATTTATATATATGTATATATATATATATAATATATATATATATGGGTTTTACTCACTGGTAATTGCGGTTTTTATTTCAAAATAAGAAAGAAAAAAAAAAGAAATACTCGTAATAATAGCTATGTACATACAACCGTGGCGGGCGGCAACCGTCGGAAGTTGTCAGCCCGGTCGCGCACAA
This sequence comes from Drosophila paramelanica, assembly GCA_035043915.1. Classification (NCBI taxonomy): domain Eukaryota; kingdom Metazoa; phylum Arthropoda; class Insecta; order Diptera; family Drosophilidae; genus Drosophila; species Drosophila paramelanica. Next base: position 1,391,062 of record JAWNMO010000549.1, on the reverse strand, counting down.
AAGTATGCTGTGCAGCAATTGTGTATGCTGCCACAGTTTAAGACGATGCCATTTTAAAGCAGCTCAGGCAGCATAACCCTCCGCACTTCCCTGCCATTTGCCCCTCCTTGGGCACCCAGCTGCCCCTGCATGTCAAGCGTGTGCTCAATGAGCAGCATGCGGCGCCGTTGTTGAACGCTAATAAGACAGACAGCCAGCGCTGCCGCCCTGCCAAGCAGCCAGCATAAGTGTGTATATGTTTGCGTGTGTGAGTGTGCAATATAAAGCCTGTTAACACGCTTAACAACAAACACAGCAGTACAAACAACGAGCCACACGCAACGTGCCGGTCCCAGACACTATGGGCAAACTATGGGCATAACTTTAATGCTTATTGCTGCTGGCACTGAGCCAAATTTTAATGAACTGTAAAACACGTTAACCGAAAACAAATGCGCAGACAATGCTTCCACACATATAAAAAAAATAAAACTTTGCTTATTAGCTAATTAAGTTTGATCTTAGCGCTGAATTTGTACTACTCAATTCTTTAATTTTCATTTATACATGCTGTATTAATTTGTTTTTCTTTTTTCAATTTACAATTTGGCGCTTATCGTTATTTTCGAAATAAACTCCATGTGGTAAAATTAAAAAGCATAAATTCCCATTTTGTTTTTGACTAGATAAAATCAAAAATGCTCAACTTAACCAATCAATTAAATTAAATAAAAAAGCATAATAGAAATTTCCAGTTTAAAACAAGTACAGCTTATACAACAGATTTATGTCCGTGACATGTTTTTATTATTAAGTTGATTTGTTTTTCATTCAATTAATTTAAAACGTATAATACTAAGGTAAATTATTCGAATAGCATGTGGCAAAATGGCTTTTGCTTTGAGCTTTATTTACAGAAATTGTCTTTTATAAATATTTATCTAATATTGTTTTATTTAAAATGGAATTGGACTTGATTAAATCACAAACAAAATTAAACTATTAAGCTTTTAGTTAAATTTAAATTAAATAAACGTATGCGTAATATATTATTAAAAAAATTTTTATTTTAAATTGAAAAATGTTCTAACAAAAACGATTTTACAATAGTTTCGACAAGAACTCGACAATCGTTTGACTTTAAAATTTCTAATGGTATGGTATAGGCATATTAGGCGCAAAACAGTTTATCAATTTAACGTTAAAGCTTAACAGCTAAAAATATAACATTTATCAGAAGAATTTCTGTTATAAATACAGAAATAGTGGTATGTATTTTTTTTAGTATCAAGGCTGCAACAAATATTTGCAATATATAATAAATGTGTCAGATTGCTCGTTTAATTATTTCACACAAATTCCAATGAGAATTGAAATACTCGCAATGCCCTAAATCAACCAAAACTTGAAACAGGCGTCAGCCAACACAGTTAGACAAATACGGTCGAATTTATCTGGTTTATAAACAATAGTTCATTTGTGTGCAAACCGAAGGGGGCAATCGACAGCAGCAGCAAACCGAAGCAACCAACCCGCATAATGCGCTTATGGTCGGATCGTTCGGTTATTGTCTGTAGTTGTTGTAGCCTAAATCTAGCGCTCGGCTCGGCTCCACATTACTCCGTACTGTTCTGTGAAGTTTGTGTGTGGATTTTAAATTGCTTGGAAAATGTGTGAGACCAATTGGAGTGGGAGGAGGAAGGAAACAATGCGTAGAGCCGAAAATGTTAATGCAAATCATTGGGGAAATCAAAAACAGCGGCGCGCAAGTGCAACTGAAAACTGTGCCAAAGATTTCAAGCCGCTCTTGGCCATGCAAATTGCAAGGGTTTCCCAAGTGGCCAACACTGTCTATGCCCCAAATATCCCCACTGCTTCCGCTCTAACTGATGTTCATTGTCAAATTTGCGCAGTGGCTTCCAATTGCAGCCTCTGTCTAGGCTCAGGCACGGGTCAGGCCAAGTCATTAGCATAAACGTAGAGCGGCGAAAAATAGCAAATCCATTAAGCGAAGCTACCAGCCACCCGAAATAAGAGACAAGGCGACTGCTGTAGCTATTGCTGCTGCTGTTGCTGCTGCTGCTGCTGCTGCTGCTGCTGCTTTTGGCAACTGTTTAAAGATTTATGAACCGTCAAATATTTATTATGCTCGCTTTGCAATATAAGGCATTGAAACACGCAAGATCCGGCGCTACACGAAATAGAACGACGGCCGTACCCAGTTCCGACCACCAGGTCGTGAGAAGAAGGCGAGTTGGCTAAGCCAAAGGCTTTTGCCTTAGTCTGGGGCTACACGCGAACACTTTTTGAAATTGCAAAGCGGCGCAAATAAATAAAAAGACATAAAAAGTAGGCAGAGTTGAGCAGAGCAGACCATGCAGCAGCCAGCACTCTCTTTCTCTTTTACACACACAAACACAATCATAAAAATGAAAAGCAGCGCATAAAATAAAACGCAAGACGAGAAATGAAATGAATGAGCGCAGCAGCCGCGACGACGACGACGGTAAATAGTCGACGTGAAAAAAAAAACACGGGGAAAAAATCAATGCGAGCTACGCCTACTTTTATGCACCCCTCTGCCCAGAATTCACATCTTGGCGCAGTTTCACTTTTTTTGTTTGGTTTTTTTTTTTTTTTTTTGAGACACTTGAACCCTTTCAACGTCGTGAAATATGTTGCTTGAAATATGAAAAATCTTTGCATGTGTTTATATATTTTTTTTGGCGTGCTTTTTGTATTTTGGGGCCACGTGACGCCGCTATAGCTAAACTGTGTAAATATGTCAAACATCGTCGAAACCATTTAATTTGACGCTGCGCAAATGCTTAGCATATTTTTAGGCGCCATAAACCCAGCGACCTGTGACCCGCTACTTGTGACTAATGATGATGCTCTGACTGAGCCAGAGCCAAGGTGATGAGCGTAACTCCTGGGGCTGGACCAACTAATGAGGCGCATAAATTCTACACAGCAAAGTTCTACACACATCCACACACTTACTCACATGTGCATATTAAAGCAGCTGGCAGAATGCTTGAAACAAGCTGCAAATTTTATGAGCTGCCGGCAAAACAAGATGTCAGCGCTTAGAAGTAGGCAACATATAACGACACGTGGGCGTATACGTAGCTGTGCGTGTGTGCGTACTACATGTGGGCGCGGGTGGTGTTCGGTAATGTCCCCTTGGGCTTGTCTACGCATTCAAGCAGTTGAGAGACAAAATTTAATTAACGCATTTCAGCTAACATCGTCTGTTTGTCATTTGTCATGCGACTCTAAACACCGGAAAAATAAAACTCACGCGAGTGTTGTCTATTTTTCAGCGCCGTTGCCAACTGGCAATTCATAAGATAAATAACTTGTTTAAGAGCACAGATTCTGATCCCTTGAGCCTAGATTGGTGTACATTAAAACAAAAAAACTGCACTTAACTCACAAACTTTAAGATAAAAACCATCAACTGCCTTTGCATTTCAAAGCTGTCGAAATGCATGTCACGCTCCAATTTGCATATTACAACCAACGCACCCTTCCCCCCTGCAAGCCCATGCACATGAACGGGCTAAAAAAAAAAAAAATAATACAACAAAAACAAACATCCAAAAAAAACTAAAACAAATACCGAAACCGACTCAAAAATAGAAGCCGACAAATCCACCAACCTAACCGCCATTTGGATGTCCAACTCAATTTTCGTTACGTAAACTGCATCATATGCCCCACGTGAGTGCTCCCCTCTACGCCGCCCCCTGTCCATGTCCATACACACGCCTTTAGACATAACTTTTCGTGCCAGCGCGTTGACGGTCGGCAGGTGGCGCCACACAAGCTCGCATGTATTTTTGTGTTTTGGCGGCCAGAAACAAAAAAGTTGCTCCCAAGCCGCAGCTCGATGGGCGGCCGAGCGACTGCTCTGGCGCTTCAAATTTAATTAAACATGCACACGTGAGCAAATGCAAATAAATAAAAACTTTATGGCATTTGCGCCAGTGCCTGCCTGGACGGTCGGACGGACGGCTGAGAGGATGGCAGCGCGGCCGTGCGTGCGTCTCAACCGTCAGCAGTCAGCGGCTATTGCATACAACGTGGCGTGCTTATAAGTTTTAAATTTGCTAGGCACTGACCAAAATTGTTTGCTGTTGTTGCTGTTGTTGCTATTGCTGGCGGAACGAAAACAGAATTTTCAGCTAGGCACAGCAAACGGAAAAAAAAGCGCCCAAATCCAGCGAGTTTCAATTTTTGTCGTATTTCTGTGTGAGTGTCTGCTTTTCGCTTAGCTTGTTTCTCACAACACGTTTTATATTGATCGGCTTTGCTTTGTGGGGTGTGTGTGTGTGTGTGTGTGTGTTATATTCATGATTTATGCAATGGCAGATGCAACATAAACTGCGGCCAAACATTTTTGTAATTGAAATGCATTTATGTTCTTATGCGGTTTGCAATCAATTTCTAATACCCTATTTTTTTAGTCGAATGAATTAAATTTGTTCAATATGATTTTTTGTGATCTATTAAAATACGTATTTAAAATGTTGGGTTGTCTTTAACCATTTCCTTAACCGTGTAATCCAGCTTAGTCAGGCAGATAGGGTATCTGTTTATTATGAGCTCCATATAGTTTAATTATGCAAATCTCACGCGTACTTGTTTCGTCAAGGCCGTCAACATTATTTTTGATTGTTGATGATGGCATTCAAATGATGTGAATGACAGAAATGCTTCTAATTGGACATTCGTCGCGGGGTTGCTACAAAAAGTTGTGCATGCAAAATGCATAAGCGAAATAAAATACAGGAATACAAATAAAATTTGTAGTAACAGCAACAGAAACAATTAAACTTTTGCCTTGTCGCCCTAGCCAGCATCAGGATAGGATGTCCTGTGTTTGTGCAGTCCAGTAAGCCATGTGGCATTTTTGTTAAAAACTGCATAATTCATGCGCAGGGCCGAGTCCTGACCCAAGCTGACCCAAGCTGACCCAGGCTGGCCAGAGCAACAGCAGCAGCAGCAGCCATAGCCGTTGTCGTCATGCTCGTCAACATTCTCTTCCACATGGCTGCTCCACACATATTTCATTTAAAATTTACAAGTTAACAATATTAAATATTAACAGTTATTTATGCATTTTTCGGCATAAATCCCAAAAATTTCGCATGCAAAAGCGCACAAAAGTTGCTAACCTCCAACCCGCTAGCTTATATGATTCTGCACAAATCTGGCACACTCTGCGCCCTCCGACATGTCCCTCTAATCATTGTATGACTTGGCATTCTTCATATGCATGTGTAAGCTTTTATGCGTGCGTGTGTGAATGTTTGTACATTTTATTTGTCTTTTACATTTTACATTTTATTCTACAATATTTGGGGATGTTGTTGCTGTTGATTTAAATAATTTTAGCTTCTAGCCCATTGTATATACATATATTATTTGCCTTTCGCCCAAATTATTTATATTTATTTGTCAACTTTGTTGATTTGTTTTTACTCCAAACATTTTCTCAAACAATTCAATAATAATACATGCAAATTTATTGCATCTTTGCTTCTCACATTTTGCAGACAGACAGACTAACAATGAAATTTAGCGGAAGTCTTGCACAATTTAGCTTTATTTTTGGCAACAACAAAAAATAGAGTGTTCGTTAGTATGTTTGTCTGCTCGTATAGTTTGCCTGCACTTTTGCGGCCATTTAAGCTGTTGGCCATAAAGCGCACACAATGGCCAACAAAACAGAATTTTATAAAGACTCGATCTAAACTGCAGTCAATATATATGGCCATGGACTCCTAATGGCCTGTTTTTTCTCGGTCTAGAAGTACATGAATTTGTTGTTACACGTACTTTTGCAGCCAATTGTGTGCCTTGGTGGCTGACGAACTTTGTGCCCCCAATCACCAAACTTTTACATTAGCTTTTTGGCAAGGACGCAGACAGCAAGCTACAGTAAACACTCTAAAAGGCGGCAGCAGTAGCCAAAGTTGAGGCGCGTCTCGCTGCTCAAATATGCAAATAGGTTGCGGGCCACAGACTCGGTCTGGTCTGAGCCGAGAGGCGTGTAAAGTGCTCTAAAAGCAGCAGCAGCATCAACAAACAACAACAATAGCATTTAGCCTAAAAATTGCATTGCCTGCGTCTGCCTGCTGGCTGGTAAATGCATTTGGCGCAACATTCGCCACCCTACCAAAAAAGGATCAAGAGGCTCTTGCGACTTGCGTGTTACAATTGTTTACACAACAAGCCAGCCAAAGGAGTGAAAAATAAATGGAGTGTGACTAGCTAGCAGCAAACGGGCTAGACAAGACCAGTCCAGGATTACATTTACATTTACGGCAGCCTTTGGTAATACGATGACGTGGCTGCTGCTGCTTTAGCTGGTTGTTGTGGTATTTAGACAACGCTCACTGCCTGGCTGCCCGGCTGACTAGCTTCTAGCCGCGCAAATGCCAACAAATCATTGCCAGGACAACCCGTTGGTTGGCTAGCTGGTAAAGGGAATCCAGTGTGCCGCAACAGCGACATCATCATCAGTTGTGTGCCTAAGTAAGCCGCATTTTGTGGATTCAAATGACGCCCTTCTGGCCCCACTCACCGTTCCATCGTTGTTCGTGTGCAACCTTAACGCTCACACAACAAACGACGTGGTTGCAAAGTGATTTCTGGTTTAATGTTTTTTTTAATGTTGCTCATGTTGCAACTGACCAAGGCCTCCGCCGCTCGTGATGCTGCTGACGCTGATGATATTGTTGCTGTCATCAGTAGTGGTTGGCGCTATGGTGAACTGTTGGTGGTCGCTCACTCTGTTTGGCAAGTCAAACATGAGCCATGTGTGGCATGCTCGTGTCCGTTACGAAGTCCTTGTAGCTCGCCCCCCTCGCTATCTCTTTCATGCGCTCTTTCTCGCTCAGTTGCCTGTCATGTGGCCACTTCTGTTGCTGTTGTTGCACCTACAAAAAGTGCGACCATGGCTAATTTTTCGCTTTGTGAAAGTGTGTTGGGTGTGTGTGTGTGTGTGTGTGTGTCTGTGTGAGTCCATTAGCTGTTGACAAAGTTGTTCGTTCCCGGTCTTGTCTGCTGCTGTCTATGTGTAGTTGTATATGCGTGTGTTTCTTTGTGTGTGTGTTTGTGCTTTGTGGCTGTGTAGCCGAATTTGACACAACATTTGTCAAACCACAAAATGGCAGCCACAACGTTACTTTCATTATGCAAAAGGTCAGCAAAACAGGCAGCAGCTCTTTGCGTTGGTTGTTGCCGTTGTTGTCATTGTTGTTGTTGTTGTTGTTGTTGCTGCCCCCAAATGACATTTGACTTGGTTTGCCGGGCTTATATGGTTTTTGTCCGGTCAGCTGCGTGGCCAATAAGCTGCGATTTATCAACTAGCAACAAACAATTTGTTACCAATTCCGCCCGCCCCTTCCTCTTGCCTATGCATATTTCAATTCGTTCACCCCCCAAAAATTTTATTAACATTTGCATCAGAGAGAAGCCCAAAAATCAAACAATCATATGCATAATCTCATTCCATTTGTATGTGAAAATTTGCAAATGCAATCATCACAATACAATATTCAGCCAAATAAGCCCAGTCTATGTGTGTGTGAGCGCGGGTGTGTGTGTGAGTTAATGTGTTGGTGGCTGGCTGTGCACTATAGGAAATCAATTAGTGCAAACATATTTAGCTCTGGCGCCCTTTCGCTTCGACCTGACTAATGATGATCGATAACTCAACAGGGTTCCGGCGCCTTTAAGACATGGGTTTGTTATACCCTGTAACAATAACTAATTTTCGTAAATGCATGTAATGGACCGAAACAGACAGTCATACACTGAAGCAGATTATTGTTTTCATAGTTCAGCCCAGGCAGTGCTATAGAACATATGGTATATAAAAGTTTTATGCTGATTTTATGTGCGTTTATTTAGCAACAATTAGCAGCTTTAAGTGCAAGCTATTGATTTATGCGCACTGAGTGTGAATGTGTGCGAGTCTTCTAAATGTACGCCATATGTGTGCAATATTTCTATGTGTTTGTGCGCATAATTAATAATTTAATTGCTTCTGTTTATCTCTTAATTAAAAGGGATTTAGTCGACCCACAATGCACTGTGAACCGCAGCAATTTCAATAGCAACAACAAAATAACAACACCATCAACTTGAATCCGCAACACAGATCGCTGCACTTTATTTTTTATTACTTTGCTAATTAAGTTCATAATTAATCGCATTTAATGTGGTTTTTGTGGCAATCGCTGATAATGATGTTGTTGTTCTTGTTGCTGCTGCTGCTGCTGATGCGCACCACAAAAACTGATTACGGTCTAGCTTAATTAGAATTGATTGCTTAAAAGATTTGTACGCACAATAATAACAACAACAACAACAACAATATAAACACAAGATTAAACATGCTAATCGAATTGTCTTCTGTTTCCTCCTTTTCGTTTACTTACAGGTGAGTCAACACGTTTATTGCCCAATACCAACACAATTAGTAAGTAAAATAAGAAAATTGTTGTTCAGTTCAAAACCTGTCAGCCACACGCCTTAAGTTGTGCTTCAACGATTCGTTTTATTTTATAAAGCATATTTTGCGCTGCGCCGCATCTTTTCTGCCTATTTGGCACAAACTTAATTAGCCGTCAAAACAATGGCGGCTACAAGCAAAACCAAAGCCCCCACTCACATTTTTATACAGAATTCAGGCGCTTCAACGACTCGCTTCGTCTAATTTTCATAATTGTTATTATAGAAATTCAGTAGCCATAAACAAAAGGTTAGTTACTTGCCTAATGACTTGAAGTGCTGTCTTCCTCAAAGCCTGCCACTGGGCAAAACTTTCACAGCCTGAATCGCCTGACTTGATAAACAAGCAAATGCGCTTATCACCGCGCCCAACTTTGCTGCCAATCTTCCTGCCCAGACCAAAGTCCTCTATCAGTTGCTTTGTCGGGGAGCCGGTGGTGCTGCGTAGACCGCGCACTCATAACCCAGTCGTGTTCAATGCGAAAATGATAGCCGTCCGTCCCCAAGTTCACAACTTTTCAACTATTTGTCGTGGCGCGGTGGGGGGTGTCTAACCCATCGCAGCATCCTACTAAACGGGGGGGAAGGGTTAAACAGCCCAGCACTAATTACAATGCCATGGCGTTGATTTTTATGTGCCTGAAATTGAAATGGAGCACAGCACGGAACACTAAACGCTTTTAAAGATGCCTTAAAGCGTTGGCACAGTCAAATATTTTACGAGCGAAACGAAACGAAGAAGCTGGGCCCATCCATCCAAACCCACTCACTACGCTGCTCTGCGGCAGGCAACGGCCTACAAAGTTGCACGTTGAACTTTACCAACTTTTCGCCATTTGAGTTGCCAATGCTATTTCTGTGTTTGCAACTGTTGTTTGTTTGTTGGCCGCTAACAAGTTTGAGCCATGTCCTCTGCTGACTTCAACCGGACGCCTTTCCATTATTAATGTCACTGTTCTTGCTGCCGATGTTGCTTTTGCTGCTGCTCTTGCTATCGCTCTTTCTGTTCCTGTGTAGTTTAATTAATTAATTTGACAAAAGTTTTCAATTGAACACCAGCCAGCTGACTTGCTCAGCTTTAATGCGACTGCCCACAATCCTAGTTCTAGGACAATACATAAATCAGCATCAAACAATTACGTTTTCAAACTAAACAATACGAAAAAGAAGCCAATAATAAATTTATTTTTAATACCTGGCTTCTGTGTCTATGCAAATATGTCACTTATTTATGGTTTCCTTTGCCGTCATAAACAAAAACGAAACTGAAAAACTGGCAAAAATAACATAAAATACTAAACTTGGGGATGTCGAAGAATAAACACCCTGGACTGCAGGCAGTTGCTGTTGCAGGAAAACAATATGCATATTTCGATATACATCTCCATCAAATCACATCACATCACATTTTGTTAAAAAAAAATCAGAGTATCCTTTTGTATTATACAAGCGCAAAATTATTTTGACTTGAATTTTATTTTTCATTCTCAGCTTTCTTGCTTTCTAGGCCCATAAATATTTTATACAAATATTTAATTAACAGAAAGATAAATAACAAAATCTGCAAAACAAAACTGCAAATGAATTGCAACTTGCATTTTGTCCAAAAATTTCATAATTGAAAATCAAAAGTATAAATTTTTATTATGGAATTTTATAGCTTCTTTTGTTTCCCAATAGTTTCTTTGGTTTAATGCAGAAAATTAAAAAAAAATGTTCGTTTTAATGCAGAAAATTTGTAGCTGGCTCTGGTTGTAAGGGAATTTAAATTTTCATTAAGTCGCATTAACTGACAACGTGGTTGGATTTTTTCCTTTGCCTACGCCTATCGAATGCACAGTGGCCGCAACAGCAAAAAGGTTTGCCCCATGACCTCAAAAATGTTCATGCCACACTTCCGCTGCTTACGTTGCTTCCGCTGATTGTTGTTGCCGCTGTTTGGCTGCCCGCGCATGAGTTGGCTATAATTAAAAATGCTATTACTGCCAACTTCATATAAATTTTTAATTAGCAATTTTTGCTATTTTCCTACTTTTGTTGTGCACCCCAACAACAGCAACTGAAGCTGCCTTATTGTTGTGGTGGTGGTCTCTCTTATTGTTGTTACTGTTGTTGTTGTTGCCGGCGCTTTGGTAAACTTTTTAAATTAGCACTTTGTTAAACACTCTGATGAAAAAGGTAGCACCGTCACCGCCGCCATTGTCGCTCCTCCCCCTTCATCGTGAGACAAAAATGTTGGCATAAATTGTTTTTTAAAAGGATTTTGTCCATTGCTCAGTAACCCGCACCGCATCGCACCAAAATGCAGCCACCTTAGCGGTAAACCGTCACACGGCAGCTGCTCGCACGCATTAAGCACCACAGCACCTCTCCGGCGGCTGTCATAAATTTTTAGATCTGTCTGCCTGATAGCTATAGTAACGCGACTTACAGTTACCCTACCTTAAAATATGTAAAACAGAAAGCTGAAAAAAAAAATGGTAATACTTTTCAATTAAAAAACGGAACAAAACGGAAATAGCAGGCGCATAACGAGATTGTGGAAAACCTTTTTGCCTTAGGTTATGTAGTCTATAATCGACTTCTTGTTATCGCTTAACATGTTAACACTCCTAGCCACTTATACCCCACAAAATATTGTTGCCTACTTATTTGCGCTAAGCGTTGGGGAGAAGTTGATTAGCATCGCAAAAGGTTTTGTGGTTGTACTTTTTGTTGCTACTGTAATTATTAGAATTTATGCATGAATCCATGGTGGCTCACCCATTGAGTTTGTTGTTGTGGTTGTTATTTTGTTTGCTATAAAAATGCGCAAATATTGACAATTATGGCCTATAATTTGACACCCATCGGAAGCAACAGCAGCAAAGACAGCGACGCGCCTGTCAGCGCCATAAAAGTGACAGCCAAAGGGTTGACAATTAAAATTAAACCAACCACGCGGCACACACATACCAGCCCAAACATACACGTACATTGCTCATGTGTGCGTTGATGCTACGCTTCATGATTCAGCAGTTGTGCTACATACACACAAACACACACACACACACATACAAAAATAGGAAGCGAGCGAAAGACGCACATACGCACGCATTTTTGTCATGCATTTTAATTAAAATTAACTTCATTTTTATGACGCTGCTGTCTGTGTGGCATGTGTCGCATTGTCTTTTGCTGGTCGCTGGCTGCTTAGTTAGTTGCCACAATTTATACAATTAAATAAAGATTTTATTATCATGCCGCTGGCTTTTAATGTCTTCAAGCTTGATGCGTGCCACACTCTCTAGGTGTGTGTGTGTGTGTGTGTGTGTTGGTGTAAATATTTAAGCTGCAAGCATATCAAATTTACTGTTGTAGGTGTCGCGTCGGCATATTTTAAAAGCTTTTCGTTATACAGCGCTACGTTTACTTAGCACACAAGGGTATAGAGAGCGCAAGAAGGGTATTGCATCCGCTTTATATTTATGCCTATATATGTATAGATGTGTGTATGTATATATATATATACATATATATATGTGAGCATGTATGCAAATTTATGTGACGTTGTGCCAAGCACGCGCCCGCTCTGGCTTAAGGCTGGCCCCAAAAGGAATTTCCTGGCTACAGCTTTTGTTTTCTAGCTGACGCTGCAGCAGCCGTCTTCCCTGCTGTAGCCCAAATATATGCAAAGCTGTGTTTAAAGTGTGGCAACCACATCACATGGCAAGCGTCTGTGCGTGTGTGTGTGTCTGTGTGGCTTGTTGGCAATTTAATGGGCGCGAGCTGCCGTCGCGGCGTTTATGCATATTTAATAGTTGCTATTTTTGCTAAGTGCTTGGAATTGTCAGCGAACGAGCCCGCAAAAAGGCACACAAAGATTTTTGAAGAGCTGCAAATCCGCTGCAAAGCTTTAAAAGCCTTAAAGCCATATTAGATCAGGCCGGATAACTATGATTCGTTTCCTCTCTATCTCTATTTACGTTTTCTATAACGTATTCTCCCTTGCACGCAAACTAATTACATTTTTGCTCAATTGGCATAAGTTGCTCGACCTTTCGCTGACACTCAAGCAGCCAAGTTATACAATTAGCAAAGAGACAGAGAGACGAGTCAAAACCAAAAGTTATACTGGCGGCATTTCAATGAATTTTGAAATTTGCCAAACGAAAAACTTTGCTCAGTTCGCCGCCCTACTCTGCAGCAGCAGCAGCAACCCTTGCCCAGTTGCTAATGAATTGCTTTAACTGACTTGTGTGCCCAGATTTATGCAACGAAAATTAAAAGGTAAATACCAAAAGCACGGCACGACTGGCTTCAGCGCTGCCAAAGCATGGATAATAGTTGTCAGCCTCAAAATGTCCCCCACAGCCGGGCAAAGTTTAATCAAGCGCCATTCTGTTTGCTACGACATACCACGCCCCCTCGCTGTTTGAATCAACTTTGCATCAATTTCAATATTCCCACTGTTTTCATTTAATTTCGCCAACTTAAAACTTAATTGTGTACTTCCTGCGACTGCTGCAGTGCACTTGGCTGCTGTTCTGGCAGGCAACGTCCCCTCCTCTCGATGCATACCCTATAGAGATGCCTGGGTGCTGGGCGGCTCTTTTGCATTTAAATTTGCAAAAATTAAAGTCGCTTGGGCGACATCGAGGCGCGCAACAGGTGGCCACGCAAACTCATTTAGGGTATTTACGTAGGGGCGGACTTGAGCGCGCTTTTGTGGCCGGATGTCTGGGTCTTGTAATTTGCACAGCAGCAGCTACAGACAACGACAACGGCAATGATAGTTCCCAGTTATGAATGGCCATGGCAGCAGCCGAGTCGATGTTGTTGCCGCTTCTGTTACTGCAAAAAAAAACAGCGACCTTACCAGCATCATCATTTAAAAGCGCATTAAAAACTTTTTAGATTAATTTCACTGCTGCTGCATTTTATTTTTCGCTGTTGTGTTATTTACTCTTGCTGCTGCCCCTGGTCCGGATGCTGTTGTACGCTGTGCTTTTATTTAACATCGCGTATCTGTATTCAAGTTGCTGCGATTTAAAACTCATGCACTAAATGCAACGTAAACTCGCATAGTGTAGCATAATTTTGTGCGCGTTGTTAAAATTCTTTTTTTTTTGTTATGTTATTTAGCTTTCTCGGATTACTAATACGTTTTTCGTGTTCCATTGTTGGATGGGAACAAGTTTTGGCTTATATTCAAATTCATGGGCTAACATGTAAAGTGCTGTGCTTGTTGCTGTTAGCAACTGGTAGCAGCTAACGGGTAACTCGATGGCTGTTGCTGCTGCAGTTCAATAGATCCAACCTTTTCAATACACATTTGCCAAATCATCAATATTTTTTCGAAAATTCATGCATGTTGCATTGGGGCGCCCCATGAGCAAAGACGGCAGCTGTACGATATAAAAACATGAACACACACACACACACACACACACACACACACACACACATACTGTTTGGCTGTCAGTCGCTCCTACAATCATTTTCAATAAATTTATCTGCAATTTTTGTGTGCGCATAAAGGTTGCTCATACGCCATTTGGACCCACAGAGCCCTTGGCCTGCTCCTGTATCTCAAATTCAATTCCGTACAAACACACACACACACACACACACACACACAAACACTCGCGAATACACATATTTTCTACCTTTTTTCATAATTTCTGTCAGCAGCCAGTGCGGCATTCATGCTGCTTAGGTTTAGCTTTAGCTTCCATTTCAGTCGTCAAATGGTAAATCTTTTTTCAAATATGATTTTATTTAAGCCACACGTGAGTTGCTTTCAAGGGTTTATATATATGTAAGGAAATCACAGAAAGGGATTTACGTATACATGCATAAATATACCCCAGCCCGATTCGAAATTGATTTCCATGGCAATATGCACAAATCTGCGGGCTTGACCCTTTTTTCGACCACAAATTATACGCAATTAAGCAAATTTGTCTAGGGCCCAAAAAGCCAAATCAAAGACTGGCCGCTGATTAACAACTAAAGACACAAAACCATAAAGCAAACCAGGCAAAAAAGAAACCATAGAGCCGTAAAAAAAACACTCACACACACAGGAAAAATAACAAACGACATGTAAATAAATAAACGAGCTGAAAACGCACACCGAGGCAAACGGAAAGACAACAAGAAAGCGAAACGAAATGAAACGGGACAAACCGGGACTGGGACCGGGACCAGGACAATGCGACGCCGTCCGTGGCAAGTTCATTTAACTTGCGGCGTACTTCCGATTTACCGCAAATTTGAAAACCAACAAGCAACCAAAAATTTGCCCAAAGGGCAACACACAACAAAAATAACACAACAAATGAAAGCCATTGCCATTTCCAACAAAATCCTACAAGTAAATAAAAGTACGAGTACACAGCATAAAGGCTACCAGAGCGACAGACGGACAAATGGACGGACCATCGTCAAGGGGTTGGCAATACACAATATAAAAAAACAAAGCCAAAAAAATTGTAAAATTCAATTTGAGCCCTTTTGCTATTTTTAACACTTTTAACTTTGATTTATGCAAAAATTTCGACTTCAATTTGTACGTAGATTTTTATTAATACTCTAGCATAAGGTATTTAAATCTTGTCACAAAATACGTAACGCTTTGACTAAAGAGTAAAATCGCACCCCTATTGTAAATACAACATCTGTCTGGACTTCCAAAAGCTTAACTTAACTTAACTTTAGATACAAATTATCAATAATGAAATCCTATTTCTTATAGGTTCTTTAGAATTTATAGCTGGTAAGCTCAAAAGAAGTTGTTTGATTTAAGGATATAATATACAAACTCATGGAGAACTCCTTAATGCCCTTCTGACTTATTTGCAAGGGTATTAAATGTTCTACTTTAAGGAATCTAATGTTTTATATCTTACCGCCGACTCTTCTATTTTTTTGTCCTGTTGATTTGTTGATTTCCAGCAAATGTTTGTGAGCATTTCCAATAAAACTCCGTTGCTGGCTAAGAGTCGTTGATTGTCAATGTCATTCGCTATGCCTTCAATAAATCATTTCATCAGTTGCTGGTGTTTTTCTTGTTTTGAGTTGTCCTTTTGCTAGTGTTAGCTATTTCCTGCTGACCGCTGCCAGCTGCAGTCATTCGTCATATTTTTGCTAACTGTTTTTTAGTGTTGTTTCTGTTGTTATCGTCGCTGTCATAGAAGTCACGGAAAAACACTTGCTTTGTTCTGCTTCTATCTATTTCTATCCATTTACCTTTGCCACCTGTCCTTGTACTCCTACATACAGGTACACACACACACTCGAACAAATCATTAATCAGACACTTTAGCTGACAGTTTGAGTTTATTAATAGTCGATTAAATATCAATTGAAATTTTATAAATTCAATTATTTAATCACTATACGGCTGTGAATTATTCATGAGCCAATAATTATTTTGCATTTCTTTTAATATCGTCATTTTAATAAATATTGCATATCACTTGTATGTTTGTCATATTAATTAATGTTTAAAATTTCAGCGCGATTTTTGAACACATTTTTTTTCTTCTTAATTTTTTAACACCGTCAAGCAGCACAATATTGGTTCAGTTAATTTAGTGTCTGGTACATAATTTAATTGCGTAAAATCGCATTGCATACTCTTCGGAGGCAAATGCAGAAAAAAAAAACAAAAAACTGGCATTAATAAACCGGAAGCACGACACAAGTCCGAGCGGAAATGAAGAAAAAACACTGACACGGCACACACATATATATGCGGGACGGGGGCATGTGGCATGTGGCGGCTGATGCATTGCTTAATACAAAGTTGGCCGGTTGGGTTGACCATTTGCAGTGCTGTATGTTTATCTGTGCGCGAAAATGCATTTTTGCATACAACATAACCGCAACAGATGCGGTCGCTTCAATATAAATGCAGTTACAAATGATGCCGCCAAACCAACACTAGCTGTATGCGTGTGTTTGTTTATGTGTGTGCGTGCGTGTGTTGCGTGCATTGCGGTCATTACAACGAAATTCGTTTGCAATTTAAGCGCCCAATGCCGGGACCCATGGTCATGACGTACTTTTTATGGTCATATCGCAGATATGGCCCACGTTCGCCATGTTGTTGCTTGTTGTTTTTATGCTTTGGTCATTTCCGTTTTTGTTTCTGTTGCTGTTACTGTAGATGTTGCCGCTGCCGTTGTTGTTGTTGCTGTTGTTGTCTGCACATTACGTTCGCTGTCATCGCCCTGTCCGCAATTGCTCATCACTGCATCGGTCATGAGTTCGTGTGTGTTTGTGTATGTGTATCTGTATCTGTATCTGTGTACTTATGCACCGCTTTGACTTGGCTTTAACAGAATTCATTGCAACCTGCAGATTTGTAATGCCAAATGCTGCTGATCAGCTTTAGCTTGCTCGTATTTGGTAAATCAGCGCAGAAAGCGGATTTTCTGCTTTGAAAACGCCAGTCAAACACGAATCAGAATGTTTAAAACGGCTAATGAACATCAAATGCAAAATCGGCCAAAAACCAACCAGCCAATCACTCCCTGCTTCATGTCGCTCATTAATTCGCATAATCAAAGCGCCGCAGTCAGAGGCAGAGGCAACAACAGCAGCATATCTGCCACATGATTACCGTATCCAATCATACGCTGCTTGTTTATGCCTTGACATGGATTACATGACATCGCGTCTAGCCACAAAACTTTGGCCAGCAAAGGCGTTCCTCGCACGAAATCGTCTACGCAATTGCGTCCAAAACACACCATCAGCAATAACAGCAGCAACAACATGCGACTATCTGAAAAAACAAACCTTGCACCATAATTTGCAGCTGGCTGGCGGCAAGCAAGTGCCAAGCCGAGGTATTCAACCGGGCTACCCCCTCTGGTCAAGCACCAATAGACAATGTCCTATGCATATTTGTCAAAACGCAACTGAGAGCTCGTTGTGGCCGTCGTTGCCGATGTCTGATGTCGTTTTCAAATGATGTCAACGACATACACACAGGCACATGCAAAACTGAAATTGAAACGGTTTAGTGCGCTCGTTGTTGTCTCTGTCTGGTCCGCCTTGTATGTTAGCGTTGTCCCACCATGCCATGAAAAGTAGATAATTTGCTTGGAAATCCATTTTCCGCTTGTTGTATGCTGCATTTGGTTAACAAACGGCTGTGTGAATTCAACTCCCTACGCTGATGTTCTTTGTATCTGTGTGTATGTATGTGCGTGTGTGTGTGTTTTGCTGCACACACTACTTAATTGTGCCAATTGGCGACAAACAATTAAAGCAATCGTTCTTGTCAGAACTTTAACATACAACACCGTTATAATGCAGCTTTAATAAATACATTTTTGAATCAAAATTGCAATGGTTTTTTCCAATTTAAAATTTATGTTGATCGTGTTCGCGTTCTTAGTGATGTGATTAATATCGTGATGCGGCAGATTCTAAAATTAGTAGTCGTGATCGCAGATTTAAGCAGTTATAAACTCTACTACTTGTCTTTCAAATATTTCCGTTACTACAGCCAAATATTTGGCCAAAAAAAGCAACAATTTTCGGTACATTTTATCAAGCGACCATCAAACAAGCCAAACTGCGGCTCGGCGTCCGCAACATCATCTCATCAACATCTCATATCATATGCTGTCGTCGTCATCATCATCATCGCGGACGGCAGCAGCACTTAGCAACATCGTTGCGAGCGGCTTAAGTAGTCGACGTCGTTGCCAGTGATTACTTGGACTACTGCTAGTCATGGCCTAAACATTGCCATTCCATATTCATAATTGCTAATGGAATATGCCGCGCCAACTACGACGAGTATGATGATAATAACGATGATGGTAATAATGACGTTGACGCCGGGCCGCCCCGGTGATTATGAGCAGCCCACTACAAAGTGTACGTGGTCTAGCTATATGTGCCTACACATACATATGCTTATGTATGTGTGTATGGGGCATTTCGACTGGGAGGCAAAAGCTCAGCAGCTGGCAGGCGACAGGCGGTGTTTCTGTTCCTGGGAGAAATTAATTTGCAACTTGTGAGACATTTGGTGTTGGCGTCTATTTACATTGTATACATTACGTATACGCCCAGCTGGCTGCCTGTCTGGCAGTGCTTCGGGGTTACGTTTTAGCGTGCGCAGCTGTTCGCTTCTGTTTCTGGTGTGTTCAGGGTGGCGTTAGTGGTGGTTAGTGGTGGCTTACACTAAAACCAAAAAAGAACAAATAAAAAAAAAAAAGTAAAAAGTTTAAGAAATGTGTGCTAATTTCGAGTCGCTCATCACCTGCAGCAATTTTCACTTTTTTGCCGCAGCCGCTGGCAAAAGTTTTTCGTAGCTGTTGTCTGGCAGCTTTTTGTTAATTGGTTCAGTCACCTGTCTCTTGATCTGCCAGTCAAGCGCACACGACCCATGGCCAGCCATGCCGACAGAACAGGAAGGAATGGACGCACCGAAACGGGAAGGAAGGAAGCTAGCGCCCATCACCCGACGCCCAATGCTCTCTGCCAGTTACCCAATGAACGTTTTAGATTACAATAGCGAACGGCCCGGGCGACCATTGGGCGACACATTAGCCCAGTGGGTGGCTGACTGTACGGTGCTATAGTGTGGTGCAGTGTGTTGGCGTTGCGGCCGCCCGGCGAGCTGAATCGACCGCAAAGTTAGCGCTCGCCGTCGTTAACTTAATTGGCCATCACCACCCACTTTGCGGGTTTTTATGACTATGGTGGCGACGACGACGACGGAGACGGAGACGGCGACGTAGACGTCAAAGCTACGGCTCGGCCTCAGAAAAACAACAGCAATAACGGTGACTTTGTTGGGCGGCGTCAGTTTTGGCGTCAACGTTGACTTCGGCGTCGCCTGTCACATTTTTGACATTTTTATTCTACATTTTTGTTGCTATTTAGCTGTTGGTGTAGCTTTTGTTGTTGTTGCTTTTTTGACTCGGGCTACGACAGTGTTTTCTATGACTTTTTGTGTGGCTGTCACCTGGGCCATAATATTTGCTATTGCCTACTTTAAAGCGCCAAATTTCGAATTTCCTCGTCTGGCCAGAACAGAAGCGACGACGTTTGCGCTCGGTTTGCTGCGGCTTTCTATTTAATTTTATTTTTTTTTGGCTCTCGTTCTCTGTCTCTGTCTGTCCCTCTGTGATTAATAGGTGTGTTAATGGATGTCATTTTGATGTTTCCGCCAGGCGCATGTCCGCCCCCCCACCTACGGCCCCTCCGACGGCCTGACCCGCACCGACGCTCGTTGGGCAGCCGCGGCAGTCTTTATGTTTAATTTGAGCATTTCTCGCTAATTTTAAGGCTCGTCATTAAATGTAGATAATTTTTTATATTTCACATTGTCCGTCGCCTATCCATTTTCTATGCGTTCTAGGTTTACGTCTGTGTCCGCCAACCTTCCCCATTTTGGCCTTTGGCCCAGGGAGCGTCGTAAAACGTAAATGTAACGAGCCAGCGACATGACGAGGGAGTGATTGCGAGAATGAAGGGCTTGTGGTGGTGGTGTGCAGGGGTTGGTTTGTGTGTCCAAATACCACAGTTGTTAAAGACTTTTATTTGTTGCTGAAGACAAATCGTAAAGGTACTTTTAATTAGTCTTAAAATGCATTTTTAAAGCTCGCGCCTGAAAGCTTGCAGCCTAATTTCGTGTGAAAAGCTTTAAAAACTCGCGTGCGGGCTTACGTGACAGCGACAACATGTATGTGTATGTGTATGTGTATGCGAGTGAGCACACACAAAAAATGCAACATGTTTTTTGGCCGCCTACAACAACAGCCACACCCCGTTGATTTTATTGCCACAGCCGCAGCGGCATGTAACAGCAGGCACAGTAATCGATATGTAAACATGCTGCTGTTGCTGTTGTTGTTGCAGTTGGTGTTGCTGTGTTAGTTGGCGAGAGGATACATTTAGAAACAAACAAGCCAAATAAATTCCAACAACTGCGGAGACAACGACAACGACAACGAAAGCAACAAGCTGCAAGCCGTTTGGCATGCAACATGCTTTTATATATAAATCAATTACTTGACAAGCAGATGCAATCGATGGGCGTAACTGCGTTAAAGCGTTTTCTATTTAAAACAGAAAAAAAGGACAAAAATAAAAATAAAAAAAAAAGGAAACAAATCAAACATAAAATCCCTTTAATTAACGTTCCTTATATATATAAATGACATGCTGCTAAATATGATCAATGCCAATCATTTAGCTGTCGTGGCGCTTAAATTTGGCACAAAATCGAATTATGCGGCGTGCAAATTAATTGAGATTTGCCTGCAAAAATTGAAATTGACGCGTGCAAATTGCGGGAACTGACAAAAATGTTTGCAGCAGGCTGCGATTTGTGGCCATAGATACGGACAGCCGCATAAGCAGGAGCTGGGGCAAGAGGAGCTCGCAGAGCATCCTGGCAGCAGCACAAATTTGTCACAACAATTTTGGGCCCATGAATTGATATAAACGGTCCGACAGAGAGCGGCCCCCAAAAAATAATGCGCTAAATAAATTGCGAAAAATTACATAAAATATTTAAGCGCATTCAAGTGTGGCGCCATAAAAAATGGCGTGGCATTAAAAATTTTGGAGTGAAAGCAAAGCGAGCGGCAAATGGCAGGCGTCAAGGTGGTTGAAACGCCATTTTCCTGAATAAAAAAGTGGCTGGTGTGAGACTGACGCTGAAGCTTCCTAGGTCTTGGGATACTTTGGTGTTTGGGTTGACGGCGTGTCAGACAGGCGAATAGACAGGAGCAGCTGAGATGAGCGCGGGTGGAGTTGCACAAAGAATAGACAGCGCAAAGGCAACGCAAGGCAAGGATAACAGCAGCAACAGCAAATTATGTGTATAAAACGAAATAGCAGCTGAATATTAGACATTTGAGAATTGGCATCGCAAATTTTTCATTGAGCAGCCCAGCAGCCGCCCTCAAACAACAGTCAAACAAGAACACTACTAACAACAACAATGCCACCTGCCATGCAAATGTAAGACATGTGTCCTGGAAAGTAACACAAACCCAACAACGCCTTGGAAACGTACGCGGCCACGTTTTTAACTTGAGCAGACAAATAAAGCGAAATGTTTGTTGTGCTGTTGCTGGTGTTGTGTGTGTGTCCTGTTTGTGCTTCGACTCTAGCTCAGACGTTTTTAATGCATTTTTTATTTGGCTGCCGCAAAAAACGACAAGCAAATAGATGCACATAAAAATAAATAAGGTACCACCCACACACATCCACAGACACACACACACATGCACACAGATCATGTGAAAAGGTCGCCCATATTAACACTCCGTCTTCCGACCCACCACCCACACCGCAGAGAAAACGCGAGCGCAACATATTTATTTTTTTCCGTTGCTATTGGCGTTGTGTGTCCAGCCGCCATAAATTTCAATGCTGCTGAATTTTGTATGAACCCGATGGCCCCGGCCAGCAGAGCAATGCTTGACCCCGGTACGACCTAGGACTGGATGTGGAACGGCAGCGGACACATACGTTTCTCTACGTGCTTCGCTTTTGCTTTAAAAACGTATAATTTATTTTAAAAGAGTCCCTCAACACACAAGTCAAATGGCCAAGACCAGAAAGGTAACCCGAGAACCCTGACCACAAAATCAATATGAAGGACAAGATTTATGCAGCCGGTAATCGCTGCTCAGCTTCGGTCCACAATCTCTGTCCCCTATCCTTTTCTTCCGTATGCATCCTATATCGGACTGTAGCTCATTAGAAATGCCAAACAGCATATGCCTGCCATTTGCATACACCCATAACAAGCACACACAACTCTTTATGTATGATGTCACATTACAGCAGACTGAATATCTTAATAGAGACGACGCCGGCGTCGACTGGCGGAAAAAATTGGCAAACTTTTCGGCCGTGCGTAAGGACTGCCACGCCAAATATCAATGAAAATGTCATACACAAGTAAATTGCCAAAGCCTAAGATAAAATAAAAAAAAAAACAACAACAAAAAATGGAGCAAGGAATAAAAAATAAATATAAAAAAACTGTTGCCTGCTATTGAGCGCAGAGCATTTTTCCTACTGCATTCACAGCGTTAAGAAGTCAGACAGACAGACACTGGGAACACATGTTTTGAATAATTTATGCGGGCGAGCGCACGAAATGTGCCCGGCAGGAGTTGAGCCTGTTATCCTGGCGCCATCGTCGCCGTCGCAATCTCCTTTTCACTTGGCACTAGGCCAGGCAAACTTTTTTTTTTGCACACTTACACACTCGTGCCAAAGCAAAAAGGTGATAAATGCATAAGCAGCAAACTTTTTTCGCCCTTCCACTTTGCTTCTCGATTTCGCTGTCGGTTCTTGAACAGACTGTGAGTGGGAGTAAGAGAGAAAGCAGGTAGAGAGTCATACTAATAGCGAAATTGCTACAAATCGTTTTGGCCAAACTTTCGCAAGTTTATTATGCCTCACGCACACACACACACACACCAACATGCACACAGAAAGTCACACGGGCACACACATGTAGCTAGAGGCGTTTGCCAGTCTACCCTTACTTTTGCACCTTTCCACATTCTAATTTAGCTGCGCTTCAAATATTCATGCAAACAAATTGAAATAAAAAAGAGTTTTCCAACTCCCGAAAGCAATAAAAGCCAAAACGTAAATATTTAGTAGCATCGCATCAAAGCGACAGCCAAACGATGTGTTATAGCCCACCAAAAAAAAAACACCAAAATACTGCGCCAGAATAAGGACAATACACTGCGAAAAACTGGATATTTGTCTGGAGGAGAGATTGTAGTGAATAAAGTTTATAACTTCTTGAAAGTCCTCACTTTCAGAACATAAAATATATAAAATATTAATAATTATAGTTTACAACTAGTTATTTCGTCTTATAGATAACTTCTTCACGGTGAACGTTGGTGAACAAATATTCAAATTTGAAAAAATATCTACGAAAATAATCAGTTTTCATTTCATAAAAAGGGCTTGCAGAATTTTATGTCATGTCCTTGAAAATTTGCGTGTGGTTATGCACTTTTAATTAGTGTGGTGTTTAATCTCATACTTAACAAATCGTACAATTACACATTGTCATGAATTTCCAGGGGCATTTCTCACTCCTGCAGTCTAGCTTTTAGTTTAGTTAAACATGTACTTAAAATGAAATGTAAATAAACTGTCTCCCTTCTACATATTGCTATTTCTTCGTTTTAGTGGTTTACTGTAGTAAGTGTATAAAGTTTACCGCGCTCATTCTATTTTGCTGGCATCTCAGGTAATTTTGTTGTTGTCGTTGCTGTGGCTGTGGAGTTTGGCAGCAGCCGCAGCTGCTACACTTTGGCGGCATTCTCATATAATTTATTGCCTAACGGTCTGCCAGACTGCTGCGGCAGGTGGTCCTTGAGAAGGGTTCTTGCTTAAAGAGCGGCACCCTCTCCTTCAGCCTAGTGTTATGCCTATGTGGCTGGGGCTCTGCCATTGGCTGTAGCTGTGGCCTGGTTTCTAGGCCGCAGCTACAAGTTGCGTTTATCAACTGACACAACCCGCAAACAAATGAGAGAATGGTGCTATTCCGCAGCAGCTGTTGCTACTTGCGGGGGCAACTGTCTATCGAAATAGAGCTTTCTAATTAGAATTTATAAGCTACTTGGCAGCGTCGGCTTAAAGTTGGCGCCCACAGTTTAAAGCCAGCAGCACGCGTAATATGTGCAACTTCTGCCGCTGATGCTGCTACAACGGGCAGTAATAATTGTTTTTTCAAAGGCTGCCGCGGCTGCTGCAGCCCTTTATGACTGCAGTTTGGGGTCCGGGCGTGCAGATGTGCGCCGTCAGTTTTCCGCTTTTATTATTTTTACCTACATACGCAATTTTTTGCACCATACGCCTGCATTTTCAAGGATTCCACCGCCATCATCATCAACAGCATCGTCATTATTATCATCGTCGTCGTCATCATCATCAGCAGCAGCAACAACAACAACAACAACAACAACAGTGCTGCACACAGTCGACATCAATGGACCGATCCATAGCACACCATTGCCGCACAAGCGGAAATGTCGAGTCGTATCTGTGTCGCTCTGGGCTCAACAAACACAACAACAGGAGTGCAACATAAAGCGGGTGCAAGGGGTACAAAGGGGTGCACAGCGGAGACAGACAGAACAAACGACCACAATTGCAGCGGGTTGGCCGGATGGGGGGAACTGGGGAGTGCACTCCGGACGAAAAGCCTTTAATCGACAGCAACATATTCGATTTTAATATTCATATGCCGCCATAAATTCACAACAACAAAGGCGCACTATGGTCCATGCAATATATGAGGGCGTTGATATGGCCATACACACATTCACACACACACATATATATATATATATATATATACTGAGCAGTACGTGCCCGTTGTTCCTCATATTATATGATATATTGAGGTCTTTTGGACAGCTGTTGCTGCTGGCACTTCATGAAATGTACTTTTCAGCGGCAGCGGCTGCTTTGCTGATGCAATTTAAGCATGAAGTGCCGTTTTTCGCATTCTTAGCAGCAGCACAAATTAAATAGGTAATATTATTAACCTACAGTCTCACTAAAGCTCACTTAGTCTCTCTTTATCGTTTAACTTATAAGAGATAACAAATATTGTTACTGCAAGTTTGCAAGTTATGATAATAGCTTATTAAACTTGGAAAATGTGCACATGTCTAATTAATCAATGCATTTGCTAGCTTAGGGTGTGGTCTTTGTACAGCCGTAGTAATGACAATCCTTTGCCATGAATCCTTAAACGTATACGCAAATTTGATCAGCCCCCTTTGATGAGCCTTCCAGCTTCGTGACCGCCTGCTGGATTTGGTCAATCATATAGCATTTTCCGGTCCAATTGTATGTGGCTGTGCAGAAACTTTAAAGTCTCTTCAGATAGAAAATGAAATGTGATTCACATGCACAAGAAATTAAACAAGCGCCCGTCACCCCCCGTTATCCAATTGGATCGGGCATGTCAGAATGTGACGCTCATTATAGCAACAACAACAATAGTAAAAAGCAAAAGGACGCACACACATGCGGCTTTTGCTGCTGATGATGCTGACACCCATTGCTTCCGTCTACATCGTGCACTTCAAAAACTTAACCGTTAGGCATATGCGTGATTATCTCTCTCAGCCAGTGTCCGACTACGGCAGCAGCCGCTGCAGAATCCACCCCCTTAGAAGAAAATGAAGGAGCGGCGTTTGGAGCAGCAGCCCTTCAACAATTGCGCGCTGACCCAGTTACCCGGCAACAAAGGCGGAAGCAAAGGAAACATGCTGAAAGAGCCGAGACAGAAGTTGTTGGGGGGGGCGAATGGGGAGTGAGAATAAAAGGCACATGTCATCATAGAAATCAGTGAGAAGCGCTGGGCAGCATCAGAAGGAGAAACTGAAATGGCCGCTGGCAATAGAGGCAACGGCTTATGGAAAATAGAAAGCAAAGAGGCGCTGCGAAAATTCATTAAAACGGACCCGAGTGCTACCCAGAAAATAGGCAAGGGGCAACGGGGTCCAACGGGCGACAACAATGGACAATGGTCCAGTTGAGTTCCTGGGGCTTATCAGCCGGGCCATATGTGCACACGCGTCACAGAAGGACACAGTTTATAATCAAATATTTAGCATACTTTTTAGCAGGGCATACGAGCGTTATTACAATAACATTTCCGGTCAGCTTGGCAGTCAGGCAGCAACAACAACAACAGTTACCAATGTGCTTAAAGTGGGGGCAGTGGCCCCACAAAAGCCCCATCAAGCGTGTAATGCAATGAGCCGCAGAGAGAGAGAGAGAGAGAGAGAGAGGTGACAGAGAAAAAGAGAATTAGCGAAAGGAAGAGCTCAGGCAAATCCCCAATGAATGCCAGTTGGCCGGCACTTGGGAGCGTTAATGTGCCATAACGAATGCATTAGAGACGTTCAGAATTTCCACAGTTGTAAGCGTTGCCAAGGGAGGCCATTTTAATTACTATACTCGCTCGCTCGCCTGCATGTGTGTGTGCATTGATATAGAAAGTGCGCTTGCTAAAAAAGGGTTGTGCCTCAAAAAAAATAAAGAAAAAAAAAAATAGCCTCGTACCAAAACAAAACTAAAATGTATGCTACAAATTCTGAGTTTGGCCTTAAACCATATGGCACGCACTGAAGAAAACATATGTTGCTGCCTCCGTGGCCATATAACAATACAATACGTAAGAGTGACGGGCGGGAATAGCAACAGCTTCTCTGATATCATTACTCAACCAACAAGCCACAAAAACACGTACACACACTCATATACAGATACAGGCACGCGAGTTTCCGTTTTGTTGGGGCTGTGTGTGTGTGTGTCCCCGTATCATGTTCGTTTTTTGTCTACGCTGTGCGCGCTTTTATTCCCTTTCCTGCGCCCTCTCTCTCGCGATATTATCAAGTGAAGTGCTTTTGCGGTTTTTGCCGTTGCTTTGTCTATCAGACACACACACACACACACACACACACACACACACACACACACACACACACACACCACATACGTGCACTTCTTCCCCGTGTTGCCAACTGCTGATATATTTCTCTCTGTGTGTGTGCGTGCGTTTTGGCTTTGTTATTATTACTATTACCACATGTTGTTTTTGTATTTAAGCTAATTCTTTTATGTACATAAAACGTGCAGCCACATAAAAATAAAAACCTAACAGCAAACAACAAACGACAAATAACAAAGGCGAAGCAACATCAGCAGCAGCAGCAAAGCAAAGCGCCGCCTGATGATAAGCCAAGTGGCGAATTCAAGCGTAGTCAGCATTGATATCAGCCAGCCCAACACAGCCGAGTCTCCCTCTCTTCCGTTCCATCTCACCCTTCTCTCGGTAATCGCATAAAGGTGCCTACTTCACACAAAATTACCCTTTTCAATTTACCCACCGTGTGGTGCAGGAGATGGCTGTGGCAAGCGTTGCTCCCCCATTTTCTGAGCTGCTCGTTTATTGACTTTTTGTCATTGGTGCTAATGCATATAGCAGTAGCCAGAAGCAGGAGCAACAGTAGCAGCAGCCACTCTTACACAGACAGCATCAGGAGCAACAGCAGCTTTATTTTTATAGCTCGCATTACG
Source organism: Drosophila paramelanica (assembly GCA_035043915.1). Taxonomy (NCBI): domain Eukaryota; kingdom Metazoa; phylum Arthropoda; class Insecta; order Diptera; family Drosophilidae; genus Drosophila; species Drosophila paramelanica. The sequence goes on along the minus strand of JAWNMO010000549.1, from coordinate 1,363,447 downwards.
TTTAATGTTTAGCTTAACTTAGTTACTCTCAATGCTGACTCCGACTCTGACTCTGGCTCTGATTCCGACTTCGACGGTGCCTTTGGCATTGTTGCCGTACTTGTGAGTGCTGTAATTAAGTGTCACATGTAATTACAATACACTTATGCATGTGGTGCATGCAACATGGCTTTGTAATTAGAGTTTAGCGCCAATATTAGCTTTTTATATTCACCACTAAACAAAAACTAAGCAAAAGCAATCACCACTCACTTTCAGTTGCCGCATTCTGCTTAATTTCTATGAATATTCTGTTAGCTTTTTGCAATTATTTGCCACTCGCAAATCCCAACTAATAACAGGTGAAAACAAAAAACAGAAACAACAACAAAATAAATATCCTCCACCTTGTTTGCCAAGCGTTGCAGTCGGGAAATTAGCACAGCGAGCTTTTCTTAAATATAACTTGATTCTATTTGCACAACTGTGCAGTGCGAATCATGATTAGCTACACGCGGGTGGTTCACTCCGTCATGGAGCTGGTGCTGTGTAAACTTCATCTAAATGAATATAAAGAAAAACCCGTCTAGTTTTCATTTAATAATCAACCTTCACTTCTTGGTAAGACATTGGGAATGCAACACTTTAATGGATTCTAAGTTTGTCAGATTAAAATATAACTAAATTCGACATTATTTTTTACATTTTTTTATTATTATTTTTTCATGTTTACAAATTATTTTTTATTTCAGTCTTAATATTATTAAAAATATTAATATTTTCTAAACTGCAAATTGCCTACAACATTTTTTAACTACATAAAAGTAGTTTTAACACTAACAAAATGTAAATAAACATGATTTGGGCCATCCAAAGCAACAGTTATTGTTTTAAATTTTATTTAAACGTAATACTTTTTTGAGAAAAATAGTATTAAAAATATATAATTTATTAAATACACTAAAAATAAATTATAAGTAGAACTCGTAACAGTATATAACAGTATGTAGCTCTCTAGTTTCTAATTATACCCTTAACTGCCCTCGTCTAATGCTGACCCACGAAATTTACTGTAATTTAGCGCGCACCCACCCGCTTTTGTTGACTTAGTTAGCTAAAGTGGAGGCAGCCCAAGCGAAGCTTAATTTAACCCAAACAGAAATGCAAAAATCGCTTAAGCACCACTTAAATTTCTCTGACTGCAGGAATAAACGTAAAAAAGACCACGAAAGACAATAATAACAAGAAAACAATGATAGAGCTTACCTGGGCTGAATCACTGTAATTTACTTAACTTGCGTAAATATTTAATATTTATATTGTTCTCTTCTCTTTTATTTTTCTCTTTTTATGTACCGTAATCGTATATACTTCATCTACTACATACACAACTACAATCTTGCCTACTTGCCTACCATATTCAATTCAACTCAACTGAAAAACTGAAACCATCTTCAACTTCTCTGCTGTGCTGTGCCTCTACATCATCAACTACAACTACAACCACAAATTATTAACATAACAACAACTACAACAACAAACAAAAAAAAACCAAAAAAAATGCCAACCGCTGCCCGCACCAAACGAAATCCTTGTCGCCAATGTAAATGTGAATACGAATGCATCTGTATCGTTTTGCGTGTTACCGTAAATCTGTGCAGCGCGGAAGCGACGAACTTTTGAGTCAAGCAGCAGTCATGGCGCCCGCTTCCGACAATAATAATCAGGATCTGGCCACAAAGAAGGCCAAGCTGGATTCGAGCACCGTGCTGGCTGGCGGAATTGGTAAGTTTTATAAATTTCTTCGTATCTCCTCCCTATCTGTCTCTCTCTCTCTCTCTCTCTCTCTCTCTCTCTCTCTCTCTCTCTCTCTCTCTCAGTCTATATCTTTCTCTCCTTCTCTTGCAACTTATCTTTAGCTCGAGCTTAAGCATACCTTTACCTATGCCCCCGCATTGCTCTATCTCTGTCTATGTTGCGCCCATATAAACCCATTCTATGGCACGCCTGGGCCGCTCAACTTAAGTGCACTTTGCAGCCTTAGCTTAGGCCAGGTTGGCCTGCCAATTAGCTACCGCCAGTGCGTGCTACAGGCACAGCCAGTGGCCAAAGCCGGCTTAAGCAGTACCAGCCATTCGGCTGCATGTGGCCGGCACTCGAGAATGGGGCACGCATACGCGGCCGGTGTTATAGGCAATTAACCAACTAATTAGCATGGAAGCAAACATTTCGACGAGACCTTTGTTGTTGGTCGCGCAATGTGAAAAAGTATAGTATAGCCGCAGTGTTTGCGTTATGAGCAGCCCCGCCACGCAATTCCAGCACATTAATTAGTCCTACACACACACCCACACACACAGATACACACAGACATAGACATACACAGACACATACATACCGATTCAAACACAGGGTGCGCGTGTTAGCTGGCGCAAAGAAATAAAGCTAATCAAAAACCGCTCGCGCCAGAAACCAAAAACCAGAACCTGAACCACATTAGGCAAATATTTGTCAAGCGCCCGTCAACGTTAATGCTGAAACCGAAAGTCGAAACCCAAAAATCAGTCAGCCGCAAAATGATTTTAAATATCAACAAATCCATGCGAAAACATTTCTCGTGCACGCAAACGGAAGGCAAAATGCCACTGTAATCATATAGATCGAACCGTCGTCCACAAATGGCCAACAAAATAAAATATTTTGCTTTCACTACATTTCTTTAGAAAAGAAAGAAAATTAATTCAGTTTTCATTATTCCAATTAGCAGCCGTTAAAAGCTCCACAAAGTGAATCAATGGCAGCATATAGTTCAATAGAAAAAAATGTGAATTAAGTTGTAAGCATTTTATCAGGCTGTGCTCTACATGCCGCCCACCAGTCAAAGAGATAGTCAATGGACCCCAACCACATAGACACTCACCCACACAGACGCACAGTGAGGGACAAACACGTACGTAGTGAGTGGCATTTGAGAACGCAACGAAAATAAACGCAAAAGCAAAAGCATAATATTTATTTATTACTCTACAAAGGACTTTTCTATTAATTAAAAAGCAACAAGCGCTATCCCCATACACACAGAATGATACACACACACACATACTGTGGGCCAGTTTGTAACTGGCAAAGAGTTGCGTCCATTGTTCGAATGGTTGGTCCAGGCGCAGACGACCCAGCGGCATTTGAGTGCCAGCTCATGCATACAAACGCAGGCAGGCTGCCTGGATTGCTAGTAGGTGTGGTTTGGCAGCTATGGCAAGTAGACATCGTGGATGTGTATTCGACTGCTTGGGAACCCACCGCCACTGGACACCTGCCACCAGCCACCTGCCACCTGCCACACGCCACCTGCGGCCTTTTTAATTTTCCACGCAAAGTTCATGCGCAAACACAAAGCAACGCAAAATGTTTAAAGTCATGAGCAGCTTAAAGTTAAACAGACAAAGAGGAATAAAGCCAGCAACGAGAGTGAGAAGTGCCACCGAAAATCCAATGAATTCATTTGTATTTGTTTTGTGGGTGTATGCATTTAAAGTGTGTGTGTGTGTGTGTGTGTGTGTGTGTGTATGTGGTCGCTTACATGGAAACCACTTAAAGCTGACGCACAAAAGCAAAAATACGTTGCTGATGCCGAAAATAATAACAAAAGAAATTGCTAAATAAATGTGTAAGGACACTTTTATTGCATTGCAGCACTGAGCCAACAACAACAGCAGCAACAACAACTGCCAGACAAGTAAATAGGCAGCATCCAACAAAAGCAACAAAAACCATTGTGTGGGCAGCCTTAGATAAACACACGCACACTGCCAAAAATAATTTTTTTTTTTTTCGTTTTTCGTGGTTTGGCACGCCCCAACGATAGGTACTGTATTCATTCAACGTCCATTGGCCGCTGCTCGTTGTCAATTGTATTTGTATGGTATACGAAACCAATACACTGAGCAGCGCTTCCGTTACACGAGCTTAGCCATCGAACATGCAACAAATTTTGCACGTAAATGTAATAAAAACACTTTTGGCCCAATGCCCCAGCACACCCAACCACTTCAAGTGAGTGGTGTGTGTGTGTGTGTGTGTGTATGTAAAGCACACTTCAAGTAAGTGGCCACGCTCCATTCTGCTCATCTTACAATTTATACATATATACTGTATATACATATATGTATATATATATGTAATATATATATATATATATATACTTTTTTTTATGCCTCGACTTTCGTTTGGTCATGTAATAAATACTCGCATTTGCTTAGTGGCGTTTGATTTATTTTATTTTGATTATTATGCATATTTTATGCAAGCCAAATTAGACCTCGGGGAGTAAAGTTCGAGACGCCGTGCCGGCTAATTCTACCTATGCCAAAAACGCAACCAAACCAAAAGTCCAAAACGAAACAGGCCACAGCCAACAGAGTCGAGTCGAGTCGAGTCGAGTTGGATCGAGCTAAGCCGTGTCGCGTGTTTCGGCTGGGACAGCAGCATGTGTAGCCTTTGTAGTTTTGTTGTTCTTGTTTCCGCGTGTTTGTTGTTTATTGTTACGGCACTCGAACACACTCACACGCCACGCACACACATATTTGTACACACATGCAACCAAGCCATGTTTGTCTAGCCCCGTCAATATTTGTTTGTTTATTGACCGATTTGGGGGCGACTATTGGTCAACAGGACAAAAAGGAACAAGGTGTTAAAACGCAACGGTCAAAAAATGTACACGCAAAATAAAAACCAATCGCTTATAGACATGCATAAGTATAAGTATATACACAGGCTTAGAGAAGCTATTTGAATTGCAGCTAATTTGAGAAGATTAATGATAAAACCACAATAAATAAGACCAACTGTACATATATAGCTTAAATTGTGTGTTTTATATACAAAAATATATTTTGAATTATGAAAGCATTTTAACAAACAGGTTTATATCTGTAGTGATATATTTTATAATTGTTTTTAATTTCAATAGGAATCTGACAAAATAGTCTGTTTGCGAATTTAAGTTGTTTGCGGAAAACTTTAATGATTTCATAAGCTCAACCCAATCAGTCAGTCAAGCACACGCATCAGCGCCAAGTAAAGTACTTGAACGTTTTTATAGCCAAAACCAATAAGCGAAAGCTTGGACTGCTTTGCGGTCTGATCTGCACCCTGCGCGTCCTGCATCCGCATCGTCTGGCTGTGTCTCTCTGGCGGCGCGTGCCACCTTGTGTCTCGTATATCGGAGAGCACTCGCACGTCTGTTGCGTGTAAATATTTTCACAGTCAATAAAATAATATTGTCATATTTATTTGTATGCGGCGCCGTCATCGTCTGTGTAAATATTGAGAGAGCACTGCAGACCAGAATAAAAATCAGAATTTGCACTTGGTCAGCGGCAACAACAACCTCACACACACACGCTCACACACACACACACACAGTTTCTGTCAATTGGTTCTGTTACGTGGTCCAGTGTGATCATTTATGACAGGCACTGTGCGTGCGGATAGTTGAACGTTTATTTATTGTCACTATTTATATGGTTTGGCTTTTGACTCTTTGCGGCTGCCACATGCCATCTGTTTATTTAAACATTTGTTACTTAATTAAGTACACGACCTGTTGCCTGCGTAGCCCTACAGTTCATAGCATACTTATGAGTGCAGCAGCTGCAAGTGCAATTATAATTGTAATGCACAAATGAAGTGGAAAAATCTACGCAGCGAACTTTCCGTCGCGCCTCAACCCAAGCTATCCTTGTAATTTATGCAATTGATATACTTCACGGAACTGTACGTCGTGTAGATGACGATGCTGCAGTCCAAGGACTTCAGCCAGATTGCGCCTCTTGACTGCGCACAGCGAAATAAAAACTGTGTCTGCTTTTTACCAGACTGTATCCATCCTCCATGAACCCAGGCTGGAAGCATTACGAAAAATAAAAACTATTCTCGTAATTGAAATGCAATTAAAATATGTAAACGTCGTCGGCAGCCTTTGCGTGCGTTGACTTCTCGCATACACAATCTCTCTCTCTCTCTAACTATCTCTGTCTCTCCCTCTACTCCTTCCTCTCCGCCTCAGCCCGCCTCCTTTTAGACTTGTGTCTATGTTCCAACAAATTTTTAATGAATTACATTACTTGCGGGTGTTAGGCTTCAGCCTTGGCTGTAGCATCGGCAGGAAAAAAAAAATCGTTATTTTCAATTATGGCTGGCCTGAAAACAGAAATGTACTTGGCTAAATAAAACAGGAGGGAAAGAGAACTCAAACATGGCTGCTGGCGTTGAGTTTCTGTTGATGGTTAAAACTTGTGCTATGATTGATTATGCGCAGACAGATGTTTAAATTAAAGACAAGACGCTGGCTAAGTAAATATCATTAAGTCATTACGCATGCACGCACAGCACACGCAGACACACACAGCCAGCAAGTCAGTGACCAACAATTTAAAATTTATGATGTGTGAGCTTGTAAAAACCTAATTCACTGTCACATAATTGTAGGCAGCGCTGAGTGTGCGCGTGTGTATTTATACACATTCAAAGCACCACACACAAAGCAGGTAGACAGACGTTGGCGTCACGCTTACATTAAATCATTAAATGCTGCCACGTAAGCACAATTTTAATTGTTATTAACAATCAGCACTTTCCAACACCCAACCCCAACCCCAACCCCAACCCCACCCCCACCTTCTCCCAGCTACTTGCGGACTGAATGATGGGTTGTGTTTGGGGGGGTGTTGACCATTTATCGTGTATTTTTCGTGGCTTTGTTTCAACTGTCGACGCTCGACGCGCTTTTCCATTCATTTTCATTTACATTTTTCGTTTGGGGTTTTTGTTTGCTTTATGAATTTAAATTGTCATTAATTAACTTTGTGCATATTGCGTCCGTGCGGGCAAAATACAACAAAGAGAAAAACAGCAGTGTATATTGCTCTCAAATTATTACACATATGACGCACGGTTCAATAGCAAAAAACAGCAACTATAAACAGCATATGGACATGGAAAATGTTACAGCTGACCATCCATTACTTTCATACCTGCACCGGGGCCAACTCAATTACAGTTTGTAAACTTTTCAATTAGCCGTTAATAGTTTAAATGCATATTTTTTATGCAACTCATTGATGGCCGAGCTGGGGCCGACATGACGCTGCATATGTGTATGGGCTTAATTGAAAGGTGCCCTGTTGATGCCGCCCCATTGGTCTACCATGCGTGCCATTAATACAGTTGAGCTTTAGTCGCGCCTTCCATTCGAGCTCATTTTAACACGGTGCAACAGTGCGTATGATTGTTATTTATATATCCGTGTGCCATCACGCAACACGCATCATTATTGAATGCAAATTTTATGACACGCACACTGTTTTTTTTTTCGCTGCGCTTGGCACTAAGTGCTGTGTGTGTGTGTTTATGTTGTCAGCACGCTCTTCAGAGTTTTTAAAAGGTTTTTGTCTCAAACAACTTGTTCAGCCAGCTGTAAAATACGCATCCAGATTTTGCACACAGCTAATGTTTCCCAATTTGAACTTATATATACAAATATATATATGTTTTTTTTTTTTCATCTGCCTTTTAATCAAGGGGAATCACTCTCTTTAAAATAGACCAAGGAATGCAGGAAAGTGCCAAACTTTAACAAAAATCAGCCGCAGGACATGAGGCAACAGTCGCATTCAGTCTGACTGCACAAACCAGGAATTTTTTTAGCCGTTATTCGGTTGTTCAGTTTTGGCTGCAGCTGCCAGCTTCAGGGCCTTGCTGGCTGTGTTTCCGGCCGTCGTCAACCCGTCGCCATCTTCCTTTTCAATTATACCCCCTGCCGCATCTACAGCTTGCGGGTCAGGGGGTTAGGGTTGGACGAATGGGGACGGTTGGAAGACCCGTTGGCAACGCTCACCGTTGAGTGAATGGGAATGGATGTCGATTTGCTCACTGTACTGACGTAGTTTCTCGTTTTCACACCATCAAGCAGCGTTTGTTGCGATTTGTAACAAATTCTCCACTCGTCGCGGAGCAATGCGACAACAACAATAACAACAGCTGCAAACCCAAATTGAGTTGTTGATGGTGCACATCGAAAAAGCAAAAAAAAATTTCGTTTCGCGCGCTTTTAGTAGATTTCATATTTTTAGTTTTTGATTTTTGCGTTTTTCGCAGTTGTTCCGTGTTTGAACTTCTTTTTATTTTGCTGCTCGTTGACAACGTCATCATGCATGATAGATAGTTTTACATATTTTCATTGCCGTCTTTTTTCCGGCAACTGCCCAGCGGCACTTGATTTGTTATTTGTCTTGTACAGCACGTTTCCGACGTTGCTCTGTACACTTTTATTTAGTTTAATTTATACCCTTACTCATCTGAAATAAAATGGTAGAAAAAAACATCAGATATTGTGTACCCTATAAATAAATGCGTTTCATCACAAACTTTTTTTTTGAAATTATTATTTAAATCTGAGGAGAATTTATCAAAAGTTTGTGGCGGTATATTCGAGTTGTGTTATTTTTAGTTGCTGGCCCTTTCGTGTTATTTATGGGCATCATTGCACGGCCTGGCCAAATACCATTGATTTTTAATAAATTTGCGAGCTGCCAATAGGTTGAGAGAGGCCAACATGCCGTGCACTTTGCCTTGCTACTGCTTCGCATAATTTCGTTTCAACTTCATTTCCGTTCCGAACTAATCAAAAAGTGTAATTTCCGATTAGTTGTATTCAGCATCGAGTGCTGCGCCACACTGACCAAACTGCAGCTGAGAGGCCGAGCCAAACCCTCTCATAGTTGGCATGACGGTTACCTTAAGTTGGCCTGAATAGCCAGCCTGTTGGCCTAAAGTTGGGTGGGTTGGGGCTCAGTGCCTATTTTTCATTTATTTCTCCTTTTTTTTTGCGCATTGTTATAAATTGGCACATTGACCCATGCAGGTTGGCGGCAAGTTAAAGTTGCGGCTAGTTGAACAGCAACAGGAACTGGGGCGGCAGCGGTGATGCCCCCGCATATTGGGACTGGGTCGGGTAATGACCCTTTTATGTTGTAAGTTATTAGTAGGGGCCAAGGGAAAGCTGTTAACAGTTATGTGGCAAGCATTACGGATAAATGCTGCAAAGTGATAATATGTGGGGTCGGTTTGCGGCATTAAAGGCAACTCTGTCACAAAAGCTGATTGAGCATGATCAAAGTAATGGCTTATAACGGATTGAGAAAGCAGGCCAGATTTAAGAATTTTATTAAATTAAAGTATTATGTTATGTTATGTATATAAAAGGATATGGCGATTAATGGGAAATACCAACTACTGCTTCATTGATATAGACAATAAATTAAGCTATGGACAATTACTTCACAGTGACCTTCTTCTGAAAACTAATGAAAAGCAGTTTCGTAATATCTTAAGATCATTTTTATAGGCTGCTTAATTTTGCAATTCTACACCAAAGTTTAATCTGTAAAGGTTTTAGGTACGAGTTTAAATTTAAATGCAGTAAACTTCAAATGCTGACACATATGGCTGGTAAAAGTGCAAATTCCTGTGACAATTGCCAGTTTGGCCATTGGCATTGTCGTGGACTATCTCTTGCAATATTTTGTTTGCTTGTTTAGCAAGTGCGGTAAATACTGCAAACACACACACAGAAACGCACACATTCGGAAACCATGAAAAAAAAACACACACAAAATAACAAAAAAATGCAAAACTGTGCGGGAACGAATGCACAAATTCATTTGCATATGAGGAGACACACACCACACACCTACCTACACGTGAAAAAATGAAAACAAAACCAGCACATTAACAGGTGTTGACTAAGCACCAGCCAACCAGACAGGCTGCAGCCGTCACCGCTACCGCTGGCTGCCCCTCGTGATCTTAGTTGTTGCTGCCTGGAAAAGTAGCAACAGTATATTTTTTGTTGTTAAAAAGCATGTGGCATGCCAGAAAATTTGTTTGCGTTTGTTTATAAAAATTTAAGGCACTTTGGACAGATGTGCAACGGGGTCGCAGCGAAATCCCTAAAATGCTCTGTGCCGGCCAACAACAGCAGTGGCAACAACAACAATAACAGCCTAAAATCCCATTTGTGCGCCGTGTTGTGTTGCAGTGAAACTCAACAGCGGAGCCACTTTATTTATGCAAAAATAACAAACAAACACCAAGCTGGCAAACGAACAACTCCAACAAAGACAATCTCTATCTGTGTGTATTTGTGTGTGACTGTATGTGTATGTAATGGGCTTGAACCTGGCCGGACCCGACAGGACATTGTCGCCATGTGGATTATTCACAGTCGTTGCAAAAGAGTGCAATGAATGAATTTATGCGCCGGTCTATCCCCTTGCCCTTAAGTTTGCAGGCCGCTTGTGCCGCTTAACTGTGCAAAATGTATACAAATGCCGCAACGTTTGCCGTGTTATCGGCCCCTTTTATTTTGTCCGTTCGCTGTGCTCTGCTGCGCGCTGATTTGTCCGAAAAAGAGAGGAAGTAAAATGCATGTGAAAAAACAACAAAAACAAAGAGCAAATTAAGCGACGCACGGAAGCGGAAGTGCAGACAGCGTACGCCACCATTGCCAATTGGTATGGCAGCTGTTAATATTTTAAGCGGCTTATTAATTAGTTTACCTACCCACTCACACAACATATCTGTATGCATAGCTGTATAACTCTCTCTTTCTTTCTTCTTTCTTCTCTCATTGCAGCCAAAGCCTCGAAAGTTATTCACTTGCGCAACATTCCAAACGAATCTGGTGAATCGGACGTAGTTGCACTGGGCATACCGTTCGGACGCGTGACAAATGTCCTGGTGCTAAAGGGCAAGAATCAAGCATTTATCGAGATGGCCGACGAGATATCCGCCACATCGATGGTATCATGTTATACAGTGAATCCGCCACAAATGCGCGGCCGCATGGTCTACGTGCAGTTCTCCAATCATCGCGAGCTCAAGACGGACCAGAGTCATAATGTAAGTGTATAAAACAAAACAAAATTGAAGTCGAACTATTTAAGCCAAAACTTATAAGCACCTAAATCTGTTGGCCTTAAGTGTTATTAATGTGGCAATTAAGTTTCGGTCAGAGGCGAACAACGATTTATATGCAAATGTTGCTACTGCTGTCTCGTTATTATGTGGGTCGCTCTCTGATTAATTACAATCTCTAAGGCAACTTAATTCCCCTTCAGATACGCATACACACATATGTTGGACAACATTCATAAATGCCAAGGGATATTTGTCAGTGACGGTCCAAACCAATTTCTAATTTTAATTTCGTAAGCCACAAAGTCACTGCCAAAGTTTAAAAAGCTTTCAAATAAATACACAAGCCCACACACACAAATATAAATACAAATACAGTTACAGATACAGATACATATATTTATATAAATACATTTAGCAGCTTCGCCTGACACACATGCCTGACAAAAGCACTGAAATGCATAGTTTTTGGGGTTTTGTGGCTAAAATACACACTCAAACCGACTATACACAAATGAAAACCACAAGGCTCCAGCCACATACACAGACACAAACACACATACACAGAAACCAGCAGACAAACGTACAGCAGCTGCTTAGCAGAAAGTCAAAAGCATATTTTGATTACTTAAATGAAAGCAGCAGCACCAACAACAACAGCAACAAAGTACGCAAGTGTATTTTTGTTGTTGTCTGCCGAAAAACCCAAAACGACGTTGTCACCTTTTACGTATGTGTCTGTGTGTGTGTGTGTGTGTGTGTGTGTGTGTGTGTGTGTGTGTGTGTGTGTGTGTGTGTGTGTGTGTGACACCACCTGCCTCCTAACGGGACCGCCTGGTAACCCAAAATGACCCCAAGCAAAACTACTTAAAAAGAGATCGTCAGTCATGTGCTGCAACAACAACAGCAACGGCAACAACAAAAAAAAAACACACAAAAAAAGGTTAAGAGGCTGCAGCAACCGAACAGCAACAACAACAGCAGAAGGCGTGCCTATGAATAAGGTGACATCCACAACAACAACAACAACAACAACGTCAGGCCAAACAATACAGTTACATTTCACTGATTACCTTTCGGCTGTGGCAAGCGTGTGTGCGTGGGTGTGGCCAGATTTCTCTTGTTAACTACTAATCCTGGTAAAAGGCCTTGTCGCTGCCACTGCCGCTGGTCCTGTTGCTTCTGCGCCCAACCCCAATGACAACGCAGACAACGCAGACGAGTGGAAAAGTCAACGCCGCTGTCGTTGCTTTTGCTCTAGTGGAAAATCTCTTAAAACGCATGAGTGTGTGTTGTGCTTATGCGTGTGTGTGTGTGTGTGTATGAGCTTAATCTTGTATGTGTAGAGATCTGTTTGATTCATGTTGCTGTTGTTACTTTTGTTGTTGCCGCCGCCGCCTGGCCAACATATTTATACAATTTCATTTCTCATTTCATTCACTTTACTTTATTTTACCGTCTTTTTTCTTTCACTTGTGTGTGTGTGTGTTTTTGTGTGTTCCTTGTGCCCTGCTGTCCATTGTCAACACATCTCTGAATGTATGCCTCTGTGTTTTTTTTTATTATTTTGTTTAGTCTTGTTGTCTAACTGCTGTTTGGCCTCGCATTTTAAAAACTGTCTTCATTGGCTTTTTTAGGGGGTTTTCCCCGTCCCCACCTGGCGCCAACATCGCGCTGATTGTTCAACGTCTTGGCCGACCGTCTTGAGTTTTGCGTTTTTCTTTTATTTTTTTAAGCTCCGCTGCAACGTGCAAAGTTGCAGATAAGATGCTGTGCTGTGTCATAGCAGAATAAAAAGAGCTTAAACAGTCGGGAGCAACAGCTGTCCGCGAGCTTGAAACATTAGTGGACTGCGCTGCCCCAAAGGGAAAATGATGCGGTTTACGTAATAGTTTGATGCTGATTTTCGTAAGAGACGCAGCGATTAGTGGGTTAAACTGTGCTGCTTCAGCAACAAATTCGGTTCAGACCAATTGGCCATATAAAGCCCCAAAAAGTATGCTTTAAAATGTGTAAAATGTTAAAGTTTTTGGGCCTGGCAGGCAAAGCTCAGGCGAAGACACAAATCCATTGCATGCCTTAAGGGATTTAACCCCACACGCACCTGAAAGCAAAGCTGCGACGACAACAGCAACATCAGTAGACACAGCAACAGCAGCAGCAAATCAGCAATACAGGATTTTCAAATCATCTGCTCACACACACACAAACAAACACACACAAACACACACACATGAACTCACGTACATTTGCAGATTTCATCGCCTGAGTGATTGCATAGAGCAGCAGTAGTAGCAGCAGCAGCAGCAGCAGCAAAAAAATAAATAAATAGAAATAAAACAAAAGTGAGGGTAAGAACGTACAAAAACCAAGTTGGCAGCATCAGAAATGAAAAACCCTCTGGCCCTGCGCGCCGCTGACATTTATGTTGGCAATTTGGCAGTCAGGCTGCGTGGCTGGGCTCTGTCGTGCTGTGCTGTGCTGTGCTGCCAGCACAGAGCTGTGTAACAGGATTCTAATATGTCATGTCGGTTGAGACGTTCTTTCACCTATGCCGTTTAGCTCCCCAGTGCTCAGCTACTGCTACAGTTTCCACTCCCAGCCACTTCAGGCAACAGTTGTTGTGACTATTTTCGTTGCTATTTACGTTGATGTCTTCTTCTTCTTCATCTTATTGCGCTCGAGCATCTTAGAGGCGCCTCCCCCATGCCACGCACGTCACTCGCTTCAGCGACCAGGACACAGGCGCAGGACACCCTTGACTAGGATGCTGCTGATGTTGCGGCTGCTGCTTGGAAATGAAGATAAATGCACTGGAAGTTCACGCGGTTACAACCACAACACAAGCTGCCCAAAAATCCACCAAACCCCAAAGCCCCCAAGCGGGCCCTCGTCTCGCAGCTCCGTCCCATTCCACTGTCTCTTATATTGCTTAGTGGCTCGGCTCAAATTTGACATGTGATTGTTTTGTCTTTGTCTGTAGCTGCGCATCTGGCTGTCTCTACTTGTATATGTCTGTGTGTGTTCGTAATTTTGATAAATTAATTTTTTTAGTCGATCCCCAACAAGCGAAAAGGGTTGACATCCACTTGGGACCGTGTCCGGGACCGAGTTTCGAACTCTGCCGCAAACAAAACGAAATTGATTGAAATTTAATTTCAAAACAAAATCCCACGGACACAACAACCGAAACGAGCAAATGTCTCTTGAGTAGCATTTGCGTTCACGCCTAAAAGACGGCAATGCATTCATTAGATTCTAAATAAATGATGGCCATACCCGGACCACACGACGATCCACATAGGCAGCAAATTGTTAACGTCTGGGCATTAACCTTTCCGCATAAGCTGCACTAAAGGGTTACCTTTAATTCCAAGAAACGTCATAATTGGCACTCGTGCGGTTGCAAACAACGACTCCCACAAACAGAAAATTGGACACATCGCACATCGATAAACGGCATGCAGCACAATTACATCTCAATCGGAGAGTTTTGTGTGACAGGTGTTGCCACTTTCCACGCCAATTTCACTGGGTGGCTCGCGCCGTACAATGCACTGATTACAGGCAGTTACGCCTATCAGATATAGCTGCATGAAAGTGTGTGTGTGTGTGTGTGTGTGTGTGTGGCTGGGACACTGCGGCGGCCATTGCAGGTGTTGCATTTCCGTCTCGTGATAAAGTTACCTTGTGATTAAGTTATATGTCAACCACAGTAAAAACCAGTAAGACTGCTTCAGTCGGCAACCCATGATAGCCTGTACACAGCAGCGAGATGACGTAACACACATTTGCACAAACATACACAACATAACACATTCACACACGCCGCATGCAGCGCACTTTATTTAGCGGTTGCGCAAACAACACACAAAGTTCAAATTGACTGCTCATTAAATTGTGAAATTTCTTTAATTTTTTTTTGCAATAACTTTGGTGTTTTCTTTAGGGTATTCAAAAGTTTCAAATGTCCACGGCTCTCAAAATACGAGGTTGTTGCGATTTTGTTTTCAGATTAAGAACAATGGTATGGAGGGCTTACATTTTTAATGATAAAGATTTTCAAAATATTTTAAAATTCTAAAGTTATCGAAAAGAAGGCTTCGTTTATCCAAAGAAAATTATTAAAAATTTACCGTAGAAAATGGAGTTAAGTCCTATAAGCATTGATACACTAAACTAAAGTAATGCTCTTTGGGTGCTCCTTATTCCTAAAGTTGCTCCTAACTTACACACAATTATGTGCACAATGTCAATTAATAGAATAAATATCAGGAAAAAAAATCACGTCTGCATTAGTGCCAAACACAAAATGAGATTAATTTGGACAACATTGACGTCTTGTTTCAGTTAATACCAGAGCGCAGTTAACGCCGTATTATGGGTGTTAAGGCGGCAGCAACTAATACAAATGTCAAACGATTAAGCCACAAAAAGGATCAAGCTGATTAGCAAAGGCTTAAGCAAATGCGATACATGTTGTTGCAGTTGCTGCCAAAGTCTGGCAATTCCTGGCAATTTCAAACGAAGAAGAAGCATTGAGCCAGAGTCTACCCATTCGACTTTCTCGTTAATAATATGAACCAAACTCAGAAACCTCACAGTTTATTTAATTTGTTGCTGCTGCTTGACAGCCGCTCCATGCCTGTTGACAGCCAGCGGCTTTCTATTTTCACAGATATAGAGAGAGAGAGAGAGAGAGAGATGGGGGATTTTAGGCCAGGAGCTGGGGCCTACTTACACGGATTCGTATGAGGCATTTTACTGTGGCAGGCTATTTGTTCAACTCTTAATGCTAAGGCGTGTGCAGTTAAAGGATTTCGCTGCGGCAAATAACTTCACACATATGCATATTTATGTGTATGTGTGTAAGCGGCTCTATCTGCACGTTGTTTATTTTTCTATGAGTTGCTTTTGTTTTTCTTTGCCGTTGCCTCTTGTCTCCTGCCCTTGTCACTGCCCGCTGTCGTGGGTTGTTGTTTTCTCATTTTATTTCACGTTTACTTTTGCCAGCGTCGTCTGTTGAAAGCAAAAGTGAGCTAATCTTATTGTTTTCACAAGAGCGCGGCGAACGCGTTGCTTCTGCTATAGCTTGTTGATCCTTTGAGTTATGCGGCAGGATGCCAGCCGCTCATACCCAACCGTTCCCTCCCGCTATCCCGTCGCGTGTTTGCTTACACTCCAGTCGTTTGCCAATTTGATTGGTGACGCTCTGGCGTGCTGAAAATGGATTTAAATTACATTGTTTCACACACTCGTCAGAAGTACGTGAGCAAATTTGCGAGCAACAAGGATAAAAGGAGCAACAACATCGACAACAAAACAGCAACAGCAGCAGTAGAAATATCAACAATAGCAACTGACAAGTTATTTTACATGTGTCGAGCTTGCAGTGACTTTTCAACAACAATATTTTCATTGTATTGATTAGTTCTTTTCTCTCCCTTGAATGTTTTTGCTGCCTAAAAGTATGCCACGTTTTATTAGCATTTGTCTGCGCAATGTTATCTTTTAGTATATTTTTGTTTGCTTAGTTTTAGCATAGGGATAACCGTAGGATTTGCTGTGGTTCCCTTTTTGTTGACGTATTTATTTATGCAAAGTTTTTGGTAAGCGCTTTCAACGCATTTTGGCTGTAGCCCACATTTGTGTTGGCCATAAATAAGACGTACGCAGTCTTTGCTGTGGCTACGTCTTTAGGAGCACTCAGCTCACCACAGGTTTTGTCGTGTGGCTGGCATTAAACTCAGAGCTCAGTTTAGGACAGTGGCCACAAAAAGTATGCGACCAGATCAAGGAATGGCGCTGGCAGCAACCACTGCAAAGTATGTAGTAATACATAATCCGCAGCTTAGCTTTAAAACTTAACTCCACAAGTTCATAACTTGCAAGCCCAACCCGCCCACCTCTCAAAACCGAAAATAAAAATGTTTATATATATATAGCAAGCAAGTTGGCAACCGCGCGAAAGTGGCAACTCACCGCTCACTTTTACATCCCTGTTGCACGCATTCGGGCGCAGCAGTAGCTGCAACTACCACTGGAAAGAAGCTCGCTGCCAGCCGCCTAGTATTCTCACTCACTTGGCTCGCTACTTAAGCCAGTAACTTGCTCGAGCTTGAGCCACTTTGCCACAGCGTGACCAGTTTCTGAAGGGCATGTTGCCAGGGCCGTGCAGTTTTCAAGTGTTTCCAAAAAACAGCAAAATGGGGTGCTGAGAGCAGGAGGTAGAAGACAGGAGGACAGCCAGCAAAAATCCAGTGTGACATTGCAATGAAAATAAGCGCACGCATCTATGAAACAATAATATTTACCCAGAGCGCTAAGTGAAAGCAGCGCATTTATATGTATACTTAACAAATTTTTTTTTATAGTTTTTTGCTTGAGTTTTTTGTTTGACTTATTTCTTATGCAAAGACCAAAAGGCGACAGCTGGCGCAGGTTGCCTGTCTAACAGTTTTTTTATTCTATTTTTTTTTTTACGTAAATATTGCAAAAGTTTGCTTAAAAGCTTTTAGCAGCCTTTTTAGTTGGTTTTATTTTTTTTAACAACTCTCGCGTCAATTCTCTGGTGAACTGACAAACGTTTCGACTTTGCATTATATTTTTTGTCTAGCAAATATTAAAGATGGTGCAAGTCCAGCGGGAAATGTCAAATTTGACCATTCGATATGTGCACTGCACACATACACCCAAAAATATACTTATATTCACTTATATCTATTTATATGGCCAATGGATCGATAATTGAGCTTATCAGTAGATGTGCTATTTTTGCTTATCAAAGCGGTTTTGCTTATCAGACTTATCATATTAAATTATAGCAATGTGCTGAGCTTGCCTCCACTTAGAGAAAGTTTGTGTGCGTATATATGCAACTAATCAATGCCGCAATCCGCCCACAGCCACAATAACAACAACAACAACAAGAACAAGAACAGCAGCAACGACAGTAATAGCAATAATAATAGACAATGCACAATTGACTCATTAAGCGACTAAACCGCGACAAGGGTGGGCCAACAAATACACACACGACGCACACACAAAATACTTAAGGATGGTAACGTAAGCTATCAGAATACTAAAGTGGCCGCGCAGCTGAGTCATGTGGCAAGTGGCTTGGCTCATTATCAGATGGCCAAAATTGGTGTACAATGTTTGAGGCAATTATCAATGCAGTCAGCTTGCAATGGCCCACTTGACATTCAGTTAACATGTACAAAGTTTAAGTACACACGCGCACACACGCTATCTCAGCGAGTGAGAGACAGATGGATAGATTGAGAATGAGACCGGCAAATGTTTGCTCTACAATTACATTACAATTTTTACACAATCAACGTCATCGCCATCATCTCATCGTAATAATAATCAGCCAAAGTGAAGTATCAAATTACAGTCATAGACTTCGAGGCGAATAGAATGGCAAGTGGAGCCGCCGCAGGATCTGTCCTGCTACCGCACCGCCAACCCACGCATTAAACATACGCTCCGTTTGTAGGCTGAACCTGCCTGTGTCACAGAGGACCTCATACAGCGCAATTCTAATCAATTTTTATTATTTTTATAAACCTAGGCAAAACTCCGCGCCGTAGACAGAGTCGCAGGCTGAGTTTCTTGCTCGTGGCTTTGTTTCGTCTGCAAGAATTTATCTAGCAAGAGCCAAACAAATGGCACGCCTGGGGGGGAATGTTGATGCTTCACGTGTGTCTAGAACTTTGCTGCTCCTGTTGCTGACAAACGCACAAAAAACGCGCTATGGCGCGCTAGGGCGGTCGGGTGGTGCGGTGCGGTGCGGTGCGGTGTGGTGTGGTGTGGTGTGTTCGGGCTGCTTTTGAAGACGGTCGAATGTGTTTACGTTATGATTTTCGAAATCAAAATTCAGCACGAATAGGAATAAATTTACTTCCGAATGTCATTAAATTGTTTTCCGATAGAACGTGTATATTTCACGCAAGAAGTTTTTCCGCTCAGCATGGGGCTGCCAACGTTCTTATGGCCTGACGTCCTAACGTCTTTACGTCCGTGCGTCCTTAGCATCCTGCCATTCTCACTCCGCACTTTGATTTCCTTTTATTATTACGGTACTTGATATTATTGATTTTGATTGAGATTTATGTTGCTGCTCGGCCGGGCTGCTTCTTCCCGTTGCCATTACATATACTCTACCTGTTGTTGTGGTTGTTGTTGTTGCTGTTACTACTGCTGCTGCTGCTGCTGTAAATATTTAGCATATTTTCGCCTTGTTGCCTTTAAAAGTGGATGGTATGCATAAATTTTGTTGCTGCACGCCAAGTTTTTTGATTAATGCCGAAAGTTTTGCCATGTGCAGCGTTTAACTAATAAAACTTTGGCAGACACCATTTTTACCATCAATTGACTTAACCATTCTCTCCTTTTCTCTGTCTCTCTCTTAATTTTAGCAGAACTCTTCGGTGGTGCAGAGCGACTATCGCATTCAATCACCAGCCGGTGGGTCCCCACTGCCACTGTGCGCCGTGGGAAATGTGACCAGCAACAATGCCAACAATTCGGGCGACAGCAACTGCAGTACTGTGGCCATTTTGCAGAACAATACGAGCGTCGTGAATGCCTCGGTTGGCGGCAACAATACCAATGCAGCTGGCGGACCCAATACCGTGCTGCGCGTCATTGTTGAGACGCTGATGTATCCCGTATCGCTGGATATATTGCATCAGATATTCCAGCGTTTTGGGAAGGTGCTAAAGATCGTTACCTTCACCAAGAACAATTCATTCCAGGTAAGCGCAGCTCAACTGATAACGACTGAAATCGATATTCGTAATCCAATTATATCACTTCATTGACAGGCTCTCATCCAATATCCGGATGCCCACTCAGCACAGCAGGCAAAATCTATATTGGATGGCCAGAATATTTACAACGGGTGCTGCACCCTGCGCATTGACAACAGCAAATTGACCGCCTTGAATGTCAAGTACAACAATGACAAGTCGCGCGACTTTACGAACCCGGCGCTGCCGCCGGGCGAGCCAGGTGTCGATCTCATGCCCACTGCCGGCGGACTAATGAATACAAATGATCTGCTGTTGATTGCTGCCCGACAGCGCCCCTCACTAACAGGTGATAAAATAGGTAACACGAACGAAACAATTTCCTTCTATTATCATTTTTGGTTTTTCTGTGCTGTCTGCTTACACACACGCACACATACACACAACATACATGCACACACACGCACTTATGAATATAAAACGCTTTGATTTTAGACTTATTGTCTTTGACACTTGCTATCGATTCAACAAGCACTTAAACTGCATGCTGCAACTGTGCAACATCGCAACTGCAACTTGACTAATCACTCCTATTGGTGTCTTCTCTCTCTCTCTCAATGTTTCAGTCAACGGTCTGGGCGCCCCCGGCGTGCTGCCGCCCTTTGCCTTGGGCCTGGGCACACCTCTAACCAGCGGCTACAGCAACGCCCTGCCCAATCTGGCCGCCTTCTCGCTGGCCAACAGCGGCGCCCTGCAAACAGCTGCGCCCGCCATTCGCGGCTACTCGAATGTGCTGCTCGTTTCGAATTTAAATGAGGAGGTAAGCGCTTATAATTCCCAATTTAAAAGCACTCGACCCTAAAATAATTAAGTAGCGGACCGCAATTAAACATGTATCTTCCCGTATACCTACATGCTTCCCATACTTTCTATTAACTCACAAAAATATACATATATATTTATTGCAAAAGTATTCGTACATATCCTATAATTAGTTTGCATTTCGTCTACGCATTTTTTTCCAAAAAGCCGCATACAATTTATATTTATTTATGTTTATATATTTACAGTATTTTTTTTTCAAATTTATTTTATATTTGTGGTAGATTTCTAAAATTGAACACAAGCATATTATAAATAAATTTAACATTTTATTTACAGAAAGTTCATTAAAAAAAATATAACAAAACTAATTAATTCTGTATCTGTTACTGTTTGGTATTATTTTTCCTGTTTATTATTTATAATTTATATAATTTTTAATACATCTACAACATTAAACTATCGCTAACTGACAACAATCTTCTATTTTCTCTTTTTCTCTGTAGATGGTCACGCCTGATGCTCTATTTACCCTCTTTGGTACGTCTGCACAAAACAAAAAGCAAACATATCTTACATGCTATATTTAAATATTGTCAATTTAAGCAACCACAGTGGGTCAGCCAAGCTAAATGCAAGGCAAATACTTAAAATGCATCCAATATTTAGTTAATCTTCTCTTTTCTACCACACTGCCCCCTATCATTTGCCTTGCCTTGCGCCCTGCCTGGCTGGTCCTAGTTAGTCTTAGTTCCTTGCCACAAACCTCATATTTGACCACATTATAAGTAGAACAGTTGTTTATTCATTCGTTTTAGAAATGATATGAAGTAAAATAAAATTGTAAAAACAAGTGTCAAACAGTCAACCACTGACCGCCACACATTGTAGCGTATCTAGACTAACTCCAACTTTAACTAACCCTTTACCCAGCCCCAATTACCTTAGAGAGACTCTTTGGCGTATTTCCGTTTGAAATTTACGCCATTTACGTGCAATCAGGAAAAGTGGCATAAATTATTTATACACCATATATAGAGAGAGAATAACGTGGGCGAACAGGAAAAAAAAACCGAACAATAGATATGTACATTGAACACATTCAAAAAACAACCAGCAAAATGTTTAAAATACTGAAGATGAAAAAACGCTTATCGATGCAACAACATCGTTTGGCTTTTTCCTCACACAACCTGCAACCTTCGTCACGGGGTCAATCAATTTGCTGCAAATATGCGCAAACTGCAATGGGTTTATTTCGGGGAAATAAATACCACAATACAGCTCTAAAATACATCATGCGGTTGGAAAAGAGTGAAAAATTTCAACAATTTTTTATATCATAAAATATTTGATATTCAGTTGGAATTTTTAGTCTCTGAATTTGATGCACTATGGAATTTTGGAATTCGGCTGCAATGACAATTAAAAAGTTTAGCTGCTAAATAATTGGTTTAGTTAGAGAAAAATTTCAACGATCTTCAAAAAATCTATTCTGAATTCTAAACGCTTTACTATTATAAATCCAATCAAAACGTAGTAATATGTTTATCTGTTTTTATATTGAACAATGCCCAGCTGAGAGCGGTCTAAAACCTAGCGCATAAAAAAATGTCATATCCAAAGTTGCAGCAGTCGAAGGAGCAATAAAAGCATCTAAATGTTGTTAGTGCAATTCCTTTATATCAATTTATATAGCAAACCATTCCAAATGACTTTCTAATAGGTTTTTGCCTGGGGCAGCAAATCCATCAGATTGAAATTGAAATAGTTTTGCCAATGCGCAAAAATCTTAACGTAATCGTTGGATACTCGACCACACTTACACGCACACACACAGCTAAAAATAAAGAACAGAAATGTGGATGAGCGAAGGAGATAGCAACAGTTGCATATGCAGCAACGGCCTTCTGGCAGTTATCCTGTCATAAGTTGTGCTTACAAATTGTAAAACAATGAAAATGAAAATATATGCACTTGCATAAATCTACACAAGCCACACACATACGCACACACACACACACACACACACAGAGAGAGAGATATGTACGTACGTATTAAAAAAGCATTCAGTGGCAAACGGGCAACAAGTGAAACCGCACTCAGGCACACACTTGCATGGCATCCTGTTGCTGCCTGCTTGCCGTTGTCTGCGACATGCTCGTGTGCATGTAAAATTACATGAATTAAGTGCGCTCCACTCTGTGCCCCGCGTGCCTTCTGTGGCCCCGTGCCCTGCATGCCCACCCGCAACAGTTGCCCATTGTTATACAAGTTTGCGGCTCGCTCTCAGCTCAGCTCAAATGCATATATGTATATACAGGACACATGCTTTAACATGGCGCTCATCCTGCCACACACGCACACACTCACTCGTTCGCACAACAAAAGATTGAGTGCGGAAGTGCATAGCTATAAAAATGTCCATTTATTTAGTTATCATTGCGCTTGTTGCTGTTGCTGTTGCTGCAACTCGTTTTGTCCCTCTTTCACTCCTTCTCATAAGTGCATATCTGTGCACTTTATTCACTCTCTCACACACATGGGCACGCACACATTTTACAGTTTTTGCTGCCTTTACAATTGAAATAAAATTTACTTGTGACTTTTCGGAGCTGGTTGTTTTGGATGGTTGAGTAGTTGAGCGCTTGGTTGGTGGAAATTTAGCAGGGTTATTGTCTCCTGGCTGCCTTTTAGTCGTCTGTTGTCTGTTTGCCAAATGAATTTAACTAACTTTGTAAAGTTAATGGGGTTTGCTGTTTGAATTGCGGCTTCAACTTCCCTTGGCCAAAAACGTTTTGTTTCTTGGTTCATTTGGGTGTGTGTTGCTTGTTTAACTATTTTATAGTATTTGGACTTTTGACTTTTCACTTACGTTGCATATAACTTATTTTTACTGCCTGTCTCGCTCTTTCTCTCCCTTTCTCTTTCTGTTCCTGTCCCTTTATCTATTTGTTTTATTTAATTACCAAAATTATTCGATTGGTGCGAGTGCTTGCAGCACCGTTTGTTGGCCGCATTGTTATTGTTGCCATTGTTGTTGCTGCCAAGTGTGGCGCATAATTGCTGCATAATGGATTTGTTGCCACAACACAAAATACCGTTGCTGCCCTCTGCTAGCTGTATAGCGTTTTGTGCTGCAACAGCATAAAACTCACAAAACTTGAAAGCCACACACACACACACACTCAACACACATGTACGCACAACAATGTTAAGTCTGTTGCCGCCTTTGTCTCTGGTGACACACAACTGTTTGTAGTTGCGGCTTGTTTACGGACATAGACATGTGTGTTGTATCTGCGTTGTGTCGGTGTCTGTGTGTCGCTTTGTTTGCATGCAAATGCATTTAATTTGAGTTTAAATACCCAAATATAAACTTTTGCCAAACAAACGCAACCACACAGCGAAAGGTCCACAGCATAAGCAGAAGGGACGAATAAAGCCTGCCTGTGGTTTAAGCTGCTTGTCTTTGAATGCAAGTGAATACACTCACACTCGCATAGTTGCCCAAATGTATTCATTTGTGTGGTATTTATTTACAAATTGCATTGGTGTCTCTTCAGCATTTCGGGCTTATCGCTGATAAAGTAAACAAAAATTTGCCAAACGCATTAATTGCTTAAAAATGATTATTGCTTTTGTTGTTGCTAGTGCTGCTCTAATACACATAAAAGCAGTCTGGCCGCATAACCGCAGAGGGCGTACAACTAAGGGCAGCTTAAACCAACTGAGCCACAGTAAATCCTATCAGCAGCTCGTTAGCCACAGTTAAGACTAACTGCAACCAGCAACCAGCAACTGCCAGCAGTTGGCAGCAACCAGCTGGTAGTTGGCAGTTGGCAGTTGGCAGTTGGCAGCTGACTGCAGTGCTAATAAAGCTTCGATTGCTGATTTAACGCCAAGAGGGAGCCAGGAGCAAGACAGGTCGGGTCGGGTTGGCTCCGGTCGCGTCGAGTCGAGTCGAGTCGAGTCGAGGCGGTTCGAAGCGAGTGAAGCGTAGAGTAGAAAATTGTTAGCTGTATGGGTATCATACGCCCCGTTGCACACAGCAAGCGAGATGTCGATAAGCCGAACGCTCTTAAGCGTCTTATTACTTACTATGGCCAGGGACCAGGCCATGACTCCAAATGACGTGCCAATAGATTTAGATAAACTTGCCAGCGACATGACGGCTATGCGGCCAAGCAGTCTAAACGAGCAATCAGCTAAATGGCAGCGCTAAAATTTTATGTAATAACTTTTGAATTTCCAAGTAGCTAAACGCACACGCACACGACCCTAGAAAAGAGTGACACTTGGGGTACCTTGTACGACAAACCAGAAGCCAGCGACTGGCCACACACACACACACTCTCACACAAGTATTGATATACACATACAGTGCCTTTTGTTATGTTAATGGCAGCAAGGCGCTGGAACACGTAACCACAATTTCCACACATGACGCGAACACCACTGTCTGACGGCCACGTTTAGGTGGCAAATTTTGCACTTCAATCATGGCTCTCCGGCAACATTTGTTGTTGCCATTTCCGCTCCTGGCGCTGTTGCTCTTGGCTAAAAGCTGTTTGCATATCAAATAATAAAAGTGGCAAGCGTAAAGCTTGCAACGCCCCCACAAACAGCGCACTTCAAACGCGAACGTTTAGATTGATCAAGCCCAATAGGAAAAAAAGGGACCCACGTTTAAGGCCAACCCTTCCTAAAGCAGACATTTTATTAGTTTTGACAGCGCTTTGTTGTTGGCCAGCCCCGAACGACTCAATTGAGCGACCCGAGCGGTGGCTGCTGCCCTGCTCAAATGTTTCGATGACTGTGACACGCTCTTTGGACACTTGACACATACCGCCTGCCAAATGCCTGCCAAATGCCTTTTGGTCTTTCAGCCAATTCCATAGAGCCTATTGCTGGCAACAAAACTATTGGCCATTCACAGCTTTGTGAATGGTCTCTCTTTTTTGCATACACAATAAAAACTTGATCAGTATACAAATCGTCTGGTGGAACATATTGTGAGAGTGTTTGTATTGGTAATCGGCTTATGTAATTGTAACGGCGTGCTAAAAATTTATATCATTGCCGAAAATATTGTCGAAACGTGTTTAATTGAATTTTTATGAGCTCGCTGCAAGCTGCGTGCGTGATTTCTGCCGGGCGCCCAAATAATTTCATAAAATTTTATATGCTACATGTGGCAAGCAAGGCAATGCGACCGACCGGCAAGCAACCGGAGGCGGCGGGATATGATAAAGTGCCGTGACCGGAAAAAGGCAAAAATATGTGCGAATAATTTCAATAAAATGTTTTCATAATTTAACAAGTTCCGTTTAGCTGAAAAGCAAAGCGCTTCGGGACTCGAATTGGGTGACGATGACTTTAAAAATTAAACACTCGTCAAATCGCTATTAAAGATCTCACGTCCAAAACATTCAGTTGGCCATTTCAAGTTTTCAAGAAACTTGTATTATAGAGGCCACAAGCCGCAAGAAAAAATTTGCATCAAACGACGGACGAGTGCGATATTTTTTCATCTAAAATATTTGTGCAAACGTACGACTAATGGGCCGCCGGGGAATCAGCGAGAGCGCCAGAAAGTATGCAAACATATTCAAAGTCAGCCGCATGGCTGTACAAATATAGCTAAATCTTTTTGCGATAATAAATTATTATAAAGTCTGGCTGTTTGGCTGGCTGGCAGACTGGCTGGAGGCGGTCGTCTTCATGCCTGTAGCCGCTTTGCATGGCAACCGCCTGACGGGGCCGCAGCAGCAGCAGCAGCAGCAGCAGTTGTTCACACGCCCCGTTGGACGTCAAACTGTTATGCTGCTGGTGGTGTTGCTGCTGCTGCTGCTGCTGGTGCTGCTGCTGCTTCTGATTCTGCTTCTACTGCTGCTTCTATTGCTGCTGGTGCAATGCTGGCCAGGAGAGTGGCATTCAATATGCTTCACAGCCAATGCCTGGCAGATACGTACGATGTTGGCTTGGCTAAGTTGGCTCGCTTGGCTTGCTTTATTGCTGCAATTGTTGCTACGGCAAGCCAATTTGAAGCAAACGAAATTTTTCGGTGTTTGGCATAAGTCAAGTTTCAGTTCGTAGTTCTTTCTGGTTTGTGCTGTGCAGTCAGCCAGTCGAGCAGCCAGTCGACTGTATAAAATGGATTTACTGCCAACTGTTGAACTATGCGCCGTTCCCGCACTATTTACTACCTGCATTTCTATTGCTACTTTTGTAACTTGTTAGTGCTGCCCCTCGGCTCCCCCTTAGCTTTCTACTTTTACTGCCACTGGGTTTCAAGCTTCATTTTTTTGTTTTTTTTTTATTTTTCTACTTCTTTTTTTTTTTGGGGAGGGCTAGTTGAAAATTTACTTTTCGCATTATTCGATTTGTTGTCTTGGGCAACCGAGGGCGCCTGCACTTTACATTGTTTGCATTGAGCAAGAGCGTGGGGCGGTCCTGCGACCTTTTAGCCAACCAACTACTATTTTTTATGCTTGATGGCAATTTGCGCCATGCTGCAAAATTTGCCGCTGATTGGCTACACACGAACTGTTGGACAAGGGGAGCATAGGGCAGGCGTACTTTCACCTTCGCTCCGGACAGCTGTCAAAGCAAAGTGCATTGGCCAGGCTAAGGAAATTACTAGCAGTGCTTTTGTTCTCCGCTTAAAGTATCTTAAAGTTGATCGAGCAACTGGACGCAATGCATATTGCATACTTTGCGGCGTCGCCGCGTAAGTTAAGTCATAAAATACAATTCAATAACGCGCGCGGCAGCAAAACTTGCGAACTTCCCAACGGGAACGTCACACTCACACCTTGTCGGACAACTGTAAAATCAGCCGCGTGGCGCAGCCTTAAAAAGTGTGCAGTCGGATACGGAGTCAAGCTGATGCCACAACCGAAGCTGTGGCTTGAGAAGAATGGTGCAGGTGAAGCCATAGCCTGGAGTCGGTCGTAAAAAATAGCTGAGAAAACTTATTGAGCTAGTTATGAGTTTCGTACATGATACTAACGGCTCCGTCCCGGTAATAATGCCTAGCAACATCGGCCGCACCTGCGGGACGACAGCTCCGGCCGGTGATATGGGCAGAGAGCTGTGAAAGCCATCTTCGTACACGTTATGGCTTTTTGGTGGTGTGTAAAACTTTCGTCCTTTGACGGCAGCAACATTTGCGCGTTGCATAAAACGCTCCAACGCTGTCCAAATATTCCAGGCCCGCCATTTGAATTGAGCGGCGCTTAAGTCGCATCTTATGGCCGTGTTCTACTTTGTAGATTGCATCGCGAGACAGGGTTCGTTGGCTGGGATGAGATTATACTACTGTTTACAGTAACAACGATATATATTTGGATACATTCATTGGTCCCACAACGGCAGTACATTGTCTGTGTGCTGGGATAGCAAATAGTGCGTCCCTTTTTTAATGTTAGCTTGTCTTTTTCATTTATTTACGTACTCTTAACGACATTGCAATAAACGGAAATCCATATTAATAATACCAAATATTGTGCAATTCACAGGTGTATACGGCGATGTGCAACGTGTAAAGATCTTGTACAACAAAAAGGACTCGGCACTCATACAAATGGCAGAGCCACAGCAAGCTTATTTGGGTAAGTCAAACATACCGAAACCTTCAACCTGCAAACCTGCCCCAAAATCCGCCCCAAAAGTAATGAAAAATCTGCGCTCGCTGCAGCGGTAAAACGCGCATCCGATACAATAAGTAAAAAAAAAAAGGACAACGGGTTGCTTCTGTTAAGAGCCCTTACAGAAACTTACCCTGTAAACAGTTTTAAGCTAGTGTTGCCTATGTACATACATACATCATATACATTATATATTCTGTTACTATAATAATAAATAATGATAAGTTAGGAAAGCAAAACAAAACGAAAACAAACAATAACAATTGTTGACCAACCTCTGTGATAAATAATCAAATTTATTCTCTTTACGGTCAAAAATGAATCAATTTACATTTTACTCACATTGGTAAACTTCATTATGAAAATTGTGTTACAGGGTATGTAGAAAAAAATATATGAAATGCGAGCAACAGTAATTTGCAGCTTGTTTAAAATGAAAAATTCCAGCAACATGAAATTTCAAACATTGCATACCTTTGGCAGTTATTGGTGCCTACTGTTGTTGTTGCTGTTGCTGTTGCAGCTGCAAATGCAGCCAACAAAATGTATTAATAATAAAATTGTTGAAGCAAAAGAGATGGCGAAATATCCAGATATGTACAGTTGAGATGAGTATAACGACAGCGACGCAAGGCGATGCAAAGCGAGGCGCGACGAGGAGGCCAGGCGAACCGAGCCGATCCGAGCTATCCGGTTGGCTGGCCGTGCGCATAAATGAAATTTTATAAGCGCTTTATTACCAGCGCCTATCCACCTGGTCCTGTTGCTTTTGCTGTACCCCACTGTTGAGTCCCTTCGCGCTGTGGATTTGAGGGTAACAAAAGGCTGACCCATTCTGCTCGTTTTCATTGCTTGCTCAGCGGGACATGCCAATCATTTTATTGCATTTATTTGTGTGCACTTAACCATTGTCAGGTTGCCACTCTCCCCTCTCCCTCCATCTCCCTTTGCCACCATCCGTTTGGATGTTTGTGTGCGCATTAAACGAAATGAAAATCGCCGCGCATTGCGAGGCGTTAAGAGCAGCCAACCGACGTGCCAAATTCCGCTTTATTACAAAAAGGCAAAAAATAAAAAAAACAAAAAACAAGCAGGAAAAACAAGCAGCGCTGACAGCGACACCTTTTCAATTTCAATTTGGTTTTATTCCATTTAATACATCGACAAGCATGGTCTGCAAGATGGTTTGGGGCAGCGGGTGGTGCACACTGGTCAGAAAGGTGGGACATTTGCTCATCTGACAAATAACTCAAAGGCTGGGCGCTTAATTGAAAATTCGAAATGACGACGAGCAGCCCTTAAGCTAAGTAATTGCAGGCGTGCATTGCGCATACGCAGCGCTGTCCCTTATTGCTAGCAGTCGGGCCTTATTAGCTGCTTATACCGTTATGGCAAGCGCATATGCTTCACTTTAAGCCGCTTTGAGGCAACATGCACATAAATATGCAACACTTATGCAAGCTGCTGACGCTTAAATGCTTAACAAATAATTTTCCACATATTGCATATGTATATATATATATATATATATATATATGAATATATATACACATCAAATTGTACATGGAGTGTTTATCTGTTATGCCTGCAGTAGCACATGCAGCGGTCATTGTTATTAATAAAGTTTAAATAAATTTAATTAGTGCAATAAATGCAACGCACATTAACAACAGCAACGTTGCAACGGAAATTGTCAGCAAATTGCGCGAATGGCAGCTGGCCAGCATTTATGCATATCTACTGGCAAAATTAAATGCCATCAGCTTTTTGCTGCCTCAGTTATTTTTTTCCTCTTATTGATTTCAATACAAAAAACTGAAATAAAATAAAAATGTTAACCAGCAGCAACCTCAGTCAAGGCTGGTGACACGCTTTGCGCATTGCCTTTGATGACCCGTGGAAAATATGTGCTGCACTCAATTAATTTGATGCAAACATGTTGCTGATTTTCCGCTTTGTTGTTTTTTTTTCCTCCTACCGCACAGTTGAGCACAAAAGCATTCCAACTTTGAGCTGATTTATGCTTAAGTAATGCAAGCTATTTATGATCAAAACAAAAAAAAAAGTGTGCTCTGTTGTGACCAGGCTACTTTATTCAATTAGCAAACTTGGCTAATCACTTGCATATTTTTAAATTCAATTTGCAGCATGTGGTGCAGTTGATGAAACTATTTTAGATGAACAAACAAAATACCTCGCTTTATTTGCGGGAACAAACCAAAGCTATTCGACAAGTAAATTATTGTACAACGAAAACACACACACACACACACAACACACACACACTCACTATAACAAACACAACCAATTGCTGCTGGGGCATGTGGAAATATTAATGGCGCTGCGTCAACATACAGACTACTAATGTGCCGCGAGGGCTGCCAAATGGCAAACACTTCCGGCTGAGTTCGGTTACGGGCTGCGTTTCCCTCTCTGTCCATTCATTGGCTCAGGTAAAGTCGCATTACCTACTGGGTTGTTGTTTGTGTGTTTGTTGTTTTGGATGTCTGGGTGCCTGCTGGAGTTGGTCGGTGAGTGCGCACTTATGCACTCATAAAATATTAACAAATTCATTCGTTACTTTGCCCAAAACTCTCGCAACTCTGCCAAAACAAAGACGATTACCGACCCAGGGCAGCCCAGTCTATTGCCCAGGCAGCAGATGTCCTAGCAGCCCCCATCCTGCCACCCAATCCGACCCACAACATGCATATAAAAGTGTCTCGCAAAAGGAGGACTGCTCGGTGTTAGTTGTTGCGCACAAAATACGGTTACAATTGCACACTCAGCATACGAATTACAGCGTAAAGGCGAAAAAATCGTTGTTCCTTTTTTTTTGTTTTTGTAAATGAAGTCAAGAGAACGAAGCGACTATAAGCCAGACAGCAGACGGCAGACAAAGTGGGACCCAACTCGGACCAAACAAAGTGCGACAGCAATCAAGAGGCAAAGCCAAAGCACAAATAGACAAAAACACAAGCACACACAATGAAAAAACAATAAGCACTGGGCGGGCTCGGTAGTCCACTCCGTAGGAGCAACTTGAGGTGATTGTGTGCGTTAGTGTGTGTGTGAGTGTGTGTGTGGGAAATATTATAATGGCCCATTCGGCCAGACGTTGGCGACGCTGTTGGACATTGTGCAAATGGCTGTTGGCCGGACGCGCGCCATTTGTTGGCTACCGTGCCGGGATTAAGTTTTTGCGCAACTTATTACAAACTATAGACACAACTCTCATATAAATTTATAGGCACACGCACAGCTGCCGCCCACTGTAGCTGCCGCTGCTGCTGCTGCTGCTGCCCCAGCTCCTGCCATTGTTGTTATCTGGGGAATTTTGCGTAAATAAATTTTTGCTATACAAATTACTACAAAATATTTTGCATGAGTAGCAGCATACGTATAAAAGCATTTATAATAAAAATAACAAAATATTTCAACCGCCCACATGTAAGTGTACATGTGTGTGTGTGTATCTATATATACTATAGTCCGATTACGCATACGCCATGTGAATCCAATGTGGAACGGTTTACCAAAGTTTTGCGTTAAGTGACTCATTGACTGACTTGGCGCACAGCGACGTGTGCATTAAATTAATTATGCTGTGTTTAGCCAAGGCAATGTTGTTGATGAACCTAAGATAACATATATACTTATATACATATATATGTGTGCTATTGTGACAATTGTGTTGCGACTGAAGTGCGTTAATTTTTATGGGATCAATCAATCTCACCTGGGCCAGGATTTAGATCATTCTCCTTTGGATTTCAGGGCAAAACTGACAAGACACTTACATTATGATTGTTGGCTAAAAGGACTTAACCCATTTCATACACATTTTATAAATCCTTGCAGCCGCATCTACAAGTCATTTTGAGGTTTTTGGGCAAACTTTACCAACTCATATTTTTCGGGGCTCTACGGTTTTCTAAGGTGCTCAGCTGTGCGTGCAGTTTTTATAAATCTTTTTTTCTTTTTTGTTTTTCTAAATGCCTTGTTAGTTAATGATATGTTGTTGTTGTTGTTGCTGCTGCTGTTGCTGTTGCTGGCACTGGTCAGGCTGGTAATTAAAACTTTAAGATACTTTTTGAGTTGGAGCCACAGGCCCAGCTGCGCAGCTGCAGCACATTTTAAAGGCGCTGAGATGATAGGCAAAGTTGGTCCTACAATTTTAGAAAGCGGAGTGAAAGCGCCGGTACTCTCGGCTGCACATTAATCTTTATTACAAGTGTTTGTCATATATATGTATGTACACGTCGCATGTGGCAAAACGGCAGAAGCGTTTGTCACTGCTGCTAGTCGGTTGCACGTCCTTTGGTCGGTCCCGCGCTGTCCTCTTTGCCGACTGCCTTTTATTTTACAATTTATTATATTTTCAAGCCTTACTTTTTTTTTGTAAAATCATTTAATCCATTAGGCAAACAATAAACGGCTGAGTAAGCATATTATTTTACAATAAAACATAAGCAGCCTTGCACAATGCCATCTATACCCATGTACCCCGGTTTCGACTCCAATCTCCCTACTCAAAGTCCATGACAACTGCGCAAAATGATAAAATGTTATATAATTTATTAAAATAATGCAAAAAGGGACAATTGCTTTGGCAGGCCAAGTCCCAGCATGACTTGGCAACAAATTTAATAAAATTTAATCGAAATTGAAATCGTAATCGTAATCGAGAAAAAAAAACATATAAGAAAATAGAAGAAACACTGTTTACTCCGTTTAGCAGGCATGTTGTGCATCAGTTGTCTACTTCCAACTGAGCCGCAGGTGTTATGACTATCAAAACTATTGGAAACAAACGACGTCTCGTTCGGAGCTCGCTCTCTGGGGTGGCAGGGAGTTGGCAAAGGGGTAGATTGAAATAAAAATGTGAAAAACAGTGAAACAAGAACAAACTTTTGTGGGCATTGCATTTTATGGCGAATCATTTGCTTGTAAATCACCAAAGGCAGACGACATTGATAAAGTTGCAGTTACATTTTAGTATGTAAATATTTGCCTGCACTTATTGCTGAGTTTCAGGCCAAAAGGAAAGCGGTTGGCGAAGCCAACGTAATTTTATGGCTTGCAGCGGAGCACCCAAACATACACATATAGATACATACATATATAGTAAATTGCATTGGCAAACACGTACATACATATGTATGCGAACACATGTTATACAAGAGAAACATGAACAAATATTCTATCACCCGCACAAGTTGAACCGGCTCTTGGCACAAGTTTTGCCACTAAATTCATGCATCGCCATTCGTTTTAACATTGTTGTTGTTTATTTTATTTATTTATTTTTTTCGTTATATTTTCTATTTGCAGCCATGTCTCACCTTGATAAATTACGTTTATGGGGCAAGCCAATACGTGTCATGGCCAGCAAACATCAGGCCGTGCAACTGCCCAAGGAGGGACAGCCGGACGCAGGCCTCACACGTGACTATTCACAGAATCCATTGCACCGTTTCAAAAAGCCCGGCAGCAAGAACTATCAGAACATCTACCCGCCATCGGCGACACTGCATTTAAGCAACATTCCGTAAGTATCCATTGTTTTGCTCGAGTCTAGCGTTTAAAGGCGTCCCGCGTTACGTGTGCACAGCTGGAGTTTGTTTTTTCATCAGCGACGCCCGCCAAGCGGGCAATTACAATTACCGTTATGAGCAACAGAACCAAAACTCAAACTCCAGAACCCGGAGCTCAGTCGCAGTCGCAACCATTGGCAGAGGCAAACGCCCCGCGTCGCTTTGTCTGCCAAATATGACAAAGCGTCCCGCCAGTTTTTTGTGTGCTTAACGGGAAGGGGTGGCGCGGTGGCAGCCGTTTGAATTTATGTGCTTTAAGCCATGCCTGTGGCAGTGGTTGTGGCTGTTGCTGTTGCTGTGTTCCGTGTTTGCGCCTGCTGTTTTGTTGTGGTGTTTATGCGATATCTATAGACGCACAGCATGCCAATTTAAATCGATAGGTGTTAATTTGGCGTACGAACGCTGTTCTTCTTCTTGCATCTTACAGTTCATCCTGTACTGAGGATGACATCAAAGAAGCCTTCACCTCCAACAATTTCGAAGTTAAAGCATTCAAGTTTTTCCCGTAAGTATATGACTATATATTTAATACAATTTTGAAAAAAAAATTGCTATAATTAAAATTGTGTACACTTTCAGTAAGGACCGCAAGATGGCGCTGCTACAACTGTCGTCGGTGGAGGAGGCTGTGCTGGCACTGATCAAAATGCACAACCATCAGCTGTCGGAGTCGAACCATTTGCGCGTGAGCTTCTCTAAGTCGAACATCTAGAATCCGACCCGAAGTCAGGTTCACTGAACTTGACTGAATGCCAACAGCAGCTATGCGCTACGGCAGCAGTTCTTTTGGCAGCAACAGATACAATCTATTATTCGTAGTACAAGCGGCGTGCAGGGCAATCGCCACCACACCCACTTTAACTGAGAAGCGAACCCAACCAATCCAAACCAATCCAACCCATCAAACAACAGCAGCAACAATCGATGCAAGAGCTATAGCTACTTATATACAAATAAAAGATCTTAATTCTTTTTACTGTTTTCATGATAACAATACGCAAAACTTTAACGCAACACTAACTACAAAAAATTCTAAAACTTAATAAACAATACTATACAATTAATTAATAAATATAAAGAATACAAATTCAAATTTCAAATGTTAGGCAAACAGTAAAAACAAGAAGTATAACAAGCAGATACAGAAAGAGAATGAAAAACACTAAAACAGCCCACTAAACAATCAGCGACGTCGTATAATCATAAGCTTAAAGTTAAAACTTAAATGTAGTTTATAAGTAAGTTGCATTGCATAGAGACAAAACAAAAATATATAATTAACTATAGTGCACTGTACTGTGTTTTGGTTTTAGAAAACATTAGAAAGAAACAAAAATAATTTATGTTAAACAATGGAGTAAGAAACAAAAAAAAAAAAACAAAAAATCAAATGAACTTTTATTATGTACGAGTATTTACTGTTATTATATTTTAAGTGATTGAAACTTTGATTGATGCCCCTGATTTTTACAACAAAAATTAACTTAAATTGCAAGTACGCATTTAAGCAGTTTTTAAACGTTTTTCATTTTGTTAGCGGTACGAGTAATGTTAAAAGTAAAGTAAAAAGTTAAGTAAAAGTAAATCTCAAAAAACAAAAACCAATCAACGTACACACTGACTCTTTAAGTGTAATTGAAGCCAAGCGAAAAGGCGTTGAAATGTATTAAATTAAAATTAAACTTCATTAAACAATGTAACTACTCGGGCGCGTGAAGAGAAAACCCATTATAAATTTAGTACATCAGTTCGTTCAGCATTAAAATAATATGAAAGATAATTCTTTTGAAGGAAGTTAAACAAAAACAGAAAAGAGAAAATATCACAAATCGCGTACGTAAAACCCTCTGTGTGTGTATATGTAAATGTTGTTAAATTAGCGAAATATATACACAAAAAAAAAAACAAAGAAAAGAATAAATAAGAAAGAAATATATATATACTGTATAATGGATATACTTACATATGCATATATATAAGTATATATTGAACTACAACAAAACATGAAACAGGAAATAAAACAAATTTTAAGCTACGAAAGTAAAATCTCAAAAGTCGTAATTATATTTAGGTCTAAGCAAACCGATATGAAAGACATATAAGTGTTTTTAGCAAAACAAATACAAAAAAAAAGCAACAAAAAAAATAAAAAACCGAAAAAACAAAAAACAACAAAAAGAAAAAACTCAATGATTTTTTGATAATTTTACAAAAACCCCACACAAACCATAGAAACACACACAAAAACACAGACAGGCACAACTAACTATACACACATCAATGTTTATATATATTTAGAAAGTGAAATTATTTATACGTTGGCGCAAAGAACAAAAGCAAAAACAAAAGCGAAAATAAAAACAAAATAAATAATAAAGTAATTGTAACTGTAACTGAATGATATGGATTTAGTTTGTAAGTATAAGTAGCAGTGATCGTAATTTAAAATTAACAATTAACAAAAATGGTAAATTTTGAAGCATAAAACGTGTACGAAAAGCAACAGTAAAATATTGTAAAATGTATAATTAAATAAAATACATCATTTACAGCTGATATATGCATACAAATATATATATATATAAATATATATATATATATATATATATATGTATGGATAAGTATATACCATTATATATATATATATATGTACATATATGTACGAGACACGTCTGCATGTATGAGTTGAAAAAGAACTCTACAACAAATACAAGATAACATACTTTAACCATACACCACATACATGCACACACATTTCACATGTAAATCACATGCTTAAGATACATTTTTAAACAAACTCTAGCGTTTCATGTATACATTCTATCCTAATCTTAACTAATCTTAAAACTAACTTATCCACTTATTATACATATGCTCTATGTCTATGCCTATTTCTATGTCTATTATACAACTATATATATATAAATATATATATATAAATATATATACACGTTTTGTTAGCGCATCGATACAAGGTATATCAAACCCACGACTGCTAGAATTTCAAATGAGAACTCTTGACAAATCAAAAATTTCATACAAGTATTTCAAAAACTATAATTACTTACAAAAACAAAAAACAAACAAAACAAAACAAATGAAAACAGAAGAGAATAGATTAAAGTAAATATGTGAAAAGTTAAATCATAAAATATTTATGTGTTTGTAAAACGATACACACACACACACACACAAATACTTAGCCAGTGACACACACAACCATCTTCACACTAACTCAAACACAATCAATCCAACTGCAATATGAAAGGCGGCAGAACAACAATGCAGCTGCACTTCGGTAGGCAGCGTTCAAAGCGTAATCAAATATTTAGCCCAACGATAATATACATACAGATACATAGATACAATTTGCGCTATAGCGTGCTTATGTTGTTAATGAACAAGGATATGATCACACCGAAAGCAGCAGAATGCGAATTAATAGAACTATATACATACATACTTAGTACATACATCATATTGAGTGCAAAATAAGCAACGCAGCTATTTGACAAAAACACTAAAAGTATTACTTTATCATGTAGAGAACAAAACAAAAACCGCAACTGGATACATAGTTTACAAATACATTGAAGAATTTAATAATTAAAACAATTTTATTGGATAAAGAATTACATTTAAAGAAAAATCCCACGCGAGGCGACAATCGATATGCAGAGCAACCTCATTAGCTTTGTGTTCGATCTGTGACGGCAGCGGGATTTTGGGGGATTCAGAGAGCAAACAGTTGCATACACTAAAAACAAAAAGTATTTATGAAAACAGCAAATAAATAAATTTAAATACATTTAAAACGAATAGCAAACAGTTATAAGTTGTACATTTTGAGCTGCAAAACGAGATTTTACCAAAATGCAAATTGAAGCATAATAAATTGAAGACTAAGTAAATATGAATTACATATACATTGACATATGCCAGCAAACATGCACACACACACACACATGTATGTGTGTTTGTATGCTCTAAGTTGTGTAAAACGCTCGCTCGAAGCCGAAACCCATGCATACTACATTACTTACATGCTATATGTATGTACTATATATATGTAATTGTAGCTATAAATCTACGCATAATTGTATTGACAACAGCAAATACTGAAACACAAAAAACAAAACAAGAAGAAAAACAAAAAGAAAAAAATTTCAAAGGTATAAACTAAAATTGAAAAGGATTACGAACACATTTTGTTTAAATCAATTTAAATTGAATAACATGCGCAACATACTTATACATATACATATAACATCAACAGAAACATATCAACAATATTTGTCATATGGGTACGAGTAGTTGATTTTAAACACACATTTTATGGATTCACATAAAACGAACCCCGCAATCCCCCATAAGTTAAATTCAGAGCAGTCACTTACCAGAGCCAACCAGAAGAAGAAATAGTATAGAAATTGAGAGTTATAGAGTTGAAGTCAATCTTTTGGGATAGAGCGACAGCATTAGAAAATAAGCTATATCAGCAGATATAATGCAGCAAAATCGCAAGTGTTAAAAATTTAATGGAAAAATGAAAAACGAAATTATTTTAAGCGAACGGACCGCAACCGAGTGCATACCAGGTAACGTCGTCGTCGTCGTAGACAGAGAGTCATAGAAGAAAGCATAGAGAATTTGTTAAATATTTTGCCAACGGAGAAAGACAAAAATCAAATTATTATTTTATATAGTTGCAGTATACTTTTTTAAGAAGTTTATTTGAAGTGTATTTGGTACAATATTTTATAGATTTTATAGATTTGTGTGCTCATTATCAAGTATTTTTATTAGAATAAATTTTTGTGTGTGCGGTTTTAGCAAAAGTGCAAGAAATTGAAAATGAAGTTATTGTTGCGTTTGTATTGTATTAAGACTTTTTTCTTGTTTACTTTGGCAATTAGACAAACGCATACAACATATATAGAAAATATATACATATATTTAATCATACATACATACATATAGCTAGCGAAATCTGTGTTTACTTGCTTTTTGAATTATTTTTTTCTACATTTGAGTTCAGTTTTAAAAATTGAAATACACTACATGAAAAACAAACAGCATACAAGTTAAAAACAGACAGAAGTTCCTACTTTTTAGTGAAATGATGATAAAATAAATGCTAAAAACAGAAACTAACAAGACAATTTGCAACAGTGAATTAAATGTACATTTATATATACAAATATCACTTTTTAATTCGTTTACCTTAACAATTGCCTACTTTGCTTTTACTTTTCATTCTTAGCCTTGGTATGTCTATAAATTTTGTGCGCATTAGTCAAAAATTATGGCAAAATTCAACTAGGGTCCAAGTTTTAAATATAATCAATTATCTTAAAGAACGTACATATTTAAAAAAACAAATCTCCAACAAAATGGGCTTTGGATCTACCAATTTGTTGATTTATTGGTACCCAATACTCGAGATCGAAATATCTAAAAAAATATTTAATAACTGAAAAGTGAAAGCCTACAAATACATGCACTCTCGCTATTTCTCAGGCACTCGCTCATATACATACCTACTACTTCTCGGTTTTTACAGATAATGCCAAGAAGCTTAAAAACATGTATCCTTGATTCTATATTTCCTAACCTAACTGAAACTTCAAAATAAATCACGCGAACAATCAAAATCGAACTTGAAACATTTGTTAAACAAAATTTTTTAAATTTACTCCATAATAAACACTTTTAAACATTTGTGCTCTCTAATTGTACAACTTACTCGTAAAGGCAAATCAATAAAAAAAAATTAATCGTTTTATGCTCTAAATGAAAGTAAACAAAATGATTATGTAACGCAAGATTTTCCTCACCAAATTTTACTATAAATCTATTATGTGTATTGTATATAAAAACAAAAGAAATGCAAAAGTATATTGATACTATATATTTAATTGTATTGCGGTTGCAAGAATGAAAGAATCCAACAGCAGCTAAGAAACTCTAATTAAAGAAAAAGAAAAAATTAAAATGAAAACATAATAAACTAAAATTTACATTTTCAATTTTCACGTGAATTTAGAGGCGAAGTTGCGTATTCTGCGTGAAACATAAGTAGAAAGGTAACTTCAGTCACAGTTGAAAGTTTGATGAAACGTGAAAAAATACTTTAAAATTCAAAAAAAATAAACAAAGAAGACATACGATAGAGCATGTGGTAATCTGAAAGTAAGAATTGTGCGCAGTGGAAAAATTTCAGACAATGAATTGAGATGAATATTTGTTATGTTACAAGCATTAATTAATTATTATAATATTAATTATTATTAAAAATATTTGAGAAATAAATACAAAATAAAAAAAATGATTTAAATCATTAAAAACTATACATTTTTGTATGTGGTGTATTCAATTCAATATAGGCGCTGAGGAGAGAACTGTGTCAGATGCATCTCCAATAAATCAACATTTTTTACATTATTGTTAAGTTTAAAAACATTATTATTAATATTTTTATTAGTTGTATTATTATAAATTACGAAAATCGAATACTGGAAAAAACAGTTTTAAACATGTTTAATTTGCTTTGCTTCGACGCTGTCACATTTTTTTACTTATTTTAACTGTAATTAATTTTAAAGATGTCTAGTTTTAAGTTTATCACTCATAAAACATGTTACTTGTAATCTTCTTATATTTTAATTTTTGTACTCAAAACTAAATCTTATCCTATTGAGTTTATGTTTAATTTAAAAAAAAAACAAATAGAAAACCATCAAAACATTACTCAAGTCTCTGTTCTCTGTTGAAATTTGTTTAACTAAACACACAGTATATATTGGTAAGTATTTTTTAATGGGCTTTGTTAATATTAAGGAGCCTTTATTTTAATAAGCTGTATATTTTTATTATTAGTATTCAGTTGCGTATAATCTTTTAGGAAAAATACCCTTATAAGGGAAATGGTTTGCTGGTTTAGCGGAAACAACAACCGCAAACATCCCATTCTGAAGCAAGCAGTGCTGTAGCACACTGCTTTGTGGAACAGTTCAACATATTATGTGGAACGTAAAAATATTTGGAAAATATATTCCAATTTAAATGCATTTATTTAGGGTAGAAATTTCATGAAATTCATGAAATTCAATGAATTTATCATTATTTCCATTATTTTAATTAGAGACATAAAAATTGTAGCATATACTCCAATTCAAATAAACAATTTGTGGATACCCCACAAGTGGCCTGACAAATCAATTTAATCGCTTTATGTTAATAAATTTGATAAAAATTCACAGCATAAACACGATGCGCTAAGCAGGATGATTTCAATAGAAGGATGGAAGTAAGAAGCAATCGATAAGTCATCTAAGGGGTCATCGTAAAGGCGAGATCCAACCCGAGGATTAAGAATACCGCATTATTAGAATTACTAAATGTCGTCTTTGAGAAATTTTAAGCCCTATGTAAAATTTGTGAACGTGTAAATGAAACACATTTATTTATATATTTTATTTATATGTATATATTTTCATTAAATAATGTAACACCGCTTTATTCTCACGCAAAGAACTATTTTGGATTTAGTTAATGCTTTTATAAGATAAGTTTTATTGTTATCATTGTTATTATTTTGAATAAATAATAAGTTTAAGTTGACTTATGTATTTATATGTATTTTATTATTAATGCTGTCTTTGCAAACGCATGCGGTTGCCTGTTACTTGGTTTCGTAATACGCATATTATGTATGTAATTGTTATGAATTTACTTGTCGTTATATACTTGCAAAGTACATATATGTATGTATGTATATAAATATATACTTATGTGTAAGTATATGTTGCATGTTTATGTCTATAATAACATTAATTATTTTGTTCTCTCTTCTTTTTTTTGTGGCAGTGGTAATCTGAGTATTATTTGTTCCTTTTTAAGCAGTTCTCGCGCGCAAGTTGCTGGTTCCGGTTTGGAATCAAATTACACTCGTGTTTGTTTTATATTGTTTGCGTTTAGATTTGGATTAGTTAAGCTTTGTGGCTGCGCATATGTACATATGTTTAATTAATTATGTACATATGTCTCTCGAATACGCATGCATATGTACATAATAATGGAAATTAGTTTTCATTCTGTTCAAATATTGCTGTTGCAAATTTTTTTTTACTAGTATTTAATTTTGAATTTGATACGGAAAAAATAAACGTAGAGAACATGAAATTAAAAGGCTGAGATCTGTAAATAGTTCATTTAATTTTGTAGTTTCTTCGTTCAGTTTTTATGGTGGGTTTCAAAATTTATTTCCATATTCAATGCTAGAGATTTTACTGTTTTTTTTTTATATATTTTTTTTTTAATTTTTTTATATTGTAGGTTATTGTATACTTTACCCCTCTATTTGAAAAATTTCTGCTAAATTTCATGCCACCTGCCCTTATACGACACTCAACTACATTGTAGACTATTTTATCGTAATATTGCATTTAAGTCATAGTTATTTAGTTATGTAGCAAAATGCTGGTGGTAATATTTGAATTATTTTCGCTATATTTGACTAATCGTTAAGGAGTTTTTAATGATTTTTGGATTATGGACTTGTTAGAAAAAGTTTAAAATTAAAAAAATTTACATTTTGTATGACTTAAACTGAATCTTGTCATTTGGGGATTTAGAAAAACGGTTGCCATTTTGATATGAAATTTCTCCGATTCCTTAGGGAGTGCGTTGT
Source organism: Drosophila paramelanica (assembly GCA_035043915.1). Lineage (NCBI taxonomy): Eukaryota > Metazoa > Arthropoda > Insecta > Diptera > Drosophilidae > Drosophila > Drosophila paramelanica. The sequence continues at coordinate 1,320,966 of JAWNMO010000549.1, read as the reverse complement.
TGTTTGTTTCTCATTCAGTCTTAAAAACGAAATTGATTGCTTGGATTTGTAAATTTGTTTGCTGGATTGTTCTTGTTCTTGTTCTCTTTCTTGTTATTGTGGTTCTTATTGTTGCAGGATGACAATAGCGTAAAATATGCAACTGAAATGCTGAGTAACTGGTAACTTTAATGGAGCATGCTCATGATGTGTTACAATTAGTTCTTAAATACGTTTTATTTTTGGTTGTATATTATGTTAACTCGCTAAGCCCTGAGCATTTGGTCTCCATTTGCTTGTTAAGTTCGACAAAAGAAATCGTTGCACGATTGTGCTGCGAATTGTTAAAAATTAATCCCCAAAAATGTGTCAAAGGGTATATCGAAAAAATGTTCTCTCTGGTTTCAAAATAAATTATATCATTAGGCACATTTAATACATACACAGATAAATTCACACATTTATAAACAAGTTTATACTTAGGTATATTTACTATCCAACTAATCCAAACTATTGTAGAACTGAGCTGAGTCGCAACATTACTTACGGACACCATTTAATTTCAAAAACAATAGCTGTGGGGCACATATTTAAGGAAAAAAAAAGTAAAAATAAAAAAAAATACGACTGGGATCTATATATATTTACTACAATATATATTTCGCTAGCGCAGCTTCCTATTCGTTTCTATTACGTGTTAGTTACTTTATACTAATTTTTATAAGTGTACAATATTGTGCAATACATTTCAATAAATTAGTTCGTTTTTTTCTGGTAACTAACATTAATTTAATGTGGCTTTGTGTATTAGTTTTTATCAATTCATATTTGCTCACTAAATGCCTTTAACATATTTGCTTTGTATTTATTCAGCTAACGCTTATTATAATAATTTTTTTTTCTTTTGTTTTGTTTAATTGTTTAGGCTAAACATAAATGCATATACAATTTGTAGTTGTGGTTTCTTGCCAATTGTTTATTGAACTATAGTTGCTGCTTTGCTGCTATTAATTTAGTTATATGTTTGTTTTCTTAATGTAATATGCTTTTACTTTAACAATTTATCGCTTATTACTCGTCAATTGGTATGTGTTACTTGTATAAATGTACGATATGACAGAGTGATATAATTCGTAACATATTTTTAGAAGTACAAGTATAATTATCAAGCAAGTTCAAGCCCCAGAGCTCGTCCCAAACATTAAACACACTACAGCAGTTCAGGGGCCAAAGACAATCAGCCCACATGAAACAGTCAACATATCACCACCACCATCACCACCATGACCACCACCACCACCACCACCACCATCACCACCACAATCAACTTACACTAACTAGGCCAGCTGGTTATTATTTGTATCTTATCTAAAGCTCAGCTACAACTAAGAAGCCACAACAATTTGCAAATTAATTGAAATGTTGCATTTACGGTTGTTTGCGTTTTAATGTTTTACTAGAATTTGAGTATATTTGAAATTGATAATCTTTGAGTCGTTCAACGATTAAAGCTTTAGTGAATTTTTTAAAAATATTTAAAATTCATTTTTAACGGTTATGTTAAAAGGAGGCGACTGCAAAAAATGACGAAACAAAATACGAAAATAAGAATGCGGCTTCAAATGAACAGCTCGCAATGTTGACAAATTGTTGTTAGCTTAGATGTTGCTTTTAAAAACACTACGCTCTATATATAATAATCAACAATTTACTATACTTGTATATAAAAATTAATTAGCATCAACTAGGTTTGCTCATGTTGTTTTTAACTCTTTGGTTTGTATTTCATGTTTAACACTTAAAATGTTTTGGTTTTTTTATCTAGTTTTCCCGTATAAAAAAAGTGTGATAACAATTAACCGAATAATTTGCTATTTAAAATCTCAACGCATATCTCTTCCATGGTACATTTACTTAAAACTTTTTTTAATATCAAATAATGCACTGATTTGGCTATATGCGTAATTATCTTTTATTTTTGATTTGGTAATTGATGCGAATTCGAATCTGAATTGAAATTGTATAATGTATCTTGTAAATTATGGTTGTTCTTGTTGCTGCTAGAAAGTTGTACTTTGATGAAGACGAATGATTATGCTGATGTTTCATTAGTTAACTAACTTAGATTGCTCTACCTGGTACATACATAATATAGACTTACATATATGTGTATGGTATGCCTCTGGAATGGTGTTATTTTCTTAATGAATTTTCCGTTTCCTTTTTAATTCGGTGTCTCTAATTTGTGGGTATATATATATAGTTATTGCTTACTATGCTATTTCACTTTGTTGCACTACACTTTATTAGCAAAGGCCTAACTTAGGTAGGTTACTATGACTATCACTAGAAACTAACATTGTTGAACTGGCAAACATTGACTGACTGACTAACTGACAAGCTGACTATCTTCATAGTTGATAGACCTTATCGATCGGCCAATCGACAGACACAAAAGCACAAAAGTTTTAAAGTACATTGTGGGTATTTACAGATTAATAGGATTTGTTATGATATCATTATATTATAGTTAGTTATTTATAGCATCGAGTTAGTTATGTATACGTTATATATACCTGTTAGTATATATTCACATATATATAATAGTCGTTTATAAAAAGCTGTTGCTAAAGTTTTTAAACGAAATGACTGTAAAATTTGTAGGCTTTACGTTTGTCGTAGTCGCAAAGCGTGTTTTAGTTTTGTTTTCATTTTTCTTTAATTGTTTTTCATTTCTTTTCTTCTTTTTTTTGTTGTATATTTATGTTTTAGAATATTTAATACCGTATTCTTGTATATTAGTGTGTATATCAGACTTTGTTTCATACAAAAAACTAAGCACATCGATTTGTCAATAAATTCATGTATTCATGTATGTGGTATGTGTGTAAGATTTTGTGTGAGTGAATGCAATCTGAATGAACAGAGATGGAGACGCTAGCATCCATAGAAAACCTGCTGCTAGTACTTTACATTACCTCTGTGTAAGTAAGTAAATGTACATATATCTGATGTAGTGTCTAGTATGTGGTTGTTGTTCAGTTTATGTTCCATTTGGTACTTGATACATATATAAATATATATAATTAAATAAAGAATTTACATGTACATATGTATGCATATATATTTTGTTGGTTTGTAAGTACATATATGTGTATAAGAGGCTTAGAGAAACATTTTAGGCAAATATATTGCTCGAAAATTTTTCCAATATTTACGGAAATATTTATAATTTTTAATAGTTAGAGATTTGGTCGCCTTAAATTAAGCTAACATACGCATAGATGTGGTTTAGGAGGGTTTTGAGGGAGAAATCTTGTAATTCGAATATTACGAACATTACTGGAGTTGCTACGAAAATATGTATGTAGTTTTCAGCAAATCTGTATGTACGTCTCTATAAGTAATCTAAAGGTACTTAAAAAAAAATGTAAATGCGCACTCAACCTTTTGTTTAGCTGTCAATGTTTTATATTTTTAATTACTTAAGTTGTATACGTTGCGTTTCGTTTGTTTTGTTTTTTTTATTAATTTTATGTTTTTGAATCGGTTTTAAATATTTTTTTTTTAAATACTGTTCGTAAAGGTTATGCTGTTGATCTCAAAATGGCTGCCAACTGATATATAAATGCTGCTAAGGCAAAGCTTTTATCGTAACACACAAAAACAGACACACACGCACACACACACACACACATACACATACAGACACGCGCACGTAACACTTAAAGCTTGGCAGCCATTTTGCATTGGTTTTTGTTTTGTATACGTATTTATTTAAGCCGGATTACTGCTGTCTCTGTCTTTGTGGATTGCCATTATAACGTGATGTGATCATAAAAATTCGTTAATGTTTAGTTGTTTTCTTAATTGTTCGATTTCAGTATAGCTTTGAATTATCGTTTATTAATTTGTATATATTTATATAATTTTTGCATATTTTGTTGTAAATTTGTAAACTGTAAATACTCCAAAAACACACTTTCAGCATTTTATAGCATTATCGATATCGTTATCGCCAATAAATTAATTCTTCTATACCCTGGGCTAACCCCACTCAAGCGACCCACTTACTTGATATCATCGTACTCATCGCTGCCATTCTTTGAGTCGCCCGACAACTGGAAGGCAGCCACCATTGAGCCACGCTGGTGGCTCTTCTCGGCGCTGGTTGCAAGCTTATCGTCGGCCACGTGATGGCTGCCCCCATTGCTGCTGGGCTTCTCATCGAAGGCGTCGAGGAAGGGATTGGTGGCTGCGTACTGAGCGCGGTAAGTGCCCAGGGTATGGTAGTTGTTGCCACCGTTGGCAAACGGACGCGACCCGCTGTTACCGCCACCTGAGCTGCTGCTAGTATAGAAATCATAGCTATTGGTGGAGCCGGTCATTGAGCTAACCCCACTGCTGCTGGCTGTGCCACTGCCAGAGTGATACGAGGAGCTGGCGCTGGCGCCAAATAGATTGGCGCCCGCGCTGCTGCCGTTGGCAGCGCCATTCTTTGGCAATGTGCCATACAAATTCATGGCGCTGTGGCTGCTGCCATTGGCGTTGCCATTGGTGCTGGCAAAGGGACTGTTGCTAGAGTGGGCGACATGACTATTCCCATTGCCATTGCCATTGCCCAAGGCGCTGCTGCCGAATAGTGCGCTACCAAAACTTCTGTGCTCTGAGCCGGACGCCGTTTTATTGCTACTGCTGTTGGCTATGTTTCTAGAATCGTTCGTGTAGGCTGTGGTGGTGGTGGTGCTGGCCGCGCTGGCAACTGTGATGCCGCCTATGTAAGTTTTTGTCTCCGTTTCTGAGGATGACGAAGAGGCGAGGCTGTCAAACAGCCGCCTGCCACTTGACACCAGGGAAGAGGAGCTACTTACCGCGCCGCCGGACTTGCCATCCTTGGCCAGTCGCGAGGGCGACGACAACTTGTTGCTGCTGGTCGGAGCTGTGGTGGTGTCCGCTGAACTGGGCGGCGACGATGTCGACGTCGTATGTTTGCTAATCGCACCAGTGGTGGCGCTCGGCTTTGCCAAGCAGCTGGTGCTCGAGCTGGGCGTGACCAGCTGGTAAGTGCCCTTTGGCATGCCATCGCCACCGCCGGGCGGCGAGGGTGAATCCGGCGACTTGATCGGTGTGAACTGCACGCGCGGCTCGCGCTTCAAGTATTTCGACATCAGCTGACTGGTGGTCATCGCCTGAGACTGGGCCAACAACGCATTTGTGGAAGCCGACGACTTGTATGAGACCAAATCGTCAGAGTCATCAGACGAAGTTGTTGGCGCCGATGTTGCAGTGGAGCCAGCGCTCAGCACCGTTGCCTGAGACGAGCTGGAGCTTGAGGTGGCGCTTGACTTGTTGCGTATGGCCCTATAGTCATCGGTGGTGCTGGCAGTGGCGCTGCTGGCATTCGAGGATTTGCCATGCGTATAGCTGCTGGTGTAGCTGCTCTTCTTGGTGTCCAGAGTGCTGCTGGTGTACTTAGATGTGTAGGTGTCATCGCCGGCCAAGCTCTTCGAGTGCATTTTTTGCGGTTCGTAAAAGTCGACACCCTTTCGGATCGTCGAGCTGCTGGCGCTCGTGTTGGTCTCCGATTGTTCAGGGGGCGTTGTTTCTTCAATGGGCGCGTCCTTCTGCAGCGGTGGTTTTTTCTGCACTACTGAATACGGGCTGGGCGTGTCAATTATTTTCACTTGCTTGACGGACGCAGGCGAGGCACCGCGTTTAATGGTATCAGTGCCTAAACGGATGCAGACAACGAGATTAATTGCTAATTTGAATGTGCACGGATTTCCTGGCTTTGCTTACTTTTGCCGGAACCCGAGCCCGAACCGGAGCCCGTCGACGCTGAGCTACTGCCTGGGGAGGGTGTGCCTGGAAGTGGCAGTGGCGATTGGTCGGGAATTGCTGAGACCGCTGAGCCCGCCAATTGATAGGGCTGCAAGAGAGCACACAAAGAACGTGGACACAGAACATGGTATTGATTATTGCATAGGCATGTTATTTTGCATCTAACAGGGGGAAGAACATCATACTGTGTGTACACAATGGGTCGGTATCTGGGTTCTGGGTGCGTTGTGTTGTAACTAATTTTGAATTTGATATCGTGTGTGGTGAACAGTGCATGTGTGGGCTGTGGACTTGTCAAACATACACTTGAAAAAAAAACAATTTCACATCGAATTTGCGGCCAATTGTTAAACCAATCGTGTTTTAACTATCTGATGAGATTGACTGATCGCTGGATTACAACAAATGTGGAATATGAGGCATGCAAACGGGGTGCCTTGGAAATTGTGCATGGAACTGATCAAAATGTAAGTGCGAGTTAAGTAAAGTTGACAACACATAATGTGAACACAGTGCTCACTCTTTCTTAATATAGTGTTTTGTTGACATGTTTCCTGTACGTTTCGTGACAAAATGTAAAGGAAACATTTGAGATTAATACAATTCACAATTAGATATACCTAGGCTCCATTAATACTAATGAATAATACTCTTTAAACTCACAGAGCGCGGCTTGTGCTCATGGATACTTGTAGGTAGGCATTTGGATTTAACTACATTCATAGAAAATTATTGCAGGGGGATCCATGGCAAAGGGTGGTTAACCAGAAGGATATGGAACAGGCGATGATTGATGAACTTTGTACAATGGAATTGTATGTGAAGCGTTTGTGTGGGCGAATGTTGACACAAGTACAGTTTTTATGAATGTACATATTGCATTGGTATTATAGTAGATATGTATATTCGTAATGTTACATTTTTACCAGTAGTGGGCCAATCATGCTTAACACTTATCACATCGCTCAGATCATCATCATTGTTACCATTAATATTTAAGTCGTTATCATTATTGTTAATAGTTATTTATACATATACCACAATTACAACGTCGATCAAAATTGGTCGGCAAATCATGAATTACTTTTACTATTATCGTTTGGTTTCAAGAAGCGAAAATCAAATAAACAACATTGAAGCTTAATATATATTTATATATATGAATATGGATTATGTAATTAATCAGTTATTACAGAAAAATGCAAATCTTTGTAATATATTACGCGTTTACAAACGGTCAACATGAAAAGTTAGAAGAGCAAGAAAGAGTTGTGTGCGTGTGTGTGTGTGTGTGTGTGTAGATATGTATGTATGTAAACGTATATATAGTTTTTATATTAAAGAGCGAAAGACAGAAAGTTACTAAGTGGGTTTTTCTCATTGAAAAGATAAGTTAAAAGATATTTGTAGAAACTCGATAGAAATTAGCCTTTTGGTAATCGGACAATTTTTTAAAAGATTGAGATACAACCACCACTGCTTAAAAAATGACAATTGAAAAATATAATTGTTTCGTATTAGTATCAGTGTTGTTAGTGTAATTTGTTATGAGCACCTTGTTGCTTTTTGAGAGAAACAGGTTGCTCTTTAAGAGGTCCTGTTCATAATTTTACTCTTTGCTTGTTGTTAGCTTTTTTGTTAGTTGTGATTACTGTTTGTTGTTGTTGGTGTTGTTGTTGTTGTTGTTGTAACTGTTTGTTTACCTGTTGCACCGCTTGTTGCAAGGCTCGATGCGATTGAGCTAACTGACCCACTACTGATTGATACAGATGACTGTTGGCTGTGGCTGAGAGCTGATGATGGCCTTGGGAGAGTATGTTGGTTACCGAAGTGGACGAGCGCAGTAGGTTGCCCGCCGCCATGAGCTGCTGCTGCTGCTGCAGTAGTATTTGCTGTCTGTCCACTGGCAACGCACTGACTTTGCTTCCACGCTGCCCTGTTGACTCGCCGCGCCGACCTGTCTACATAGGACTCTGTATTAATCAATATTAATGTGAACGATCATTTTGTGGCTTGGGACTGGGGCTGATCATGTGTGTATGTGTGCGTGTTCATCTGTGTATTTGTCCTTGCGTGTGTGTGTGTGTATGTGTGAAAATCGAAATGTTAACGGTTTTTGTGCCGCCATTAAGAAATAGATTAGGAAAAAAACCAACTGGGGCTGCTGCACATTCAAAGCGGAAAGAAACTGTTGCAAGTGTTTATTGTGCCACTAATTAAAATCGCTGCTGTTTGTGTATCTGTGTCTGTGTCTGTGTGTGTATTTGTTAGTGTTAGTGTTTTTACGTTGTTGCTGGTAATTGGGTACTGGACACTGGTATGGACTGCATTATTGACACAGTGATTACGTTACCTGAAGCAACACCAGCCATATTGCTCATGCTGCTGGCAGCGGCCATTCCGCCCATGTGCTGAGCCAGCTGCTGATGCTGCGTCGGCTGCGTTTGCGGCTGCGGCCAAATCTGCAGCAGATACTTGAGCACCGCTATTGGCTGGGCATGATCAATATCGGCGCCAGGCTGCGCGCTCGCGGAGTGCAGCATCAGCGGTGGACCCATCACAGTGGCCAATGCTTGAGCGGACATCTTATTACGCTCCGCGTTGGACACAACCAGCGACAGATGATCAAGCAGAAAAACTAAGGTGGCCTGTGGAGACATACAGTACATTCAGCAGGGATTCATGAGAGACATGATCAGGCACACTTACCCTGTTCGCCCTGGGTAAACAGTCGAGTATGCTAAGCATCAGTTTCGCATTGCCCTCGGGATCATCTGGCAGACAGACAGCTGGGATCGATATAGACCGAGATTTAGGAATGGACTCAATTAAAATAAAGTGCCGGCTGGCTTACCCAATGCATCGACTGTCATCTGGAAGAGACAGCGTGTGAACAGTGGCTCGGGCAGCTCCCTGAGGTAGTCCTTGAGCACGCCGGTTATAACATTAATATCAGGAACGTGTTCCGGGCTCAATTCCACAGCGCGACTGTTGCGCTCGAAGGCCTCGCGCAGCAGTCGCTTCTTGGTCGCCGATCCGCACAGGCGATACAGCCCGATTATATCGAGGCCGCGTCGCTCCACCTCCTCAACGCAACGTCGAAGCACAATTGGCACTGGCGCACAGCCGGGCGCGTTCTTTGACTCCCTGTTGACCACCGTCTCGAGATCGGCCCCAAATAGCGTCGGATAGCCGGCACGCAAGCTGGGCAGACCACGACGCTTGTACAGCGCTAGAGGATCGGTGTGCCGCATCCGTATGTAGACGGTGCCGCGCGGCTCCACCTTTAGCGCCAGCTGATGCAGCGGCGACTGCCGCAGCACCGCCGATAATGAAATGGCGCCGCGATAGCACAGCTTGTGCCTGTGCTGTGGATCCCAGGAATAGACGAGCACGTCCAGCTGCTTATTGCCCACCAGGTCCAGTTCAAAGGACTCGTCCCAGTCAAATTGCAGATCCCCCGAGCGCACCACCGTCCGCGCCTTATGCACGCGATCGCACTCGATCACACAGTACAGATCTCTGGTCTGCGGAAGGGGCCCTCCTCCGGCTGCATGCTGGGCAGCTCCCTGCTCCGGTGTCGAGCGCAGACCACGACCCGCGAGTAGGTGTATCCACAGCATACCCGAAACACCGCCAATATCCACAATGGGCTTGTCCAGCTTGTATTTGGCGAACTCTGCCGGATTGATGTCGATCTGACGATGCGCACGCGGCAAAGTTGCGCTGGGCGTGGGCGCCGGACTCTGATGGCCGGCAGTGCTCATGATGCTGCCACTTGGACTAGCCGGGCCCGCAGACAGTTCCAGCAGCTGGCGCATGCGTCGTATGCTGGGCGAGCGTATGGAACCGGCGCCGCCAATATGCTGCGACGACATGGAACGCACGGGCAGTGCCGAAATGGGTCGGGTCAGGCCCAGATTGCGGTCTAGCGTGCCAGCGCCAAGAATGCCTGTTCTGCTGGAGTAAATGCTCTCAGTCTGCAAGTTAAATGTCGGTCAATCAATATGAGGGCTGACAAGCTTCAATTCAGTGATTAACTTACATTCCGCAGGGCATCGTGAATGTTCTCTGCGCTGCAGGAGAAGCGATGGGAACGCGGCTGCGCGAACATATCCCGAGTCATGCGCATCTGCTCCGCAATGGCGGAGCTGCTGGGCGCACGACGCAACCACGCACGGTACTCGTCCGCCGTGAAGATCGAGGGACCGGGACTTGCGTTGATGCGCTGCCGCAGATCGCGACCACGACGCGCATCATATTCCGGAGCCGAGATGTTGCCATCGTTCTCATCCAGAATGCGATCGCCAATGCGCGCCCGAATTCCCTGTAACCTGACGCCCGGACGCTCCCTGGGCAGGGAGTTGAATTTGTTGAGATCTGTGGCGCCGGCCAGCATCGCAGCCGCCGCTGCAGCCGCTCCGCCACCAACGCCGCCAGCGCCTCGTGGCATGCTGCCAATGGCGGGTCGATTATAGTAATAGTAACTAGGACGCGGTCCAATGGTAGCTTCAGTATCGCTGGAGTAGTCCAGATTCGGCCGCGAGCGACGGGTCAGCGACTGTGCACCCCCTGCCGGTGGTCCGTACTTTTGAGCACCGCCGCGCTGCTGCTCGTACCGCCCATAGCGACCCAGAGTGCCACCAACGCCCACGGGCATTGGGGCGCCAGTTCCGGGCTTCAGGCTGGAACGTAGCAGCGAGTGCCTGCCCAACGAGTTGGAGTAGTCCGCGTATTCCACGCGCGGCAAATGCTGATCCGAGCCGGAACGCGGGAAGCGCGCATGCTGCTGGGCGAGGCCCGCATTCCCAGTGCCCGTGGACATGCGTCGTGAAGGTCCAAGCGTTTGCCCAGGTGCCCCTGGGTAAAATGCGTGCACTTTTTCCGCCAGGCTTTCCAGCGTGCCAGCGTTTTGATAGTAGGCGTGCGATGGCGCAAAAGCATGCCCCTTGGTGGGCTGCTCCGTGATGACTGAAGAGGGGGGCGGCGGTGGTTTGTAGCCCCAGTTTGGTGGCTCACCCATGGCATTGACGCCTGCCCGCGTATTGTAGTACATGTCCAATTGCTCCGACTGCGGACTGTAGTTGTTTAGGCCCAGACCCAGTCTGGAGCGCGACTCGGTCATTTCGCGTCCGTCGCCTAAAAGCGGTTAGAGAGGGGGAGAGAGAGAAGAAACACCGATTAGCATTTTAAACACGGCGCTCACTTTAAACTACCTGTACGTCTTTCACGTGATGAACGCGGGCGCGGCATCCGATCCGTCTCGTCCATGTCCTCGTCTCTGAGATCACGCTTGATTACCACAACTGGCGGCGGCTTCTGCTCTGGTCGCGACAGCGTTGGCGGTCCCGGTGAACCAGCTCCACGATTGCCCCGCCTCTGCCGTATGGCCAGCACCAGGCGGCGAGGAATTGACATAATGATGACGACATCATCGAGCGACATATGTGTGACATCAACCAAATTGACGGCCAGGATTTCGTCGCCCACCTACAAAACAGATCATATGTTAATACAAAATGGGTTAAGTATATTATTATAAAGCACAAAGGTATGTAACATGCTAAGGGAGCCACCATAAAAGAAACATCATCATCATCATTATCTAATCGGATTAGGTGGATTAGGCTGATAAAAGTAACGTCATGAAACTAGTCTATTTATATTTTGATAAGAATTGAGGTGTGAAAAATGAAAATTAATGATTCGGGACCGCCTGATTATGAGATATCCTAAACCCTGCGAACTGTCGTTACAGACATTTCTTATATATATAAACATAGGCACAGATTCCGCGATCAGGACATAGATGATGGCGGCATTGAATCAAGCTTTGCTCGGGTGCAGTACGAGGAGATGGTTAGCAAAAGAATAGGCGCACAGGAAAACTTGGGGGACATGCGCTTGGAGGCATTGCATAAGAAAATGAAGAGGACCAAACGCAAACAAAAAGGAATCAATCAATGAAGCAACTGAGGGCTAAAATAAAGATGATTAGGCATTAAAATTGGATATAGATTCTTACTCTTAAGCAGCCGCTGTTGTAGACCGCCGACTCGAGGGCTATGCGGGATATGAAGACGCCATCGGTGCGATCGGCGCCGTTGCCTTCGCGTATGTACAGGCCGAGTGTTTGGCCGGGCCGCTTTACAATCTCGACCAGCTGCACGTTGTGTCGGCCATCGGCCTTGTTCATCAGCTTGTGCGCCGCATCCACAGCCTGTTTACTGCCCATCGAACGTGGCTCCAAGATGCGCACAATCATCTCGCCGCGTCGCTCCACCGCCTCCAAAGCCGCAGCGGTATTCGGATCATGATCGTTCTCAACGGCTTCTATCTGTCGAAAGATCTCCGAGCTGATGCCGCTGACCTTGCGAAAGTCGCCTTGGAGCAGCACCGGATCCTTGACCCCGCCAGGGCCATTTGTGTTGCCGCCTTGGCCGCGGTTCTGTTGCTGGTTGCCGTGGTGCTGTTGTTGCTGCTGTTGCTGCTGCTGGTTGGCAAGATGGTGCTGCTGCTGCTGGTTTCCCACGCCAGACAGCTGATTGGCGGGCAGCGGGCCGGGCGGTGCGCGGCCCGGACTGGCGGTAACATCAGGAACTGATCTTCCATTTTCCTACAAAGACCATAAAAAATAGGTTTTATTTCGTTGTTGTTGTTATTTAGTTTGCATTTAGTTAATTTATGCGCAGAGCTTAATTCAAATGCAAATCTAAAGTGCAACGCGTTCTTGCATAAATTAGGCAAATTGTTGCTGCTGCTGGGACAACCAACAGCTGTCGCTGCTTGTTGCAAGTCACTGCACGCCTCCACTCCCATGCCCATCTCATCCCACCCAGCAACGCCCACGCCCACGCCCACGCCCACTTAAGCGCCGCTAAAAGATTTTGCTTTGCATTAATTAAGCCAATTTTGCAGTCGCAGCTTTGTTAGAACTTAAATTGCTCAGGGAACTAAAGCGCTGGCGAGCTTCAATCAAACTCTGGATTCTTATCGCTGGAGTTTTGGCCAAATTGCACCAGACTTGGCCCACAAACTATGCAACAATTATTCTGTTATTTTGTTGGACTTTTCTTTTATTTTTTGCTACTTTTTTTTGTGGCGTGTTCCAGGCCACGCCAACTGCAATTTCTGTCACTGCCACGTCACAGTGGAGTTCTCGTGTGCCAGTGGCAATGGACAGCGGCCAGCGGACAGCGGACAGCGGTGGCCATTGCCGTTGCCTGAATCGAGGCGTCATGCAAACAGAACCCACGACGCAACTGTACCAGCGCAAACTGCTAACTGGGCAGGCACGTGATGTTGATGATGTCACACGCCAGGAACAGCAACAATGTAAAACTTTGATTTTTCAAGGTATGGTTCAAGAGAGAAAACAGGGGCGAGGGTGGGTGCTGGCAAACGAAAATTCATTTTAAATTAAGTTCCTACTGCCTACTGCCATCCACAGCACCCAACGAAGTTTTTAATGGATTAATGCAGGAGGGCAGGGGGAGGTCTGCGACAGTGCCACACTTAACGTTGACTGTGGCCAAGCTGCCCTACAGGAAAATCTTGCGGTACAGAAACACCCACAAACACACACACATACACACACACACACACACACACCAGTTAGTGGCCAGAAGCATCAGTCAAGTGTACACTTGAGTGTTTCGCTGTGGTTTTTGGTTTTTGCCAAAAATCATGTACGCCCACAGGCGAAAAACAAAAAAATCTTTGAAATTGCCAAAGTTTGACATATGTTGGTTTTCCTTCTCGTACTGCCTGTCTAAGCTGCGCATCCACAAAGCTTTACTTATATTGTTGTTATTGTGTTGATGTTGTGCAACTTTGTCAAAGTTTTGCAGCTGTCGTTGAAGTTTTGTACTCAAATGCCATTTCCACATGCCTTATTCTCTCTGCCAAATGGGAATTATTCCATATTCTTGCCCGGAGAGCCCTTGGGTCTCTGTGTTTTGTATATTTCTCAAGTTTCTGGTAGCTGGCATTAAACTATTAAAGTCTGTTTACTTCAATGATATTTCTTTCTTTTCGCTTCTTTTTGTCTGCCTCTTTCTGTGAATGGTGTTGGAAATGCATAACCAAATATGAGTGCTCGTAAATAATTCACAGCTCCACAATACTCGGGGCATTATTAACACACTTAAAAGTTCTTGTTGCTGATGAGACCGCCTTATTGCGTGTGGCCAAAACCAGCTAAAAAAAAAAACTGGGCGGGATACAGCCCATTGCGCTGAAACGAACAAGTGTATTCAATACGGACTCGACCACTCTATGAGCGTTATTAATGTTTTTGTAGGAACAACAAAAGTGCGCACGAAAAACAATAAAAAATTGTACTACTCGGGAGTGCCCGACTAGGGGATAACAAAGTCAACATTTTGAAACTTATTTTGAGAATTAGAGATTACAGATTATATATATACACAATTATACATATACATTGCAAAAATTGGCATCAAGAAAAAGTGTGGTAAATTTTGACAATTTGACTTATTCACTGCATAAAAATGTTTGGCATTTCAAATTCGTGTGCACCATACGAAGATCAAGCTTATTCTAAATTATTGATTACCCGTCTCGAAAAATTTAGCTTGTTATCTTTTGTAGTTTCCGACATCGCTGCTGATAAAGAATACATACACATATACATAATTATGGGCTCGGAAAAGCACCCTTCCACCTGTTACAGAGATTTTCCCGAAACAATTACATCCTATTTACCTATTCTAATTGGCTGGGGTATAACAAAATCCTTGTGGCGAAATGTGTATGTATATTTTGTTTGTGTGTGTGTACATCGCGTGTCCGTCCAATGGTTAGACAGCATAAAATGGACACATAAAGTGCCAAAGGCAGAAAATAACAGACAATTGAGTGTGTGTGTGTGTGTGTGTGTGCAACATGAAATTTATGCAGGTTTATTGCAGACTCTGTGAGAGACATGTCGTAGCAAACTGCTGTGGATATATCAAGCTGCAACTTTTAACGGTAAACTCTCTCTGTCTGCCACGTGCCATTTTGGATTCAATTATTCATTGCGCCCGCAGCACTGCGCTATCTGTTGCATAACTGCAGGCTCGATGGCCAGCAATGATAACCCACACCACCATAGAGCGGCTAATTGCGAGTGGTGAGTGCATAGTTTGTTAACCGGTAAATCCAATAAGTTTAAGTAGTGGCTAACAGCAGGGCCAAGTCGTTGCCACTGCGTAAATGGAGCACATAGCCATCGCTTCAGCCGCTTCCCGCCCTAGTTTAAGCAATGCAAATTCTGGAGACGTGACCGGGCGTATGACTGGAGCCTCACCGATGTGAGTCATGGCAGCGCCACCAGTCTTTTCAAAAAACACACTTAAACTTCATGACACTGTCGTTGTGCTTAGTCAGCAGCAACATACAGCCCCCTCCCTCCCCATGATCCAGCTAGCCAGCGAGCCAGCTTGTGTATTCCGTTCCATGTGCCACGACCTAATTGAGAATACGCTAATGTAGATGCAGCTCTATAAGAGCTTTGAAATATTGATGATTTCTGGTAATTACTAACAGATAATTTTAATATAAAAGACAAAGGAATTGCAACGTGTGGGGCTGTGCCCACCTTCAAGGAAGTTGCGTGACTTCACAAATCAATAAAACCATCAAAAACTTCAAGCGGAAATTGAGTATAAATATAATTATGCCTGCACAGTCGTCATTACTAATGTGTATGTGTGTGTGTGAACATATTTTTGGACAAATTCCTAAAAACAAAAAGAAATACAGGCCAGCAAATACATTAGTATCGACGCCAAGTCAAGTCGCTAATCACTTGGCTTGCAGCGAGCTTGCGTGCGCCATTTTGGCTGCTTCTTTTCAATAATTAACGAGCAATAATTGTAACCTGGCTTAAACAATAAAGTAGAACGGAGCACTCCATTAAGCAGGCTATAAATACTTGGCTTCTGTTTCATTTGATTTTACATTTGTCACTTTATCTCTAAGACGCTCAGACAGCCAAGTCTATTGTGTCTGCCAACATGATAGATTGTAAGACACGTTGATTGATTGCAAAGTGTGTTTGTCTGGGTGCGTGTGATTTGGCTGCCTATTGTTTTTGTAATTTTGGAGACTGCTGGGCAGACATAGACTGGACTGAATAATTGCTTTTCTTTGGCTAAATGCATTTATTTTATTTTTTTATCCACATTCAATTAATACACTTTTTGGGGGCAAACAATCCTGGCCTAATCCCTATCAATATATGTCAAGTCATGTTATTTGTCTAATGGCCCTCAATTTGATCGAATCGCGAATGGCTAATAGTATGGTATTAAAAAGAAAATCAGGCAATCGATAACCAACTAACTTTCTCAAAGAACATTACAAATAATATTTTATTCTGTACACCGTTTTTTTACTTATATGAAAACGTAATTCATATTAACAGATTAAAAATAAACAAGAACATTGCAGTCGGGCGATACCGACTGCGTTATACTCGTTCACGTTCTTAAATAAAAGATTCCATAGCTCCCAAATTTCAAACCTCCATAACTTTGTCAAAAGTGAATCGATTTTCACGTTTGACGGCATTTTGATTGAGTTTGTCCTATATATTGACTCCACATTCAAAATATATTCATTTTCGAAAATAAAATTTTTTGAATTTTTCGGTCAAAAAAGCATGTACTCCCAACTCCACCTTGTGAATTTTGGAAAAAAATATTTTTTCAAAATTTAGAATTGCGAATTTATAGTTTTAATCGATTTTATTTGTCACAATTAGCATAAAAAACAACATTGAAAGTGATTTTGGGGGGGTCAAATTTTTGGTCAAAAATCATCCCAAAATCGAAAAAAATTTTGACATGTAAAGTAGTCAGATTCCATGGCGTCCATATATCAAACCCCCATAAAATTGTCAAAAGTGAACCGATTTTCAAGTGTGATGGCATTTTGATCATGATTTGTCCTATATATTGACTCCCCATTCAAAATATATTCATTTTCGAAAATACAAATTTTTTGAATTTTTCGGTCAAAAAAGCATGTACTCCCCCCTTGTGAATTTTGGAAAAAAATATTTTTTCAAAATTTAGAATTGCGAATTTATAGTTTTAATCGATTTTATTTGTCACAATTAGCATAAAAAACAACATTGAAAGTGATTTTGGGGGGGTCAAATTTTTGGTCAAAAATCATCCCAAAATCGAAAAAAATTTTGACTTGTAAAGTAGTCAGATTCCATGGCGTCCATATATCAAACCCCCATAAAATTGTCAAAAGTGAACCGATTTTCAAGTGTGATGGCATTTTGATCATGATTTGTCCTATATATTGACTCCCCATTCAAAATATATTCATTTTCGAAAATACAAATTTTTGGAATTTTTCGGTCAAAAAAGCATGTACTCCCCCCTTGTGAATTTTGGAAAAAAATATTTTTTCAAAATTTAGAATTGCGAATTTATAGTTTTAATCGATTTTATTTGTCACAATTAGCATAAAAAACAACATTGAAAGTGATTTTGGGAGGGTCAAATTTTTGGTCAAAAATCATCCCAAAATCGAAAAAAATTTTGACATGTAAAGTAGTCAGATTCCATGGCGTCCATATATCAAACCCCCATAAAATTGTCAAAAGTGAACCGATTTTCAAGTGTGATGGCATTTTGATCATGATTTGTCCTATATATTGACTCCCCATTCAAAATATATTCATTTTCGAAAATACAAATTTTTGGAATTTTTCGGTCAAAAAAGCATGTACTCCCCCCTTGTGAATTTTGGAAAAAAATATTTTTTCAAAATTTAGAATTGCGAATTTATAGTTTTAATCGATTTTATTTGTCACAATTAGCATAAAAAACAACATTGAAAGTGATTTTGGGGGGGTCAAATTTTTGGTCAAAAATCATTCCAAAATCGAAAAAAATTTTGACTTGTAAAGTAGTCAGATTCCATGGCGTCCATATATCAAACCCCCATAAAATTGTCAAAAGTGAACCGATTTTCAAGTTTGATGGCATTTTGATCATGATTTGTCCTATATATTGACTCCCCATTCAAAATATATTCATTTTCGAAAATACAAATTTTTGGAATTTTTCGGTCAAAAAAGCATGTACTCCCCCCTTGTGAATTTTGGAAAAAAATATTTTTTCAAAATTTAGAATTGCGAATTTATAGTTTTAATCGATTTTATTTGTCACAATTAGCATAAAAAACAACATTGAAAGTGATTTTGGGGGGGTCAAATTTTTGGTCAAAAATCATCCCAAAATCGAAAAAAATTTTGACATGTAAAGTAGTCAGATTCCATGGCGTCCATATATCAAACCCCCATAAAATTGTCAAAAGTGAACCGATTTTCAAGTGTGATGGCATTTTGATCATGATTTGTCCTATATATTGACTCCCCATTCAAAATATATTCATTTTCGAAAATACAAATTTTTTTCAAAAAAGCATGTACTCCCCCCTTGTGAATTTTGGAAAAAAATATTTTTTCAAAATTTAGAATTGCGAATTTATAGTTTTAATCGATTTTTTTTGTCACAATTAGCATAAAAAACAACATTGAAGGTGATTTTGGGGGGTAAAATTTTTGGTCAAAAATCATCCCAAAATCGACAAAAATTTTGACTGTAAAGTTGTCAGATTCCATAGCGTCCATATATCAAACCCCCATAAAATTGTCAAAAGTGAACCGATTTTCAAGTTTGATGGCATTTTGATCATGATTTGTCCCATATATTGACTGCACATTCAAAATATATTCATTTTCGAAAATAAAATTTTTGGTCAAAAAAGCATGCACTCGTGTACTATTTTTATATTATTTTATATTTGTCTGTGGGGAGCTTCCCAGTAATATATATCTCAAATTTGGTGACTCTAGCTCATAAACTGTGGGGACATAGCCATTTCCAATTTTTAGGGCGTGGGCGCTGGAGGCGTTCTAGTGGGCGTGGATGGGATATCGACCAAATTTGGTGGGTCTATCTTTAAAACTGTTGGAAATATTCACTTTTTATCGATTTGCGATTTGGGGTGTATCGATATGTTATCGTATTGCCAGCCTCCCAGTGGGCGTGACACAAAAATCTTAACACTTTGTCTGAAGAGGATAGCTACAAGTTTATATCTAAAGTTTCAAGTCTCTAGATTCAAAAGTTGCGTCCATCCGGACGGACAGACAGACAGCATGACGGACATTGCACAAACCCAATATACTAGTTTCACTTCGTGAACAAGTATAAAAATTGATCAACTTTTTCGATTTTCGATTATTATTATTTATTATGTTTTAACATTTGTTAAGCCCATTTGAAACAACAAATCAGCAAAAGTCAATTTTTATACGGAAAATTATAAATTGATATTTCTATGTGGCCATTAACAGGATTTCAGTTTGCCTTTTTATAGCTTAGCTCTTAACGAGCTAATCTTTTAGTCTTTTAGTAAAACAAAAATAATATTTTATTATGCTTATGCATATTTAAAATGTTGTAGCAAAAGGTCAAGTCTTCAAGCATACAATACATACGCACAAACCCTACAAAGTTGTTTACTATGATAACCTGTAACCTAAATCAAAATATAGATGCGTGTCAGGTTTATTTAAAACGACACGAACAAATTTCAAACACGCACTATATAGTCTAAAGACATTGATGTTTAAAAAAAACGATAGAATTAAATATTTTAATTTTTTATTGTCTATTGTTTCTATTGTTGGTTGCCGTACATTCGTCTCACAACGATAGTGTAAGCTAAACATAATATTACCATTAATAATTATATTAAGCCCATGCTTATTGCTGTAGAAGCTATCCATGGAGCACGTTTTGGACAACTGATGTTGCCAACTACACGTCGTTTATGTTCGCAATTTCAGCAATTCACTGACAACAATTAAATGACAAATGCATTACCAGGCGGGAATTGGGGCTAGGTAATAATAGTTGTCAGTTGCAGCTGCGTCAATCTCCAAATATATGTATGTATGTTGGCTTCGGTAAGGACACGCAAGAGGCAAAGACAATCAAGACACTGGACAACATTGTCGGCTGACTGAAGTTATTGTCAAGTTGCGTTAACCACAAATTAAGGCAAACAATAGCAGCAACAACCACCAAAGAGACAACAGAGGCAGTCGCATTGTCTCGTGCTCAATTAGTCCGTATGTGTGTTTGTATGTGTATGTGTGTGTGTGGGTATTTACGTGCCGTACTTAATTTATTGATTAAATTTAAATTTTGCCGGCTGGATAACGAAAAGACAGAAAATGGAGCGCACTTTTAGCGCCACATTATGTAATTTAGCGCAAAGGACCATGTAGAAAATTAATTTCAGTTCGCCTGTCTGTCCATTTTAAGTCTGGTCAGGGATAAGCAACAAAATGCCGATCAGAGGGAAAGAAAATTATAAAAGTTTGCAAAGTGTATGGAAAATGGGAATTTACACTCTTGCAGTCAGATGGGATAGTTAGCATCGGGTGGGGAGAAAGACTGCAGATTAAGCTGATAAACAGCTAAGACTTCAAAGAGGTTTTTACATTAAGCTGCCAACTTAAGTAGTTGAACAATTAATAAACTCAGCAAGCAAGTGTATAAAATTGCAGAGCCGATTGATTGACTTGCCGACGCCTGCCCCACACTTAAGCAGTCAACTTAAAGCGAATGCATTATTATCCTGCTTCCAGCGCCTAGGGTGTTCATTAACATGCCATGTCGCCACGCCTACAGTGCCGCCGACAAGTTGCCAATGTGAAATTTAATTATGCGGACGAATGAGCGTGTGTATGGGTGTGTGCGTGTATTAAATGACAAGCGCCCACAATTACAAACAGGGCGTACAAACACTTCGGCCCGACCATTATCTGTGCAAATATTTTGCAGAGCAAGCGGCTGTCGCTTGGAGGCTTAATGAAATTTTATTTCAATATTTGAAGTGCACTTCAAATGGGCGGGGCCAGTGAACTCTAAAGTAGCTGCCAAAGTTGCCAAAGCTGCAAAAAATAATAGAAGTGCGCCTGCAGGCCCAAACAAATGCCGCTTCAGTCTGCAATCAACTAAAGGGTTTTTTCAGGTTAAATTTTTCTTATTATTAAAGTTTTTATTCAAACGTTGACTTTTCTTTTCATAATTTTTAAATCTTTAAACGCATACAAATTTGTTCAGTTTTCTGTTCGTTGAGCACATGTCTGTAAAAAATGCATTTTTATTTATATTACGCAAATTTTATTTATGCATTCATCCGCATAAATAGCACATAAATTGTTGATGTAACAAAACAGTACAAAGGACAAAAATCGTTCGAAGTGGCCCACGTCAAAGAGCAGGCAGGGGGGAAAATAGTAGGCAAATGGGGGCTGGATAAGGTCACAAGTGGAAAATAGTCGCAACTCAAAGTGAGTGCGCCAACAAAAAAAAAATAGGAGGAAAAACAATATTTGCATAAAACTCTCTCTCCTACACACTCACTCACACACATAAATAAATAAATATTAAAGTGAAATAAAAAATGGCATGCAAATTTGTTGGCGAGTTTATTTGATGTGAAGGTTGGTTGGCTTTGCCCAGCTGCCTGAAAGAATGTGCGTATTTTATGCATCGTCATGACATTTTGAATCTGCAGTTGGGGGCTGTGCTTTGGGCTTTTACTTTGTCTTTGCTTTGCCTTCTTTGTATTATCAAATGCCATGTTTTATTAATAATTCCATATTTGTTTGCTAACGAAATGACTTGCATTTGCTTATCATGCACAAACCTTTACTTCTTCCACTAGAAATCATTTGAGAATTTCTTTAATCATAACTTTACCATAATACACAGACTTTTAAATCAAATAATATAAGTAAAAGCATTACCTTACCTTACCTTTTAAACATATTTATAAAACTCTACGGTTTTCGCAAGAGAGTTTGCAAGCCCCACACTCAGACAGCTTAAAGATTTTTGTTGTGGTACGGCCAAAGGACTTAAATATTTATTTTTTACATCGAAAAACTACTATGCAACGCCCACCGTAACCACAAAAACGACAAACAAGCTAAAAGATCGACCCAAACAAAGAAAAACATGCACAAAAAAAGCATCCTTTGATAAACCTGAGTACAAATCTCGCGCTTTGAAACGGTATAAAATAACGAGTATGCAATGCTGCATTAGCACATGACCGAGGGAGCAGACTTGTCACACAAAAATGTGGCTTTTCTTTGTGTTTAATTTTATGGTCTGAATAATAAAATGTTATCAACAGAGCATATATACGCAAAATGTAAAACGCATCTAAAGTTAATTCCATTACGATGCATTAAAATAATTAATTTTTACATTTTTACAGGTTCATTTTAAAATTTAAAAATCAAAATATATTTTATCAAATTAAAGAGCGTGTTAATTCTCAGGAAATTATAAAACATAGAAAATATAATTTCTAATTTTTTGTGAATATGAACATTTACTGTACTTAACATTTTTTAGTTTTATTGTATATTAAAATATTATTTTTGAATCAAATCAAATTTCTCTAGTGTGCAAATTATGCATTTTAACAGTTTTAGAAAGACAGTAAAACTTTTGAAAACTCGTGAGAAAAACTCGTTCCAAATCGACTTCAATGTCTTAAGCTCTTATAGTTTCCGAGAACGACGCGTTGATACATATGGACGGAAGACAGTTATAACCATTTACACTCTTTACCCATTTTTATGTTCAGTGTATAAAAGCTCCCAACAAAAATGTATTCCCTTTGAAACTGTATTTCTAAAAAATTTAAAGGTTCATAAGTAACCTTTTACCATGACAACAAATCAACGTAATGGCAAGGGACTTACGAGTACGCATCATTAGTTAAAGAAATATTAGTAAATAAGTTGTTTGAATCAAATTCACCCATATATATGATTGCATTGTCTCAGATGGAGAGTAATGAAAGAGACCGAGTAGAAGGACTCACCTTGCGGCCGCTGCTTCTGGTCAGGAAACATCCTGTGGTAGCCCTTTCGCACATTAATTTTGCTGCAGCCAGCGTTACTGTTCCCACGTAAGTGTCAAAATGAGAGCGAGAAAATGTCTGACGATTCAGACCTAGCAGGACTAATATATAATTTGTCCACTACAGAGAGACACACACACACACACACACACATAAGCACACGCACACGCACGCGCACATACACGCACAGCCACAAAGCTCACCCGGGGCTGTGTTTCTAATTTAAATGATAGTTTTTGGCCCCCTGGAGGCGTCGCTGTATTCGAATTCGTTTTTGTTTGTTTCACAGCAAATATATTTATTTTTTCGATTCTGGTTTTTCGTTTTCCTTTTTTCCGTTTTGTGCAATTTTTTGCTTTTTTATTGGTTTGGTCTTAGCTGATGTTGCTGTTTCGTTGTTTTTGCTTCTTTGTTTGGTGGTAACTTGTACTTAAGTTATAATTTGATACGTTTTGTTGCTTGCCACACACGTCTTATGGCCTAATTCGAATTTTGTTGTTTCATTCGGTTCGTCTTGCCTCGCTTCACTTGGCTTCACTTCGTTTCATTTGATTTCGTTTGGGTTATTCGTTTTATCCGCTTTCGGCGGCGATTCTATTTTATAAGCACACAAATCTGTGATAACTGTATCTATGTTAGAGTGAATCATATATATAT